>JAGIQG010000002.1:113901624-114399943 GCA_024679065.1 Sphyrna mokarran
TGCCTCACTAGGGTTTGACATCTTGATCCCAGTGAAATCTCCCCTCACTTACCTTGGTGCTCACTTCAGTGATGATCTCCATTGCTGACTGCCTGTAGTTCCAGCCATGGCCACCACTTCCACCTGCTGCAGCTGGTAGTACAGAGATGCTAGCCTTCTGATTTGCTGGCAGCTCTCCAAGGATGTCTTAAAGGGCAGAAATTCTGTATCCAGTCTATTAAAGGCCAATTGATGATTAAAATTACAGTGGGACAACTGTTCTTCTTGGTGGCCCCCCCCAAAATTTTTTATCTGAGCAATGTGGGCACCATAGTGCCCAATAGAATCCACCTTACATGTGTGCAACCTGATCTTTACTAACACAATGGTATAATAATAGTCAGAGACTGGATGGTCGAAGACAATGTGTGACAAAGCCTCTCAGAAATCCCAATACACTGGTAGGATGTTTGAACTCCAATGAGCAATTCCCTTACTCCCTACAACTCTCTGAAGAGGTCTGCAACTCTGGGTAAGAGTTAGAGACTTTGGACAGTTCCAATTTACTTACTTGGATATTTGCCTAGGTCCACCTTGTTGTCTAACGAGGGGCATACATGCGATGGGTCATGAGAGGACTGCTCTTGGATTTTTTTTTCAAGAGTAGTCTAGTGCTTCACCCGGACCATTTGATGGGCAACACGACAGCTCAGTGACTATCGCTGTGCTGTGCAGATACATGGATTTGGGCCTGTGTCTGTGGGAGTTTGCGCATTCTCCTCGTGCTTGCGTGGGTTTTCTTCGGGTGCTCCGGTTTCCTCCCACATCCCAAGGATGTGCTCTTAGGTTAATTGGCAATACAAATTCTCCCTAAATTGTCTCAAATTTGGTTTTTAATCCATCGATCTATAAACATGGACAGGTATCGTGGGTAGAGGTGGGAACATCGGGGTGGCGGCGCGGGCTCGTTGGGCCAAAGGGCCTGTATCCCGTGCTGTTTTGTTCTTTATTCTTTGTTGTTCTTTGAAATATCAGGTAGAAAGATTCTGTTTAACTCCTGGGTACTATATAACTGATTCTCCACCCCGCACCTGCCCCTCGCACCCTCCCCCACAAATGCTACTTGACCCCCAGACTACCTCCCTACCTTCTGGCTACTCCCTGAGCCAACCCGACACAACCTGGCTAGCCCCCAACCTGACAACTCCTCCTGACCTAACCCAACTACTCCTGTAACCCACACACCTGCTAACCACCCACCTATCTCACCTATCTGGCTCCCTACCCAATCTACCACCCTACTTACCTCATCCATCTGCCATGCTACCTATCACCCTGCCCACCTCAGTCACCTACCCATCTCAACCTCCTGCCACTTTACCCAGTTATCATCCTCCTCAGCTGCCACACTGCACTGTACCTTCCCACCACCTCAGGGAGGACAAAGAACAGACCATGTTCAATCAGTCCTTGCTTATACCCAGTATTAAATGTGTAATTGTGTTAATTCTATAATTGGGCAACATTTGCTAAATAATCTTCAGTGTGCTAAGAATCACCCTGACAGAATTAATCTAGCTTGCAGTATGGAGTGTTTGTGTGTACTGGAGGCTATATATATTAATACACACAATCCTCTTCTTTCCAAACAGTACACACATAGTACTGGATGTGCATTCTAGTTTCACAGTACCCAGGTTTTAACTAGAACCTTTCTACCTGGAATAGTACACACATGGACACAATGTACACACATTGTGTTTGTTTTAGCTAAACAAAATAACTGACAACCATTCACTTATTAATTCCCCAGCACACCTTGAAAAATTAAGGTCAAACTGCCTGGTTTAAGTTTCAACCAATGTTTTGCAGTTAATTGCCAGTCAACATCATCTAGTGCATTCTCCAAAGCAACACCTCTACCAATCAGAGTCTACTTGCTAATCAATCAACACTCTTTTCTCATACAGAATAATTTGTTGTTTTCCCATTATACTCCTGATGTTCTTAAGAAGTGTTCTGATGAATGCAAGACGAAAGGCTCCAACTTGTCTCTTTTTCAGAAAAACTGCAAAACATTGGTTGAAATTTAAACCAGGCAACTTGACCTTGGTGTTATCCTAGGAATTAATAAGTGAATGGTTATCACTTATTGTATTTAGCTGAAGCATCGTGTACATTGTGTCCATGACTCCAACAGCTAGAGTGCACATCCTGTACTGTGTCTTTTTTTCAGCAATACTCAAACTCTGCATTACCAAATGACTGTAAAGTAGTACTGTTAAACAATGGTATATTAATATTGGTAAAGTTGATTACCGCTAAGAAGGTTTATTCTCAATATTAATAAATCATTAGTCATAGAACCCCACAATGAAGCCATTTGGCCCATTGAATCTGCACTGACCACAACTCCAGCCAGGACCTATCCCATAACATCATGCATACCCTAGCCAGTCCCCCGCACACTGAGGGGCAACTTAACATGGCCAATCCGCCTAACTCACACATCTTTGGACTGTGGGAAACCGGAGCACCTGGAAGAAACCCATGCAGGCACGGGGAGAATGTGCAAACTCCACACAGACAGCGACCCAAGTCACTTATCGAGTCTGGGTCCTCGGCACTGTAGGCAACAGTGACATTGTGCCATCTTATAAATAGTAGTAATAAATATTAATAAATATTTATTAATAAATAGAGGAATGGTAGAACTGCTCGAACGTCTAGAGCAATGTGGGAACTCTAGGATACTTCCCAGTCCTGGATGTGTGTAGAAAGTGTTGTCAGCTGCAGCAGATTGAGCTCTGGGCTTTGGAAATTGAGCAGTGGTTAATGGATGTGAAACTGAAAATTGTGGAGCTGTTGCCACAATGTTTCAATCTTCTTAAGCATCAGGGTGGTGCCAGAGGTGTATATGTTACATCCAAGTTCAAAAATGCTGCTCTGACCATCCACTTTGGTAGTGGGGAAACTTCAAGAAACAATCGGGGAGACTTCAAGAAGCAATCGGGGAGACAATCCCCTGGGGCTGTTCCCCTCCAAAACAAATTTTCTGTCTTGGAGGCTACAGTTGAGGAAGTATCAACTGGAGCTGACCAAAGGGAGCAGGTCTCTGGGGGTGAGCCTGCTGAGAATGCTCAGGTGGGTGGGGGGAATAAGAGATTAGGCCTAGTTATAGGAGACTCCATAGTTAGAGGGACAGATAGGAGGGTAAATAGTAATAAACAGGACTCAGGGCTGGTGTGTTGCCTCCCAGGGGCTGGGGTCCAGGATGTTGCAGATCGGGTTTTTAGGATTCTTAAGGGTGAGGGGAGTCAGCCCCAAGTCATTGTTCATGTGGGGACACATGATGTAGGTAGGACAAGGGAAGGGGATATTAAACAGAAATTTATGGAGTTAGGGTGGAAGCTTAGGTCCATAACAGGCAGAGTGGTTATCTCTGGACTCTTGCCTGTGCCAAGAGATAGTTTAGAGATGAACAGAGAAAGGGATAGTTTGAACTCATGGCTGCGTGGATGGTGCAGGAGGGAGGGGTTCAGGTTCCTTAACAATTGGGACTCATTCTGGGATAGGTGGGACCTCTTCAAGAGAGATGGTCTACACCTGAACCAGAGGGGGACTAATATCTTGGGGGGAAAATTTGCTAAGGCTATGATGGGGGCTTTAAACTGATTCGGGGGGGGGTGGGATCCTAAGTAGTTGGGGTGCCGAGAGGGATGAGAGTAAGGGGGTTATAGAGGAGAGTTGTAAAACACAGCGGCGTACGGGTGGGGTGGGGCATGGTTTGAGATGCGTATACTTTAATGCAAGGAGTATTCGCAATAAGGGGGAGGAACTTGCAGCTTGGACCAGTACCTGGAACTTCGATGTTGTGGCCATTTCAGAGACTTGGGTAGAGCAGGGACAGGAATGGATGTTGCAGGTTCCGGGGTACAAATGCTTTAGTCGGAGTAGAGAAGGGGGTAGAAGGGGGGGAGGAGTGGCGTTACTGGTCAAAGACTGTATCACGGTGATCGAAAAGAAGTTTGATGAGGACTTGTCTGTTGAGGTAGTATGGGCTGAGATTAGAAACAGGAGAGGAGAGGTCACCCTGTTGGGAGTCTTTTACAGACCTCCTAATAGTTCTAGAGAGGTTGAGGAAAGGATTGCGAAGTCAATTCTGATTAGGAGTGAAAGTAGTAGGGTAATTGTGATGGGGGACTTTAACTTTGCTAATATTGATTGGAATAGCTATAGCTCTAGCTCGTTAGAGGGGTCAGTTTTCGTACAGAGTGTGCAGGAAGGTTTTTTGACTCAGTATGTAGATAGGCCAACTAGAGGTGAGGCTACATTGGATTTGGTGCTGGGCAATGAGCCAGACCAGGTGTTAGGCTTGGAAGTTAGTGAACATTTTGGTGATAGTGACCACAATTCGGTTACGTTCACCTTAGTGATGGACAGGGATAGGCATGAAGCTGGGGGCTGTAGTTATAGCTGGGGGAAGGGTAATTATGAGGCCATCAGGAGAGAATTAGGGTGCATAGATTGGACTAGGGAACTACAGGGACTGGGAACATCTGGAATGTGGTGCTTATTCAAGGAGCAGCTGCTGCGAGTCCTTGATAAGTATGTCCCTGTCAGGCAGGGAGGAAATGGACGAGTAAGAGAGCCTTGGTGTACGAAAAGAGTTGATTTGCTGGTTAAGAAGAAAAAGGAGGCTTATGTCAGGATGAGGCTTGAAGGCTCAGGTAGTGCAATGGATAGCTATAGATTAGCTAGGAAGGAGGTAAAAAGTGAATTGAGGAGAGCTAAGAGGGGACACGAGAAGATGTTGGCTGATAGGATTAAGGAGAATCCTAAAGCTTTCTTTCGATATGTTAAGAATAGAAGATTGGTTAGGGCAAGATTAGGGCCAGTCATAGACAGCAGTGGGAAGTTGTGCGTGGAGCCTGAAGAGATTGGTGAGGCACTGAATAAATATTTCTCTTCGGTATTCACGCAGAGTGCTGGAAATGTAGCTGTGGAGAGCACTGAGGTACAGGGTTGCAAATTGGGGAGTATTGTAGTAGATAGGGAGGATGTGTTAGAAATTCTCGAGGGTTTGAAGTTGGATAAGTCCCCTGGGCCGGACGGGATTTACCCTAGGATTCTCTGGGAGGCAAGAGAGGAGATTGCAGAGCCTCTGGCTCTGATCTTCAGGTCCTCGTTGGTTACGGGTGTGGTTCCGGAGGACTGGAGGATGGCGAATGTGGTCCCATTGTTTAAGAAGGGGAAGAGAGACCTTCCTGGGAATTATAGGCCAGTGAGTCTTACTTCTGTGGTGGGCAAGGTATTGGAGAGAATTATTAGGGATAGGATTTATAGTTATTTAGAGAGAAATGAATTGATTGGGGATAGTCAGCATGGTTTCGTGAAGGGTAGGTCATGCCTTACTAACCTCATTGAGTTTTTTGAGAAAGTGACCAGAGAGGTGGATGGGGGTAAGGCGGTTGATGTAGTATATATGGACTTTAGTAAGGCTTTTGATAAGGTGGCCCATGGAAGACTTCTACAGAAAATGCAGATGTGTGGAATAGAGGGTGATTTAGCTAATTGGATTAGAAATTGGCTGGCAGATAGAAGACAGAGGGTGGTGGTTGATGGGAGATATTCATCGTGGAGTTCGGTGACGAGTGGTGTGCCTCAGGGGTCTGTTTTGGGGCCCCTGCTGTTTGTAATTTTTATAAATGATCTGGATGAGGGTATTGAGGGATGGATCAGTAAATTTGCAGATGATACTAAAGTTGGTGGAGTGGTAGATAGTGAAGAGGGGTGTTTTAGTTTACAGAGTGACTTGGACAAGTTGCAGAGCTGGGCCGAGAGGTGGCAAATGGAGTTTAATGTGGAAAAGTGTGAGGTAATGCACTTTGGCAGGAACAATAAATGTGTAGAGTATAGGGCTAATGGTAGGGCTCTTAATAGTGTTGAGGAACAGAAGGATCTTGGTGTATGTGTCAATAGATCCCTGAAAGTAGGCAGTCAAGTGGATAAAGTTGTTAAGAAGGCATATGGAGTCTTAGCTTTTATTGGTAGGGGGATTGAATTTAGGAGCCGCAGCATCATGTTGCAGCTGTACAAAACTCTAGTGCGGCCGCACTTGGAGTATTGTGTGCAGTTCTGGTCGCCACATTATAAGAAAGATGTGGAGGCATTGGAGAGGGTACAGAGGAGGTTTACCAGGATGTTGCCTGGTATGGAGGGCAGGTCCTATGAAGAGAGGTTGAAGGATTTGAGGTTGTTTTCGTTAGAAAGGAGGCGGCTAAGAGGGGATCTTATTGAAGCATATAAGATGATTAGAGGTTTGGATAGGGTGGACAGTGATAGCCTTTTTCCTAGGATGGAGAAAGCTAGCACGAGGGGACACAACTTTAAATTAAGGGGTATGAGTTATAGGACGGATATCAGAGGTAGGTTCTTTACTCAAAGAGTGATTAGGGAGTGGAATGCCCTGCCTGCAGCTGTTGTAGATGCGCCAAGTTTGGTGGCGTTTAAGAGGTTAGTTGATAAGTATATGGATGAGAAGGGAATGGTTTAGTTAGGAGGGGCATTGCTTTTTATTTTGGTCGGCACAACATCGAAGGCCGAAGGGCCTGTTCTGTGCTGTATTGTTCTATGTTCTATGTTCTAATAATTTGGAACAAAATTAATAAATCCATCAGACCGTAAGACATAGGAGCAGAATTAGGCCACACGGCCCACCACATCCACCAGTTCCCCTCTGTCTACTTGCACTAGTCACATCCTCATAGAAATCCAATAAATTCGTCAAACACAACTTCCCCTTAACAAATCCATGCTGCGTCTGCTTGACCAAACCATTCTTTTCTAGGTGCCTCACTATTTCTTCTTCAATGAAGAATTCTAGCATTTTTCCAACTACAGACGTTAAACTAACCGGCCTATAATTCCCTGCCTTTTGTCTGCTACCTTTTTTAAACAGTGGCTTAACATTAGCCGTTTTCTAATCTTCCAGCACTTACCCGAAATCCAGCGAATTTTGATAAATAATTACTAAGGCATCTGCTAACACCTCTGCCATTTCTTTCAGAACCCTGGGATGCATTCCATCTGGTCCCGGGGATTTGTCTACCTTCCATCCTACTGAGGACTGGACAGGGATTAGCAAGCTGAGACGGAAGAGAAGCAAAGCTGGAAAGAGAAGACAGAAAATGAGTAAGTGAGTATGGAAAACCAAGGTGTCAGAGGTGAAAAAATAAACAAGAGAAGAATTGTTCAATGTACATTCTTCAATGCAAGCATTTAATGAATGAGGCAGGTAGGGTTGAAAGTACGAATTGACATTTGGAAGTATGATATGAAAGCTATTATTACTGAAAAATGGCTTAAAGAAGGGACGGAATGGCCCCTTTACATTACTGCTTACAGGATTTTTAGACTGGATAGAGACGGGCATTAAAAAAAGGAGGGGAGGTCACAATATTAGTTAAAGAAACAATCACAAAATTGTAGGAATGAGCATCAAATGTGGATACATGAATTGAACTGAGGAACTGACAAAATGTATTCAGGAGAACATTTTTAGCCAATAAGTAGCAAGTCCAACAAGAGATAGGATTGCTGTAGACTGGGATGTTGCCAGAAATGAAGCATTTTAATTATGAGAAAGATTGTACAGAATGTGTTTGTTTTCTTTGAAACGGGAGAGACAGAGGGCAGATTTAATGAGGTGGTATGCAAAATTATCAACAGTTTAGAAAGAGCAGATAGAAAAATATATTTCTCTCAGCAGGGAGATCAGTATGTAATTGGTAGAAGGATAGGTGGGAGAGCAGGAGTGGAGGGGTGAAATATTGAGTTTTTTTAGCCCAGAGTGTTATAGTGAGGAGACTCAGAACACACTGCTGCAAAGGATAGTAAAGGCAGAAATTCTTATTGCATTTAACAAACATTAAGGTAAGCACTTGAGGTACTGTAATTTACTGCAGTAAACCCCATTACTGGACTACAGTTCAAGAGCTGGAAGTTGGGTTTAAGCTGGTTAGCCTTTTTTCTGCTAGCACACCCACAATGGATGAATGATCTCCTTCTGTGGTGTGAACCCTGCCAGCAGCACATTTGAAGGCTGGGGTGGGACACTTAAAGTCAAGCCCAATGACCAGCCCATCACCTTCCCATCTGCCCTTGACCTGTCCGTCATATTACAGAGGCAGGTAAGATATCAGGCAGCTTGTCCACCCTTAGACTTATTGAGGTTTTGCTCACTTAAGGACCTTATATTTCCTCTGCTGCAATGATTCATGCTGCTGGGGTAGGTGGAAGAAAGGGAAGGAAGGTGGCCAACCTAGTAAATTTCAAAACATGGATAAAGGCAAAAGGGAGGGTCTCCGGTGGAAATGAGAGGAAATGTCCCAGATGGTAACCGCCTCCCCCCCTCTCATGTGCCTCCCCCAGCCTCTAAAACCCAATACCTCACCCTCTCTCTTCGCCCTTCACTAAGGTTTTAAAGTTAAAAACTTGGTGACTGTATGGAGTTTGCACATTCTCCCTGTGCCTGCGTGGGTTTCCTCTGGGTGCCCTCGTTTCCTCCCATAATCCAAAGGTGTGTGGGTTAGGGTGATTGGCCATGCTAAACTGACCTTTAGTACAAAGAAGATTAGCAGAGTAAATAGTGGGGTTACAGGTATAAGGCTGGGATTGTTGTTGGTGCAAGTTTGATGGGCGAAATAGCCTTCTTCTGCACTGTAGTGATTCCAAGATTCTAAGAAGTAATAGGTCAAGGAAAATAAAGAAATTCTGAGCATAGGTGTTAAACAGGTGAACCCTGTATTTTATGTAAATATATTCATCATTAGTAAATAATTTCTATTGATTTTTAGCAAACATTACATTGGCTTTCCGAGGATTGCCCCCTCCTGCCACACCCTATCTCACTCCCTACCTCATACTTCCCCTTGCTGACACCTTGCCCCAAAGTTACATCTCTTACCCTGTTACCTCTTCTTCCCCCTCCGACATCTTCAGGTTCCCCAAACCCTCCCCAGCCCCTTCCTCCATAGCACCTATCTCTACCCTTTGATTTCTATCCCTTCAAACTCCTTCCCTCAAGTTCATTCTCTCCCATGACACTTTCCCCCACATTGCCTCTCCCATTATCACTTCCTCCCATCAGCCCTCCTAATAACCCTCCCTCCCAACTCTCTAACACCTTAATCCTCATCACCTCCCTCCCCCTACCCAGCCTCACTCCCTGGCACCTTTATCTGCATCCCTCCAGCCTCAAACACCAACGTTGGAGGAGTGGTAGGTAGTGAAGAGGGGTGTCATAGTTTGCAGAGAGACTTAGACAAGTTGCAGAGCTGGGCCGAGAGGTGGCAAATGGAGTTTAATGCGGAAAAGTGTGAGGTAATTCACTTTGGCAGGAATAACAAATGTGTAGAGTATAGGGCTAATGGTAGGACTCTTAATAGTGTTGATGAACAGAGGGATCTTGGTGTATATGTGCATAGATCCCTGAAAGTTGGCAATCAAGTCGATAAGGTTGTTAAGAAGGCATATGGAGTCTTAGCTTTTATTGGTAGGGGGATTGAATTTCGGAGCCGCAACGTCATGTTGCAACTGTACAAAACTCTAGTGCGGCCGCACTTGGAGTATTGTGTGCAGTTCTGGTCCCCGCATTATAAGAAAGATGTGGAGGCATTGGAGAGGGTACAGAGGAGGTTTACCAGGATGTTGCCTGGTATGGAGGGCAGGTCTTATGAAGAGAGGCTGAGGGATTTGAGGTTGTTTTCGTTAGAAAGAAGGCGGCTAAGAGGAGACCTTATTGAAACATATAAGATGATTAGAGGTTTAGATAGGGTGGACAGTGATAGCCTTTTTCCTAGGATGGAGAAAGCTAGCACGAGGGGACATAGCTTTAAATTAAGGGGTGGTAGTTATAGGACGGATGTCAGAGGTAGGTTCTTTACCCAGAGGGTGGTAAGGGTATGGAATGCCCTGCCTGCTGCAGTTGTAGATGCGCCAAGTTTGGGGGCGTTTAAGAGGTCCATGGATAGGTTTATGGATGAAAAGGGAATGGTTTAGGTTAGAGGGTCATTGCTTTTTCTTAATTGGTCGGCGCAACATCGAGGGCCGAAGGGCCTGTTCTGCGCTGTAATGTTCTATGTTCTATGTTCAACACCTCCGAAATCTTCATCATCCTTCCCAACCTCACCCACCTGACAGACCATATCTGCTGCTTGATCTCTTACACCCAGTTATAAAAGTACCAGCAGATAGAACACGCACTTGGGGGGAGAAAATTGAGGCTAACCGTGAGGACAGTATGTCATGTTATGTGAAAATATGATTTTTTGGGCTTGAAAAAAAGGATTGCTTTACACCACGAGTTACATTACTTGTATGTTAAAAAAAGGATTGTTACAACAAATATCTAATATCCTCATGTATATTCTGAGAATTGTTTTGGATGCAAGCTGTCCAGTCTGAAAGTTTCTGCAGTGTATAATTATTATATTGTTAATGTGTTTGTTGTGTGATACATCTGCAAATCCCTGGGACCCTTCAAAATGCTTCGTTAATCTAGCCTGAAATCCTACACTATTCATACGTGGGGAAAATGGGTTGCATTAATCAGTTGTGATCCCAGTGGAAAACACAGATAAGCATCTGTTTGGATTGGATAGGACACCCTTGTTAGAGTAAGCATTCTGCTGAGCATACACCACCATCTCAGTTATTGTTCATCACTATTGCTTTCTTGTAAAGTGCCATGAAATTTCCACTCTGTATTTTGTTGCCTTATTTACATATCAAGCCACAGTGTTCTTTAAATTTAATCGCCATGATCATATTTTGATTCCTTATTTCCTGATGCACCAGACCAACAGGTCTTACACTTATCAATTGCTGCAGTGATTTATTTTTATTGTTCTCATGTCAATTCTGCATAACAGGAAATGCTTGCAATGGCCTGAGAGATGCGATTATAAACCACGTTGATTTAAGTATTTCCTCTTTCTTTGCTTGATTTTATCTTTCTGCCTTTAATTTGTCCATCTTCTCTTCTTTTTTAAGCCCCTCCTTTTTCTTCCCCTTTTCTTTATTTGATTTGTCCTTTCTTTCTTTCATTTCACTTGCTCTCCCTTTCTTTTATTTATTTATGCTTTATTTCATTTTTCCTTCCTTCCTGTCAACTTTTCCTTCTTTGAAACCAACAATAATCCAATCTAAAGATAAACAGAAACTATTTTGCCTGTAAAGTATTGTTTTGCCGGTGCAATTTTCAATGGATTAATTCATTGAAATCATAGAAACCCCACGGTACAGAAAGAGGCCATTTGGCCCATTGGGCCCACACTGATTATAATCCCACCCAAGCCCTACCCCCATATCTCTACATATTTTACCCACTAATCCCTCTAACTTATGCATCTCAGGACTAAGGGGCAACCTAACCCGCACATCTTTGGATGGTGGTTGAAAATCAGAATACCTGGGAGAAACCCACACAGACACGAGGACAATGTGCAAACTCCACACAGACAGTGGCCCAATCCGGGAATCGAACCCAGTCCCTGGAGCTGTGAAGCAGCAGTGCTAACCACTGTGCCACCGTGCCGCCCCATTACTTCTTTAAAGTCGATTGTTTTGAAAATTCCCTGTGTTTTTTTCATTTCCTGAAAGGGTCTCAAGCCATTTGAACAATCTGTCATTCTCCTGTTGCTGGTTCCTCTAAACTGAGTAAGTGAGGCACATTGAAAGGAGAAATGAGCATTATTTGCATACAATATCAGAAGCATGAAGTTGGAAGGGAGCCAGGAATCTCAGTTTACCTTGACGTTAAACATGTTCAATCAATGCAGAACAGCAATCAACAAATATTGGACTAACTAGATTGTCCTTTGGAAGAGGGAGGGTGACTTGATGAGCAAAATGGCCTCCTTTAATTTCAACATCCTATGATGCATAACTAATAGAGGTTATTCATGAAGGCGCACCTTCTCAGTCTTGCCCCTCACCAATCACTATCAGTCAGTTCTCCCTCTTCAAAAGGGAAACAAGTCTGTAGTCATCTGGAACTATGGCAATATTACCTATTTTGTAGCTAGCACAGTAGATTTTAAATCAGAGGAAATCATAATAAAATTGTACTCTAACTGGCAAGATGTAACAAGTCTTTGTGTTGGGGTCTCAATTATTCACTTTACTCATTTATGACTTAGGTTGACAGGAAAGCCACATAACCAAATTTGCCAATAACACAAAGATAAGAGGTACTGTAAACAGTGTAGGTGGAGGTGTAAAGTTATAAAGAGATTTTGAAACATTAGGTGAAACTGTGGCAAATGGATTTCAATATAAGCAAAAGGAAGAGCATCTACTTTGACCTAAGTACTTTTTAAGGGGTAGTAAATGAAACCAGTCCAGATACAAAGATCATTAAAATATCATGAATGAGTATGGAAAATAATCAAAAGTTTGAATGGAATGTTGGCCTTTATTGAGACAAGAAAACAGAAATCAAGCTTTAACTAAACTGGGCGAAATCTTACCAAAACACAGCAGTGTTGGGTTTAGTGTGAAATATGGAGCTCTTCTTACACTCAGCCACCTTGGCCTCTGCCAACACCAGGCATCAGACTCCTTCCCCCACTCACCATGTTCCCCAGTATCTGCTATGCTCCTCAAACTCCAGCTCCCACCCAAGCTCCATGCTTGCCACATTTCATCACCATTTTAAATGTCCACACTCCCATCTACGCTCTCCCTGTCTGTGATATTCCAGGACAAACTGGAGCATGACAGGACTCAGCGGGCACAGCCAGCTGGAATGACGCCCAAATTACAAACACTCACATGCTTTGAACAGCATCCCCTCGAGCTGGCAGGGGAGGAGAAAGAATGTGTCTGCGCTGCTGATGAAGTATAGGCAGTAAAGAAATGTGAGAGTCTTCAACACAAATGATGTCATTCCTCAAGTTTCCAGTGAGTAATCAACGTTCCCTCAGTATCCCCTGTAATGTACTGATGCCATGTCTCTTCTCTTGCAGGCCAATCATCTCTCTTCTTCCTCGCTCTCCCTGGAACCATTGGACTTCAGGAATGCAAAGGGGAACTTCTCCAACCCTATCATGAAAGGTGTATCACAGCTGTCACCCACACTCAGCACCAACGTAAATACTCACATCTCAGTGAGCCCAATTAGTAGGAAGGCTTCTGGGTCACTCGCTAGAGAGCACTTCACAGCTAAAGATCCGCAGCAGGCAGAGGCAGATCATCCCAGAAAACTGGCACTCAGAGAGATGCTGGAGCCCAGGACTTTGCTGAGTCCTGTCTGTTCATGGTACCAAGCTTGGTGGTAGAACTGCATTCACCCGGACCCTCAGTCCTACAGAATATGAGAATGGGAGTCCTTTGTCCCTCCCAGCCTCTTGCTAGTCCCCACTAAGGGAGGACCTGTGATGTGAACAGGAAAACTCAGTAAGAGATCTGACAACACCAATTTTAAATCCAACCGATTTATTTGATAGTAAACTTGCTAGCTTTCGGCCTTTGTAGCCTTCGTCAGGCGAATGAAGTGTTCTGGCCTGCAACAGCACATATATCTGGTCTGCAAAGGCACACACTGATATGTGTGCTATTGCAGACCAGAACACCTCATTCGCCTGATGAAGGCTACAAAGGCCAAAAGCTAGCAAGTTTACTATCAAATAAATCGGTTGGATTTAAAATTGGTGTTGTCAGATCTCTTACTGAGTTTACCCCAGTCCAACGCCGGCATCTCTACATCATGTGAACAGGAACTCAGGAAGGAGGACACAGGCCACACTGCCTGCATACCAGCCTTCACAACCCCTTTAATGCAAAGGGTGCCCTTACATGAAGGGAAAGTGTGGCCTGCAAGTGACCCCCCTTCTGACCCCTGTCCCCAAAATAGCAAGTCTGGGAGTCCCACCCCCGAATTGGACCCATTTGTGCCTCCTCAGCAATGCACTCTGCGCAGGGTACTGGCCTGATGCCTACCTTCTAACTGCCCTTCAGAGGTGAAGGTGTCAGGTTCACATGTCTGTAACTGGGTTGTAAATGGAGCAGGCGAGACGTCGTAGTGGCAACCACTTAAATCTCTGTAAGGATTATTATCTGGAAATGGTACTTGCTAATGACATGCTAATAGATTAAAATAAGCTTTCTGTGGTCCTGTGGTGTGTTTCACGCCACTCTATTGGTGAGGGATCGGTAAGATAGGAACTCAGGAACTTGCCAGTGCAAATCACACTCCGCTGGCAGAGAGTGCGGGCTCAGAAAATCACCCTCCCAAGACCTGGCTGGGATACATGTAAAATACTGTGAGCGATCCTGGGCATCACATCTGAGGAAGGATATATTGGTCTTGGAGAGAATGCAGTGTAGATTTACCAGAACGATATGTGAATGATTCGGCATCAAATTACAAAAATAGATTTGTACAAACTAGTGACGTATTCCCTGTAAGCTAAATTATTAAGTGCTGATTTAATCAAAGTTTACAAGTTATTAAGTGAAGAAGATTGAGGAGAAAAGGAGAATTTCTTCCTGCTGGTTGGAGACTAGAGACTCAGGAGGCATATTCAAAAAAAAAGAGCTCAAACTCCCAGAAGGTCTAATATAGATGGGAAATATACAGTAAATGGCAGAACCCTTAAGAGTATTGATAGGCAGAGGGATCTGGTACACAGTTCATTGAAAGTGGCAATGCAGATGGAGAAAGTATCAAAAAGGCATATGGTATGCTTGCCTTCATTGGCCGGGGTACTGAGTTTAAAAATTGGCAAGTCATATTGCAGCTTTATAGAACCTTAGTTAGGCCTCAATTGGAATATAGTGTTCCATTCTGGTCGCCTGTAGAGGCTTTGGAGAGGGTACAGAAAAGATTTACCAGGATGTTGCCTGATATGAAAGGCATTAGCTATGAGGAAAGGTTGGAGAAACTTGGTTTGTTTTCACTGGAGCGACAGAGGTTGAGGGGAGACCTGATAGAAGTCTACAAGATTATGAGAGGCATGGACAGAGTGGATAGTCAGAAGCTTTTTCCTAAAATGGAATAGTCCATTAACAAGGGACATAGGTTTAAGGTGTGAGGGGCAAGGTTTAAAAAAAATGTATGAGGCAGATTTTTTACGCAGACAGTAGTGGGTGCCTGGAACTCATTGCTGGGGGAGATAGTGGAAGTGGATATGATAGTAACTTTTAAGGGATGTCTTCATAAATATATGAATAGAATGGGAATAGGGGGTTATGGTCCCCAGAAGAGTAAGGAGTTTTAGTTAAGTCGGGCAGCATGGACAGTACAGGCTTAGAGGGCCAAAGGGCCTGTTCCTGTGCTGTAATGTTCTTTGTTCTTCGTTCTAACTGAAATTAGGAAATACTTATTCACACAAAGATTGAGATTTTCCAGCTGTGTTCACCCAAAGACTGGAAATTCCCAGTAGAACTCAACAGACCTTTAAGTCACTTGCCAAACTTTCTGTTCCCCCTACTATGATTCCTATAGCAGTGGGGCAGAAAAATACCAGCTAAAGACTGGTAGAATTTCAAACTCTCATCTGCAAAAGGCAATATCAGTTTTCAAAATTATTCATTTGAAAACTGATATTGATAGATTTTTGTTAACCTAAGGCTTTAAAAGATATGAGGATATGGCAATAAAAATAATTAAATAAAGGCCAAAATGGACTTTAGTCACCAACCAACCATAATCTCATTGCATAGAATCATAGAACCCTACAGTGCAGGAAGAGGTCCTTCGGCCCATTGAGTCTGCACCGATCACAATCGCAGCCTGACTCTACCCCCATATCCCTACATATTATACCCACTAATCCCTCTAACCTACTCATCCTTGGACACTAAGGGGCCATTTCTTAGCATGGCCAATCAACCTAACCGGCACATCTTTTGGAATATGGGAGGAAACCGGAGTACCCGAAGGAAACCCACTCAGACACGAGGAGAATGTGCAAACTCCACACAGACAGTGACCCAAGCCGGGAATCGAACCCAGGGCCCTGGAGCTGTGAAGTTAACCACTGTGCTACCGTGCCACCCTACCGCATTGTGGAACAGATTTGAGGGGCAAAATAGCTTATCCCTGTTCCTATTTTTGGTGCTGAGATTAGACCATATCTTAATCTCCATGTCCAGTTGCCCAGATACTGGGTAGCCATTCAAGTGCTACAGGCGGTGAGGGATTTGGGGCAGTAAGTGGATCCCTTGCTCTAGATGGTCTGCATTATTTGGAAAGACAGAGAAACTTGAGCTTTTCATCCTGAAACAAAGGCACCAAAGAGGTGACTTTGTAGAAATTTATAAGCTGCAGACTGTATAGGAAAAGGTTAATTAGACATGGTATTTATTGCAAATTAACTAAATCTAAGTTTAGGACTGGACTAGCATCTAAAGCGCTTCACATTGAAAGTAATTGGTATTTCGAATGGGTCGTTCATCAGAGTGCTGGAAGCAAAGACCCATAACTCAAAGTTATTTAAGGAACAATTTGAGCAGCAAAGGGAAGGTTGGGTTATTCTGGATCAACAAATTAAAATGAGTCATATGCCACAAATATTTTGTGACTTTGTGAAATGAGGCTTGGGGTTAGCAGTACAGCTTTGCTACTACCGATGCTATTCCTTCAAGAATATGCAAGAGCTTTCTGACTTTTCTTCCCTCTCATCATTCGGAATGGATTTCCATCTCTCCAAATAAAGAGAATGTTTGAGGTTGAAATCTTTGTGAAGTAAGAGATCTAAGCTGCATCATCCCAATTCAAACACTGAAACACAGACACGGATAAAAGAATCTGCACCCTGATCAGTGTGTCACTCTTACACCTCTTTATTAGTATCTTCATTCTACCCAGAAGAAACAAATCAGGACACAGAGTTCTCCATTGTTTATCTATCCATAGTGCTGCAAACATAACACAGATATTAATAAAAGAATCAATATCTTGATCAATGCATCATTCTTACACCACTATATTACTATCTTTTTGTATCCAGAAGAAACAAATCAGTACAAAAAGTTCTCCAGCCTTTATCTATCCATAAAGCTGCAACCTCTGGACCACTGCTAACTACACACTCATGAATCATTTTGCATGGACTTTACCTGAATTTTGAGCAAAGGTGATACAGACTGCATTGTGATAAAAGTGTTAGAGCTAGATTTCCTGTTTCTTGATACTTTATCAAACTCTTCAAAAAGTGACCTTTGAAACTTTGCGTCAAACCTAATCAAGCTTAAGGATCAACTTTTTATCTTCTGCTGAAAGTTAACTGAATGTCCACTGGATGGAGCCCAAGACAGATAGAATAGAGAACTGAGTGTGCTGATTTGGTTCTTCTACGTGCAATACAATGATATACTAGTGACACACTAATCAGAATATCGATTTTTTTATTTGTGCCTGTCTCTGCTTCAGGACTGATAATACTGGAAGTTTCTGGAGGACAACAATGATAATTATTTTGCAATTGTTAATGGACAGAAATATTGGAAAAACCTTGTAAATCCTGAAGCAATAATGCAACATCTACAGACCGTGCCAACCTTTGCATATTTAAGTACACAATAAGTATCAGAGATTATGCATTAACTAAAACACTAGACATGGAATAAATCACTAATCAATTGGATTGAGATAGGTTTCTGCTTCTGTTTCAGTTTCAATGTGATGATGAAGCTATCACATAAAACATTCATCAGAAAGTTTTCAATATAAAGTTAGTCTCCCCACTTCTAACATTTTTGGAGACAATCAATTTACAGCCTTGGGAGAATTTTGACCCTCCTCTATGAGTGAGAGGTTAAACATTTTTAAATGGACAACTATAATCCCAAATTTTCAACCCGACCCACCCATAACCAACTCAACCCTAATCCATATCCAACTTGATAAAACCCATATAATTCTGATCCACCCCAGAAACAACATGACCCCAACCCATATCCAACACAACCCTAACCCATAAACACCCCAGCCCTACCCATATTCAACATGATCCTAACCTGCCTCAACCTATATCAAACTCTACCCCAACCCATTTCCAACTCAATCCTAGACCATATCCAACCCGATCCAACTCATGGCCAACTTAACTCCAACTCATATCTACAATGATCCAACACATACACAACACAAACAAAACCATGTACAACCCAACTAAACCCATACCTAACTCGACTCTAATCCAAACAGAACAAATCCATATGCGATGCAATCTAACCATGTCCAACCTAACAACCCATACCATAGCCAACCCAACTCAAACCGTGTTCAATTTGACCCCAACCCATGTTTAACTTGACCCCAACAAATATTCAACACAAACTCACCCATATCCAACCTGACACAACCCATATACAACCCAACCCACCGATATCCAACCTGATGCAAATCATGCCTAACTCGACTCAACCCATGTTCAACTCGTTCCCAACCAATATCCAAAAGATCCGACCCATATCCAACCCAACCCAACCCATATTCACATTGACCCAACCCATTTCCAAATTGACCCAACCCAAATCCAACTTAACTCAACGTGACCCAAACAGTATCCAACATGATCTAATACCAGAAAGGTAAATATGTGGGGTTATAGGTGGGATGATTGTCAGTGCAAGCTCAATGGGCCAAATGTAGATACTATGATTCTACCCTACTCATCTCCAATCTGATCCAACCCATACCTAACTCAACCCAACCCAACCAAACCCATATCCAATACAACACCAGTCCATTTCCAACACTGTCTAACCCTTATTCAACTCAGCCCCAACGAATAGCCAAAAGACCCAACCCATGTCCAACCTGACTCCAACTCATATTCAACATGACCTAACTCATATCCAATTCTATTCAACCCATATCCAACCAGACCTAACACATAACCAATACATATCCAGCCCATATACAGTCTGACCCAACCCCAACCAATATCCAACCCAACCCATGTCTAACCCGATCCAAACTGACTGAACACATATCCAACCCGACTCAATCCTTATCAAACTAGACTCCAACCAATAGACACAACCCATATCCAACCCGACCAAACTATATCTAATCTGACCAACATATTCCAATCCAATTCCAACCCATATCCAAAGCAACCCATATCTAACCCAACCCAACTTATCCAAACCAAACCAAGCCATATTCAACCCAATTTAACCCACATTCAACCCAACCCATTCCAACCAAGCCCAATTCATATCAAGCCTGACCCAACCCATATCTAACCCAGTCCAACCCAACTAAACTCATATCCAACAATACCCCAATCCATATCCAATCCAACTTAACCTTTATCCGACTTGGTCACAATCAATATCCACAAGACCCAACCTATGTCTAACCTGCCTTCAACCTATATCCAGTGCAACCCATATCCAACCCGAGCCAACCCACATCCAATTCTATCCAACCCATATCCAAACCGATCCAACCCATATCCAACCTGACCTAACCCACAACCAGCTCACATCCAGCCCATATCCAACCTGACCCCAGCCCATATCCAATCTTTTCCAATTCTTCTCCAACCCATATCTAACCCAACCCCCCCAACCCATATCTAACCCATTCCAACATGACCTCAACCCATATCCAACAAATGGGAAATGCAAGAAATGGATGGTACCTTTTATGGACCCCTGAAGGACCTGGGCCCCTGTTTTCATGAGACAGGGCCAGTCAGGTTGTTATGGATTACGTCAGGTTGGATATGATTGGGTCATTTTCAATATGGATTGTGTCATCTGCAAAAAATACTGTTTTGTTTAGTCTCAGTATGTCCTAAGGTCTGCCCATATCAGTGTAAGGTGAGTTGGCATAGTAGGTGTAAGGGCAAAACATTGTAAATGGGAGGCATAAGTTGGCACTAAATAGGCATGTGGAGGCCATAACAGGTGATAGGGAGGGTGGGGGACATAGTTTGGCATGAGGGGTACAAGAGTCCATGGGGACTGAACAGAAGGGCATACATTGGCACGAAGAGGTTATTGAGATTGGGGGCATGATGGAGAATGGATGGGCCATGGGGAGTTTGGAAGGAGTGAGTGGATTAGGGCTCTTTTATGTTTCTCTGGTTTTGTTTTAAACTTCTGCCCTGTCTCCCTCTGCACCCTGTACCCTCCACACTCATTCTGGGCTTGACTGACCTGACTCCTAGGGAACCCTGGAACAAAACTCCAATCTCCTGGGCTACTTTCTCCTGAGTTGGAAAATGTCCTGTCTCTGCAACCCCATCCTTGGAACAAATATTCAGGCTGAACAGTCCCACTTCTGCCTGCACATTAATACAATTGAAAATTACTTTTACCCCCTCAACCACCACCCTCCTCCCTTAGGACCTATTGGGGTCTACCAACAAGATGTATTATGGCCTACAGCTTCATGGCTTGAAGATTGGGAGTGGAACAGTGGTTAGCACTGCTGCTCACAGCACCAGGGACCCGGATTTGATTCTGGCCTTGAGTGACTGTGTGGAGTTTGCACATTTTCCCTATGTTTGCGTGTGTTTTCTCCGGGTGCTCTGGTTTCCTCCCGTAGTCCAAAGATGTGCAGGCTAGGTGGATTAGCCATGGGCCTGTGAAGGGTGCTGTTTTGAAAAGTCTTGAAGTGCTGGATGGTCCGTTTCTGTAGTGTAGGGACTTGCTGGAAATAAGGTTAGTCCTCTGGCCAACCTTTTCCAACTCCTGCATGCAATGTAGTTTGTGCATGCAAAATGCATGTGTGTTAACAAAATTATCCTCCATTGGCTCTGCAAAATAAACACAACTAGAAATATCAGAATACAGAGCTTAACAGTGGCTGAACTACATGAACACACAAACTGCAGCTCAGCTGGGCAAAAGTAGGCTGCCTGTACAGTCACCTGTCTCTCCTGCCTCTCGACTGGAAATAGGAAGTTTCATTGTCAGCGCCTGGGAGGTAATCACTGGCAGATCACCTACTCGGTTTACGTACTGCCTGACATTCATTCCATTGAAACTGAATGAATGGGAAACTGATAGCTCTACAATGGCTGGCTGGTCTAGCTCTGCCAGCCTAGGCACTGAAGATGAAAATCTAGCACAGTGTGAAGTTGGGCAGCCATAAGGGAGAAGAAAATACTGAATGCCATCAATTAAAAACAAAATAAAGGTAAATTATGCACTGCTAGTTACTTCCTGCGATTTGTCATTATCACCTTTTTGTTGCTGTTGCGATGAAGCCTCTTGGCAGAGATCAATATGCTGAGACATATGACTGCATCTGCTGCAAAAAGCAGCTGCTACTGTCTCAATGCAGGTCATCCCTTAAACACAAAGTGCAATGATTTTATTAAACCAGACAGACCAGAGACTATCTCACAGGTAGTAACAAGACAATAGTGATGACAATGAGTCACCCTTAGCCTTCTGGTCCTCCTAAGGCTGTCTTCAACCAGCAGTGCTTGACAGCACTAAAATGCCAGCCTCTTCATATATGTGCATGTTTAATGCTCAAATCATTAAATCTGTTGATATTTTAAATGCCATTCTTTTTAAAATTTCACCTCCAACAAGAGGTTTTATCTCTCACAGAATTCCGAGATGTTACATTTTCACAAAATTAAAAATGAATTGCGTTTACCTTTTTTTTTGTACTGCTTCAAAACTAGCTCAGAAAGGAAGAAGGGAATTAAGAAAATTCCCTGGTGGCTAAAATCTGAGATTTCTGACACCTTTCATGTTACCTTTACTTCTGTCATGTTATAAATTAAAAATAGTTAACACTCTTACTTTTGCTGGTTGAAAATAAACTTGAGCATGCATACAAAATGCAGAGCAAAATCATCTTCTTGCAATTACTCCATGCCTCCTCTGTGAATTATGGGCTTCTATTTTACTTAATTACAATGCAAAAGAGCAACTGTTTGTAAGTCTCTTAAAATCTGTGTTCAAGTATTGGAAGTAGATCTTTTTTCTTAGATTTCTTTTTTAGAGTTTATTTATTAGTGTCACACGTAGGCTTACACTATCACTGCAATGAAGTTACTGTGAAGATCCCCTAGTCACCACACTCTAGAGCCTGTTTGGGTACATTGAGGGAAAATTTAGCATTGGTCAATCTACCTAACCAGCACATTTTTCAGACTGTGGGAGGAAACAGGAACACTCAGAGGAAACCCATGCAGATAACATGCAAACTCCACACAGATAGTGACCCAAGCCTGAAATCAAACCCAGGTCCCTGGCGCCGTGAGGCAGTGTGCCACCGTGTCATCCACAGTCTTCAGCACTAATAGCAATAGCTTTATAAATAGAGATAGAGAGTACAAAAGCAAGGAAATATGTTGAACCGTTATAAAATATTGATTTTCCTCAACTTAACTAATGTTTATCCAATTCTGGGCACTGCAGTTTACAAAGGATGTGAGGGCATTAGATAGGATGCAGAAAAGATTTACGAGAGTGGCTCCAGGAAGGGGGGTATATTTACATGAATTGGTTGGAGCAGCATTTGATAAGGCGCCACATCAAATGTTATTTCACAAAGTAAGAATGTTGGCAGTCGTACCAGCATCAATAAAGGATAGTTAACAAGTAATAGAGAGGGATAAATGGGCCATTTTCAGATTGGCAAGCTCTAATGGGTAGTCACAGGCATCAGTCCTCAACTATCTGTGACCTCTGACTTGAAGGGACCTAATGTTCGGCTGCTAAATAGGCTGACAACACATAGGTGGGAAAATAAGTTGTCAAGAGATCATTAAAAACTCTAAAGGTGATTTAGGTAGATTAAGTGAAGGTGGACCAACATGTCACATAACAGGTAGAATTTGGAAAATTAGGAACTTGTTCACTATGGTAGAAAGATAGAAAAGCAGTGTATTATTTAAATGGAGAGAAACTGCCGAACTCTACTGCACAATGGGGTATGGGTGTCCTGGTAAATTAATCACAAAAATTAGTATGCAGGTACAAAAAGTGATGAGAAAGAAAACCGGAATGTTTGTAATTATTGCAAGACAGACGGAATATAAAAGTAGAGAAGCGTTGCTACAGTTGTACAGAGCCTTAGTGAGACCAAATCTGGAGCACATTGTACAGTTTTGGTCTACATACCAAGAAAGGATGTAGTGCAAAAGAATTTGTTCAGAGAAGGTTTACTTGATTGAAGCCTGGGATGAAAGTATCAGCTTATGAGTTTATCAGTTAAAGGGGTTGAGCTGTACCTATTGGAAAATGAATGTTCATCTTATTAAAACATAGGAGACCTGATTGCTTAGTGCTGAGACCATGTTTCCCCATGTTGGAGAATCTAGAATCTAGAATAGTTTAAAAATGAGGTGTTTCCCATTTACTACTGAGATGAGGAGAATCTTGTTCTCTCAAAGCTGTGTTAATAAATGGAACCAAAGAAAGCATCCTTTCTGCTTGTATCACAACTTGGTATGGCTCCTGCTCTATCCAAGACCGCAAGAAATTACAAAGGACTATGAACAAAGCCCAATCCATCACTCAAACCAGCGACCCATTCATTGACTCTGTTAACACTTCCCACTGCTTCAGAAAAGCAGCCAGCATAATTAATAGTGATAATCTTATCAAATGGCAGAATAGGTTAGACGGGCTGAATAGCCTTCCTTGCTTCAAATTCTTGTGTTTTTCCTTGGAGAGACAAGGTAGAGGAAAGTTGGTATCGGTGTTCAAAATCATAAGAACTCTAGACAAGGTGGATGGAGAGAAACTGTTCACATTAGTGGAAGGATTGAGAGTCAGAGGACACTGACTTAAGGCAAAAGAGCAAACAGTGACATAATAAAAATTTCTTCTGTTATTTGAATCAAATAGGCAGATTCAGGTGTAATTTTCAAAAGGGAAAGGGAAAAGAATCTGAAGCGAAAAATATTTGCAAGGCTTTGGGGAATGGCTGTGGCATGATCTAGCTGAGTAGCTCTTACAAAGAGCTAGCCACAGGCACAGAATGCTAAATGGCCTCCTCTTATGCTGGACACATTCTATGATTCCATGATTGTATAAAGGCCTATATTACAGATGGAATTGGGAGAGAACTAAAACCTCATACCCTTTCCCTTACTGACTGTAATCAGTGGTTTTCAGAGTGGAAGATAAGTGTTTTTCTTAGTCCCTGGAGTCGGTGTTAATTTGAACAACAGTTGAAAGCATTCATGGATTTAAATAAGAAAGATTATTTATTCACGTACAGTATTCACCCAAGAACAGTCGTTGCAGGCCCAGTAAAAAAAAGGAATTGTATCTTAAGTTGTACTTTAGATGAGGTCAGATCAGGGTTATTGCAGGATTTTGTTGAAGGGATTAATGTTAAGCCTGTCATGATTTTATGCACTTTAGCTTTCATAACAGCTGGTTCAATTTCTTTACACGTAGTCTTAGATTTAAGAAACAGGCTGTGAGACATTGTAGATTTTTTCAGCCTTCTCAAGGTAAATAGGACACTGCCTTTTTTGCCAGTTACTGTAATTTGTGATGTTTTCTCCAGACTCCCACAGGGGTTTTGATTTGATTTGATTTGATTTATTACTGTCACGTTATAGTATACAGTAAAATCTATTGTTTCTTGCACACTATGCAGACAAAGCATATCGTTCATAGAGAAGGAAACGAGAGAGTGCAGGATGTAGTGTTACAATTATAGCTAGGATGTAGAGAAAGATTAACTTAACTGCAAGGTATGTCCACTCAAAAGTCTGATGGCAGCAGGGAACAAGCTGTTCTTGAGTCAGTTGGTATGTGACCTAAGATATTTTCCCAGAGGAAGTAGCTAGAAGAGAAAGTGTCTAGGTATGTGGGATCCTTAACTATGCTGGCTATTTTTACAAAGCAGCAGGAAGTGTAGATAGAATTAGTGGATGGGAGGGTGGTTTGCGTGATAGATGGGCTACAGTCACGGTCTTTTTAGATTCTTGGGATCTTGGGCAGGGCAGGAACCACACCAAGCTGTGATACCACCAGAAAGAGTGCTTTCTATCATGCGTTTGTAAAAGTTGGTGAGAATTGTAGCTGACATGCCAAATTTCCTTAGTCCTCTGAGAAAGTAAAGGCATTGGTGGGCTTTCTTAACTAAAGTATCAGCATGGGGAAATTTGGTCATCTGGACATCTAAAAATCTGAAGCTTTCAATCATTTCTATTTCATCCCCATTAATGTAGCCAGGGCTATGTTCTCTACTATGCTTCCTGAAGTTGATGACCATCTCCTTCATTTTGTTGACACTGAGGGAGAGGTTATTGTTGCCACACCAGTTTACCAGATTCTTATTGTTGGAGATCTGACGCAGTATCAGAAAATCGAGTTGAAGGGGAATTTAGCCACATAGTCATAGGTATATGAAGAGTATAGTAGGGGGGCTGAGAACACAGCTTTGTAGGGCACCACTGTTGGGGATGATCATGGAGGAGGTGTTGTTGCCTATCCTTACTGATTGTGGTCTGTCGGTTAGGAAGTTCAGGATCCAATTGCAGAGAGCGGAAATGAGACCCAGGCCATGGAATTTGTAGATGAGTTTCATAGGAATAATGGTGTCGAAGGCTGAGCTGTGGTCAATAAATAGGATTCTGAAATAGGCATTCCAGGATTGAGTGTAGAGCTAGGTGAACTGTAGACTTGTTGCAGCTGTAGGCAAACTGTTGTGGATCCAGACAGTCCGGGAGGCTGGAATTGATTTGTGCCATGACTAATCTTTTGAAGTACATCATAATGATGGATGTTAGAGCTACCTGATGATAGTCATAAGACACACTGCTTGGCTTTACTTTGGTACCAATGTGATGGTCATCTTCTTGAAGCAGATAGGGATTTCTGGGTCTTCTGATACAAACCTGTTATTTCCAGCTGGTTTCAGTCACACGACCAATATTGGTATTGCCCATTGGAATGGCTTAAAAATTACCATACATTGGAGATATTGGGCACCATCTCTCCATCCTGTTACACCGATTGATCGGCACAATGAACTGGGAAGATATCGCATGAAGATTTGGTGCTGGGTATGAAAGCCATCTTCAAGCTCAGAAAGAAGCCAATTTAAATATTAATGACATGCTTAATAAATATATGTCATTAACATGTCTGGCACAGTCATTTCCCACCTCAGATGATTTCTTCTTTGTCGGCACGAGGTCTCAACGGCAAGAATCACTCATGGTCCCCACCAATGAGCACCAGATGTGAGGCCACACCAGGGAGATCAGAGGTCATTGAAGCCCCTGGGTGATCAGGGGCAGAGCCAAGCAGTAGCTATTGGGCAGTACCAACCTGACACAGCCCACCAGGCACCATAACAGTGAGAGGGCAGTGCTAAGAGCATGGAGCCTGAATGGGAGTGGGGTAATGATTAGGGGAAGGCAAAGAGGACAGGGGGAGCTCAGCAAGGGTTTGATCAGCAGGAGGAAGGAACACTGCAGATGAGGGGAGGGCGCAATTAGTGGGAATTGGGGGGAGTAGGGACCGGCACAGGAGCGACCAGCTTGGTTTTGTGAAAGATGCCACTTCAAAAGGTTACTATGTAAAAAAAGCTAATAAAATCAAAGGATTGTCTTTTTGCCATTAATATTTTAAAAGGGTCTATAGATTTGCACTTTTATTAGCTTGTGGTAAAATCAGTCTTTTTCAACATAGGAGAAAAAAAATGAAGAGTTGATTTTTTTTCGAAGCATCTTACTGTCACTACAGGGTTGATTGCTTCTTGACAGTATGTAGTAGATCAATGGGTATATAAATGCCATTGTTTGGCATGAGTGCATGAGAGGCTTTAAGAAGAGGCTGATTCAGAAAGGATTGACATAGTGGACAAGAGGATCATAAGGGAATAGGGTGCAAGGCAGATCTTGGCATGGGACATGAGGAAGAATGGAGTGTGGGTGAAAAGTCAGACGTTGACATGAGGGGCCATAAGAGCTGGATGGGGCTATGTGCTGGCTTGGAAGGGATATGAGGAGTATTTCAAGGTTGAGGGGATGAGAGTTGCAGGGCTTTTGTGTTTTTATTTTAACTGGGACAATGTCTCATGACAGATCTTTTAAACAATCCATCCCTATAGCCAACAGCTTCCATGGCTACTTCCAAATATTTTTTCAGATCAGCAGACTGGCTCCAGTCTGCATTGACCAACTCCCACCCCAGCAGTGAAGATGCACCTTGTAGGTAATTTCATCCAAGGTGGGCTGGCTGAGCTGGGAATTTTCCCAACTCCCACTACCCTTCTTGAAGATGAACATCCCAGCCATGGAATCTGGACTTGCTTTAGGTAGATCCCTAAACAAAAGCCAGTGTAAATTCCACAGGAAATAGTCATCTTGTTATGTCTAATCCAGGGCAGGCCTCCACCCAGAGTCATTCAATTCAAAACTTTCCAAAGCTATACATAGTCTGCGGTTGACATTGCAAAGGTCACCTGACCCTTGGACGTCATTTTATCCACTTTGTAAGTGTCTATTTAAATAAAAAAACAACTCTAGAAATTTCTATATGAACATGGTCCATGTTTGAAGTTATGAATAGGACATACCTTCACTTAGCATGGCATTTCATTAAAAGCAACAGAAGAAATAGAAAAAATAGTCCGGTTTTGCTTTTGATATTAAACAAAAGCATTTTCTTTCCAAATAGTTAATAAGATGTATTTTACATTGATGATAAATTCTAACAAGGAAGTCACAAATTATGGAACAATCCAGTAAAAATGTGATGATGCTAATAATAGGAAGTAATTCTGTATGTGTGAAGAAGAACTGCACAAGATTGCTCATTTGATAATTTTGGAAAGTGCTGTAGTTTCAATATTATTTGGTCAGGCAATGTTGCATAGAATATGCAGCCAATTAAGGAACTAAAATATTTTGAAGGGATGGTTTAACATCTTGAATAAATTTCCTGCATTTGTTGTTTCATCAAATTAATTAAATGGTTTTCTTTTAAATATGCAGATAATAAAAGTCCTTACTGTGCTATCTATCCCCAACAAAGGCACCTGAGGCTCAATCAGGCGTATTATACTTCAGCAAGCAACAAGCACAGGACTTGTATTAGCACAGGTGTAGTCGTGTAAAGGTAAGTCATGGAGCACAGATCTACTTCAATCCTTTACAAGCATTTTTCCTGTTTCCGGGGTGCACAGTAACATTTAAATTTATTGCCAGAAAATGCACTGGATTCAATTGTACCAGTCCATGTTGGCACTTGTCTGATTATTCTCAATGAGAAGGCAAATGTATGATTCTTCCTACTTGTAGGTGAGTTGTTTGGGAAGCTGCCAGAGAAGGAATGAGGGATAGCAAGAAGATAATGGAGAGATGGTGTACTTCTTATGGAGTGACAAACACTTTCTTATTGAAGATGTCACATGCTTAGTATAGGTAAAAAAGTAATCCAGGCTTGAAGATACATGAGTCATGCACATTGGTCTCAAGAATCGAAAAGCCCTGTATGCAAGGTTAGCTGCCTGCTTTGTTTGGATTTTATCTCACCCTAAATTGAAAAGAACACAAGCTTTGGTTTGAACATCTAATCCGTTAAAAGAAAATTGATTTGTCTTCAATTATTTTCACCAATTTTATCTCGAGGAAGCAGTAAGGCGTATTTCACTATAGCATTTCTCCAGAGCACTTACAAAACACACCAAATTAATTATTTTCAAAGTGTAAACATTGTGATGTGGGTTATGGAATCATAGAATGGTTTTGGAATGGACGGATACCATTTAGCTCATCATGTCTATGCCAGATCTCTGCAAGAGGAACTCACCTAATCCCATAGCCATAGTGCTGGGAAATCTCAGTAGGTCTGACAGAATCTGTGGAAAGAGAACAGAGTCAACATTTCAAGTCTAGCTGATCATCATCCACCATACTGTCAGAGAATGCAATCCAGACCTTAACCAGTCGCTACATAAAGAAGCTTGTCCTCGTGTTGTCATTGCTTTTTTGCCAATCAAGTTAATCCTGTGCCCTTTGGTTCTGGATCTTTCCACCGAAGGGAACTGATTTTCTCTATCTACTCTGACCAGATATCTCTTGGTTTTGAATACCCCTGTCAAACCTCCTCTTAATCTTTTCTTCTCCAAGAAGAGCCTCAAATCCTCAATCTTTTTACATAATTGAATTTCCTCATCCCCAGAATTATTCTTGGTGAGTTTTTCCAAAATCCTCGCAAATGTTTTCAAAACCTTCCCTGCCAGAACTGGACACATTGCTCTAGTTGAGGCCAAACAAGTGTTTCGTACATGTTTAGCGTAACTTTCTTGCTTTTGTACTATATGCCCTTATTTTTAAGGTTCAGGATCCTCTATGACTTACGTTACAATGGCCATGATGATCATCAATAGATTGTCCAATGGTGCTTTAGAATACGAGTTCCCCTATTAAGCAAGAGGAGGTTTGTCGATAGGGAAGGAGCAGCAGGGGGCTTTAAAATCATCTGGTTTCACTCATGCAGGAGGATGAAGGGGGTTTGACTTGTACACTGCAGTCATAGAAGTGCTACTTTCCACACATTATAAGTAAAGGGAGTTGATGATAGAAAACTAATCTTGGTGAGATGATTATACTTTATTAACTGTTTTCTCAACCTGCCCTGTCACTTTCAATTATTTGTACACATATACAAATAATTGGGTGGCACGGTAGCACAGTAGTTAGCACTGCTGCTTCACAGCTCCAGGGACCTGGGTTCGATTTGTGGCTCGGGTCATGTCTGTGTGGAGTTTACACATTCTCCTTGTGCCTGCATGGGTTTCCTCCGGTTTCTCCCACAGTCCAAAGATGTATGGATTAGGTTGATTGACCATGCTAAAATTGCCCCTTAGTGTCCTGGGATGTGTAGGTTAGAGGGATTAATGGGTAAATGTGTAGGGATATGAGGTTAGGGCCTGGGTGAGATGGTGGGGTTGGTGCAGACTTGATGGGCTGAAGGGCCTGTTTCTCCACTGTAGGGTTCTATGTTCTATATACTGATATTCCTTTGCTCCTGCACTCCTTCAGAATTGTTTCCTTTATTTTATCTTGCCTCTTCTCATCCTGTCTACCATAAGATAATCCCCATTATGACCAATGCTTTTTGCAATTTCCATCCTTATTTCCTTCAATATCTTTGGATGTCTCTCCTCAAGTCCTGGTGTTGTTATCAATGTCATGTGTAACTCGGTTATCCAATAACTCTTCCCTATCAATTTTTAGCCCATCCAGTGTCTCAACTATCTGTTGTCACTAATTTGCTCTTGTAAGATCCCACAAACAAGCAAATGAGTTGAATGACCAATGAATTTATTTTTGCTGGTTTAGTTCAGACAGGGAATGTTAGCCATTTTGCCAAGACACCAGGTTTATACTTGGTAAAGAAATACTCTGTCACACTAGTATGTTTTTCAGATACTTTACATTTATATGATATCTTAGCAAGTCCTCTCAGAAATGTCTCAGAGATTTTCTCAAATTTCTGACCGGTACAGTAATGAAATAGAACCATAGAAACCATAGAAAAGTACAGTTCAGAAATAGGCTATTTGGCCCTTCTTGTCTGTGCCAGACCATTTTTTGCCAAGTCCTACTGACCTGCACTTGGACCATATCCCTCTACACCTCTCTTATCCATGAACCCGTCCAAGCTTTTCTTAAATGTTAAAAGCATTTACCACTTTATCCAGCAGGTCATTCCACATTCCCACCATTCTCTGCATGAAGAAGCTCCCCCTAATATTCCCTTTAAACTTTTCTCCTTTCACCCTTAACCCATGCCCTCTGGTTTTTTTCTCCCCTAGCCTTAGTGGAAAAAGCCTGCTAATATTCACTCTTGACCCATCAAAATCTTATACACCTCTATCAAATCTCCCCTCATTCTTCTACGCTCCAGGGAATAAAGTCTAACCTATTCAATCTCTCTCTGTAACTCAGCTTCTCAAGTCCTGGCAACATCCTTGTGAACATTCTCTTTACTCTTTCAACCTTATTTACATCCTTCCAGTAACTAGGTGACCAAAACTGTACATAATATTCTAAATACGGCCTCACCCATGCCTTATACAACATAATACTCCAACTTTTATACTTGATACTCCGATTTATAAAGGCCAATGTACCAAAAGCAGTCTTTATGACCCTATCCAGCTATGATGTCATTTTTAGGGAATTCTGTACCTGTAATTCTAGATCTCTCTGTTCAGCTGCACTCTTCAGAGTCCTACCATTTAGTTTGTATGTTCTACTTTGGTTTGTCTTTCCAAAGTGCAATACCTCACACCTGTCTGCATTAAACTCCATTTGCCATTTTTCAGCCGATTTTTCTAGTTGGTCCAAATCCCTCTGCAAGCTTTGAAAACCTTCCTCTCTGTCCATTACACCTCTAATCTTTGTATCATCAGCAAATTTGCTGATCCAATTTACCACATAGTCATGTATATCCATGATCTGGATGGTAAACAGCAATGGACCCAACACCGATCCCTGTGGCATATTAGTAGTCACAGGCCTCCACTCAGATGCAATCCTCCACAACCACTCTCTAGCTTCTTCCATTGAGCCAATGTCTAATCCAATTTACTGCCTCCTCATGTATATCTAGTGACTCAACCTTCCTAACAAACCTCCCATGAGAGACCTTGTCAAAGGCTTTGTTGAAATCCAGGTAAACAACATCCACCACCTTTCTTTCATCCACTTTCCTGGTAACCTCCTTGAAAAACTCCAAATAGATCAGTCAAACATGACCTACCACGCACAAAGCCATGTTGACTTTCTCTAGTAAGTCCCTGTCTATCCAAATATTTGTAGATCTTATCCTTTATCACACCTTCCAATAACTTGCCTACCACTGAAGTCAAACTTACTGGCCTATAATCTCCCAGATTTCTTTTGGAATCTTTTTTAAACAACGGAACAACATGAGTCACTCTCCAATCATCAACTACTGCTTCTGTTTAGGTGATGTTGTTTGTTTGATACTGAGAGAACTTACTACACTTATTTGGGGCTCAAACCACTTGGAGCTATTTTTGTCAATTCAATTATTACAATTAGCTCCAAACAGCTTATATTAGTTAAGTTGTCTACAGAGAAATCAGCTCAAGGAAATTTGATATTCTTGTGTTTGTTCTGATGAGTGCAAGATGAAAAGCTTCAGCAACATGTCCCTTTTTCAGCAATAAAATCAAGGCTTTGCTTCCATTAAACAACAGAAGAAACCATTGAATTGCTGTCTTCTGCTAATTGGAAATTAAGTAATTTTAATTCATTTGATGTGAATGGTGTGGGTAGGAAGTATTCATGCTATACTCCCTCATCTCTCCCATCATTAGAGCTTGCTCAAGTTCAGCTCTGCTAAGACCAATGGCCCCAGAGGATTGGGGACTTAGAGTTAATTATGTCATCAGGAAAAACCATTTTAACTTCACAATCTCCAACCAGATAGTGAAAGTTGGCAGCAGTCAAGATCCTCACCACAGGAGATTCAGCTGAGTGATATTTCAATCTTTAGAAGTTCCAACATGTGCCAAGAGTAGGAAGAATGCCCATACTGGCCAAATAAGTATATCATGGGCCTGCCCCAGCTTTCTCTCTCACTTGTGGACTCACTAACTTTGCTGTACTCCAATAACAACCTGTCCCTTACAAACATCGCCCCCGTGCCCCCCCACACACACAGAATCTAACACCAAATTCTCACCTTTCTATGACTGTTTGTAGGCTCAGAAGGGGGTGAAAACAATACTAATACAATTATGACACACAGCTGTCACAAACAAATACCACAATGCCGATTTTGCAATGAAGTGACAAAAATTACATACAGCACCATCCTGTGTGCTCGTGCAAATAGATTTTCCTAATCGTAGTGAAAGAATGTCAAGCTCTCTTTAAATGTTTGTGCTTTATATGTATTTATAGTTAAATTAATGGTGGTGAAAAGGAGGAGAGAAGACTGCATCCTGATTAGTTAGGCAAGCTAATAATTTGTGGCACTATTTGAAGATTGTATAATTTTTATCCATGTTCTTTCCCTTCATTCAGGAAGTTCTGCTAATTTCAAATAACTGCAATCAGTACCATGGGAGCTTACTAACAAAGAATGCAAAATATATAGGATATGAAACAGTCTTTCAAAATGTTTAGTTAATTCATTTGATTACCCAGTAAAACATTTGGAAATGTAAAATGCTGTCAGTTGAAAGAAGGCTTATTATTGGCTTCTTAAATTATCTTAACAGCAAAGATCTAACAAATTCCAAGATTAATCCCTATTTCCTGAATATTGGAAAACAGGAAAAACATTCCTTTCACTTTGATCTAGCACCTTTCTTACCTTCTCCTTCAAACTGAAATCAACCTTTAGGTGTAGCCAAAGAACACACAGCAGTAAGGATTCTATGACTTTAAATTCTACAATTAAAATCAGGGTATTCTCCACATTGTCCTACATGGTATCTTTTCCTCAAAATGATCACTGTCACACTGTTGTTTGTGTTTGCCTATTGAATGCAAATTTGCTACAGAAACTGCACTTCAAAAAGTATTTCATTTCCATGAAGTACTTTAAAATGTCCTGAGATGGTGAAAGGCACTATATAAATGCAATTCTTTGATTTTTCAAAGTGGCATCTGGGAAAAAAGATGGAGGTAGCAGCCTAAGACAACTCACATGCATTTCTTTCCTGTATTTAATTCATTGTAAATATGTAGACAGGCTGCCTTTAGATTCAAATGTGCATCTATTTGATTCCCAAAGACATTCCATTATTAATAATCTATTGGTCTCAGTCTATTCCAATTCTCTTCCCACAGCTAGTGGTGTACTATATGGCAAATTTTCATGTTTCCACAGTTAGTAATTCCCAAAACTGGGTTGTTAGTTTGTCATCAGAAGCTTAAAGCTTGAGGACTGCAACTCCACATCAAGAATGGTCTCTCCTGTTCTCAGAACCAACCATTGACGTGTTGGAAGGATTTGCATCTTGATACTCAACTTATTTAGCCTCATTAAGAACAAACTTTCCTTGGCCATCAAATCTGGGGTACGACTCAAACTTGGAGCTTCTGACTCAGATGCAAGGATACAAGGTCTGGTGGTGCAGTGGGTTGTAAGAAGTCTCACAGAAGATCTTCCTCTTGGTCTTTACCAATATTCAACAGGGAGAGATTCTGTTATGTAAATTCATCTGGTCTAATTTTCTTAGCATGTCAATGCACTGATACGATTACATATACTCCACTACTCATTAGAAACAGGGATTGTTTTGGGAAGTGAGAGATCAACCAGGTCAAAGATTGCAGACAGGTTGAAAAGAGAGCCACATAGTAAAAGAGCCATAATGTGTCACTTTAATAAGAGCCTTTGCTGCACTATAGAACTTGGGGAAATGATAGGTTGAGAGAGCTAGGTCTCTTCTCCCTGGAGAGACAAAGGTTGAGAGACAACCTGATAGAGGTTTATAAGATGTTGAGAGGAATAGGTAGGGTGGATTCTCAGAGGCTATTTCCCAGGGCTGAAATAGTCACTATGAGAGGACACAGGTTTAAACTGCTGGGGGGCAAGTACAGAGGAGATGTTAGGGCTTAGTTTTTCACTCAGAGGGTGGTGAGTGAGTGGAATCAGCTGCCATCAGTGGTGGTAGAGACAAACTCGCTGGGGTCTTTTAAGAGACTTCTGGATGAGTACATGGGATTTAATGGGATTGGGAGTTACAGATAGTTCTATGGCCTGGTAGGTATAGATATGATCAGCACAACTTGTGGGCCGAAGGGCCCGTTTATGCTGTAGTGTTCTATGTTCTATGATAACTAATTGAAGAATTCAAATGTGGGGCAAGAATTTGCAGGTGGATAAGTTACTCACCCTGGCAACTGAATGCTCCAAGGAGAGTTAACTGGAAGTAGGATTCTGCCCCTCACCCAAGGGGAAATCTGATCTCGGAGAGGTACCAGCCAACCTTATCGGCCAATAAATCAGTGGTCCCAGCAACAGTAGTATCAGAGTAGTTAAGACTGGAACAACAAGCAGCCCCAGAGTCTTGGATCAGCTGGGATCTGTGGGGGAGGGGGGGGCGTCGGGGAGCTCAAAGCAAGGAACATAAATAAGAGTAAGTGGCCACCTAGCCCCTCGAGCCTGCCCTGCTGCTCAATAAGATCATGGCTGATCTGAAGTGGATCAGTTCCACTTTCCTGCTTTCTCCCCATAACCCTTAATTCCCTTGTTTAATCAGAAACCTATCTACCCATAACTTAAATATATTTAGTGGGGGAGCCTCCAGCACTTCAATGGGCAGAGAATGCCAGAGACTCACCACCCTTTGAACATAACATAAGAAATAGGAGCAGGAGTAGGCCATCCAGCCCCTCGAGCCTGCCCCGCCATTCAATAAGATCATGGCTGATCTGTAGTGGTTCAGTACCACTTTCTCCCTGTAACCCTTAATTCCCTTGTCAATCAAAAATCTATCCAATTTAAATTGATTCTGCAAGGAAGCCTCCACACTTCAACAGGCAGAGAATTCCAACAATTCACCACCCTTTGCGTGAAGAAATTCCTCCTCAACTCTGATCTGAATCGCACCCCCCCATCTTGAGGCTGTGCCCTGCTATCTTTATTAAGCGGGAGGAGTCTCTCAACCTCTATCCAAACCATCCCCTTCATTATCTTATACATCTCTAAGATCCCCTCTCAGCCTTCTAAACTCCAACAAGTACAAACCTAACCTATTCAGTCTCTCCTCATAATTCAACACCCTCATCTCTGGTATCAGCCTAGTGAACCTTCTCTGCACCCTCTAAGGCCAATGTATCCTTCCTCGAATGCGGCGACTAAAACTGCACACAGTACTCCAACTGTGGCCTCATCAGTATCCTATACAGCTGCAACAGTACCTCACTACTTTTATATTCAATCCCCCTAGCTATAAAGGCTAACATTGCATTTGCCTTCTTAATCACCTGCTACAACTGCATACTGTGTTTTTGCAATTTGTGCACAAGGCCTCCCAGGTCCCTCTGCACTGTTGCATGCTGCAGCTTTTTGCCATTTAAATAATAATCCTTCCTACCATTGATCCTACCAAAGTGGATAAGCCTCACACTCCATCTACCAGGTCCTCACCCACTCACTCAACCTATCCAGATCTCTCTGCTGGCTTTCCACACCCTCCACGCAATTTGCTTTTCCACTCATCTTCGTGTCATCAGCAAATTTCATCACCCTGCACTCAGCCCCTTCCTCCAGATCATCTATGTAAATAGTCACCAGCTGCCAATCAGAATAGCACCCAATAATACCTATTAGATAACCAATCCACTAACCAGTCTAATACCCTACTCCCAACTCCCTGCACCCTGACCTTCTGCAGCAATCTTGTGAGGCACCTTAAACGCCTTTTAAAAATCCAAAAACATCACATCCACCGATTCCCCTCTACCTACTGTACTAGTCACTTCCTCAGAACTCCAATAAATTTGTCAAGCACGAATGAAGAAGTTCCTCCTCAACTCTGTTTTAAACTGCACCATCCTCCTCCCCTTTATTTTGAGCTTGTGCCCTCTAGTTCTGCTATCCTTTCTAAATGGGAAGAATCTCTTACCTCTACGTCTTTCTAAGGAAAACAGTCCCAATTTGCCTAATCTCTCCTCGTAACTCAGACCTTCCATACCAGGCAGCATCCTGGTAAACCTCCTCTGCACACTCTCCAGAGTCTCCACATCCTTCTGGTGGAAAGGCAACTAGAACTGGACACAGTATTCCAAATGAGGTCTAACCAACGTTTTATACAACTGCAACATTAAAGGCCAGCTCTTGTACTCTATACCCCTTCCTATAAAGGCTAGCTTTCTTCACAACCTTCTCCACTTGCTCTGCCACCTTCAGAGATGTGTTTACCTGCACCCCCAAGTCCCTCTGCATTTCTACACTCTTAATAGGTCTACCCTTTATCATATACCTCCCCCCGGGAAGAAGCTTCCAACTGTTCACCCTTTTGAGATATCTCCATTTTAATAAAATTCTGCCAGACCCTCTTCAGCCTCTGTCTTTCCTGTTTCCTGGGAGAACAATCCCAGTTTATTCAATCTCTCCTCATAGCTAATATCCTCCATGCCAAGCAACATTCTGATAAACATGCTGTTCTATTGCATCAAAAACAAGATCCCAAATGCGTAGCCCAAAATACAAACCATTGCATTGTTATTTCTTTTCACTTCATGGTAACAGTAAAACTTGAGTAAATTACTTTTTTTCACATCTATTCATGTTACTTCATGTCAAGTTTAAAATTAAAGGAACACTGAGGATTTCTAAAATGAACCTTAAAAAATACAATGCAGTGTTACATTGATACACTTCCAGACAAGATTACAATTACAGAATATGGGCATTCCAGCACATTAACTTTTTTAATGACTCAACTCTATATGCTTATGCAAGATTATATTAAACAAACTTCTATTGTAAATATTTATACTTTGGAAAGGTGGAGTTTTTTTTAAAAAAGTTAAGATGGGATGTTGCAATGTGTTTTGTAGGATTGCAGCATGCCATCACAAGCATCTTATGATCCAGTTTTAGTCCCACTTTCGTACAGCTCGAACCTTCAAGCTTCATTCCTTTGTAAACATGCTTCCAGGACCTCAAGTTTCAACAAATAGAACAATACAGCACAGAACAGGCCCTTCGGCCTTCGATGTTGTGCCGACCAAAATAAAAAGCAATGCCCCTCCTAACTAAACCATTCCCTTCTCATCCATATACTTATCAACTAACCTCTTAAACGCCACCAAACTTGGCGCATCTACAACAGCTGCAGGCAGGGCATTCCACTCCCTAATCACTCTTTGAGTAAAGAACCTACCTCTGATATCCAAATGAACTCACACAACGTATTCACAAAACCAAGAGTGATTCATGCCATATTGTAAAAGCACAACAAGCAAGGCAACACTTACGTTTATCCTCCAACTCCACCAAATCAAGGATAGAAAATTTGATGTAGGCCATTTTGTGGCTCACTGGCTTTTCTGTCAAGTAACTGATCTGATTAGTTCATGAATTGTAAGAATAGTTTTAAGTAGTTTGATTGTAGATGTTTAAACAAAGCATGGGTTTTGCTCATGAGGTATACAACTTGAAGTGAGTTTGCAAAAAGTAAAAAAGTTTAAAAATGGTTTAGTTTTTAATGTCAGATTGAAACAGAGGAAAACCACAGGATTGCTTTGGTAACAATATTTTGGATTTGAATCAAAATTTCTGATTTTTAACCAATTTGAAATGGGTATTTGAAAAACAGCAGCTTATCAAATTTGAATTTGGTGTTTTGATAACCCGTAAACTAAATTTTATTAGGGGGTTTTTGGTACGTCAGAGGGTATAAAATTGATCCCAGCTCAGGAAAGCTGCCAAAAAGACAGCAGCTTGTCACACCAAGGGAGTGACAAATAGACAACTCTCTGCCAGTGTAACAGCCACATTTTTTTTTTTTTAAAAAGAAAGCTCCATCTCAGAAGAACAGACCAACAGAACACAGGAGAAATCAGTAAAAATGATGATTCTGGAAGACTAACCCTGATTGACCTTTGAATGACTAAAAATCTTATTTTTGTTAATAAGTGGGAATTGTAATTATCTAAACAGCACTGTTAGAATGTTTTATTCAGTTTGTTAAAGCATTAACTTGTCTTTAAAAAAAGTCTTTTATTTTGATTTAACCATTGAAAATTGCTGTAGGCAGATTATTCTATTTAATGGATTATGAAAGAGGTACTTCGAAGCAGTTGCATGTTCACAGTGATTACACACCCCTTTATAACACTCGGATTGAATGGACTTTTACTGGTAATTCAGTTTGTCAGCACATTTCTAGAAGTTTAAGATCTTTTAGCATAAAGATGGTTTCTGGTGAGTGGAAGTTGGACTTCAACCTGGAAATTACAAGCTGACATTACAGGGCATATGCAGTTGCTAAATGTCTTGCAACTGTTGGGAACACAGCCAGAGCTACAAACTTGAACACCTGTTCATTCTCACTAGCAAAGAATGAACTTCAAAGTGCACAAAGCAGATAACTAATGAGTTGCTTGGTATGACTGCATATTGATATCTCTAGGTTTCAAAAATCCAGATACTCAATGTTGCAGGTAGTAGTCAGCTGCAGGTATTGGTAACTAATTGACATTTGATGGGCAGAACTGATTCTTTTGCCCAATCCTTGAAAAATGACCCAGGAAGTACTTTAATGTGCTTTGAGCTTCATTAGAAGAGATTTGCAGAAAAGCACGTTTTAAAAACAAAAGTAGTAACATGGAGCAACTGAGCTCCAAGAGCAGTGGAAGCAAATTCTTCAAAAAGGCTTTAGATAGCTAAAAGGCCAATTTATTTCTAAGATTATGCCCAAAATGGGATGCAATGCCTTATCTTGTCAGCTTGGATCTTGTCTCTTGTGGGGACTATGAATTGGATTCAACTAGAATCTGAATTTGATTCAGAATGGATTTGGGTTTGCAATTGGCTTTGTAACCTAAGAGTTATTAAAAAAAACTTGTAAGACAAGGACAGAGCAAGGAAAGAAAATGACTGGATTGTTCCAGAAATCAAACGTGGACTTCATGAACAGCAAGAAGTCTCACACCATCAGGTTTATTTGGAATCATGAGCTTTTGAGCACTGCTCCATCAGGCAGCAGCAGCAGCAATTTTGATAAGCTAGGAATTAATTGAGTGAGTAGGATGGGTGAGGATAAACAGGTCAACAATCCTTCTAGATGAACAGAGGGAAAGAATGCAACTTCTAGACTACCGAAAGAAATCTTTTTCATGGTCCTAAAAAACATCCAAGATCTTAACCAGTAGTATGGCAGGGTACCCAAATAATATTAAGTGTTTACTGTAGAGTAAAAAAAACAGTACTAGCTACATGGAGGACAAAAGAAAAAGCACCGATGTGGGAAACTTTGCAGAAATAAAAACATTTTGTAGACTGCAATAACATTTCATAATTCTTACAAAATTTATTAACACATTTTAAAAGGAATATAAAAAGTCAAGTTAAATCTAGCTTAGACAATGTTTTGCTTCAAATGGAAATAACCTCATTGTATACAAAGTGAAAAAATAGATGCCCCTTTGAGCAAGAGGCTGTGCTAACATGACAGTCAACAATATATATGCTTTTAAAACTCTGACAAACATCTGTGCAAAGAACCTGATCTGTACATAAACAGATGGAGTTTATCATTGCTGCTACATTAAGGCAACCCTATGAACAAAACATTTTGGAAATTCCTCAATAAAGTGACACCGTAGTTTATTCCTAGCCTCAAAACAGCCAGAATTGCACAAAAATTGGTCTTCTAGCAAGTCTTTGCATTTGAAAGATTCTACTGACCATACATTTTGGGTCCAAACTGGGTTAAACAATTTTTTGCATTCACTGTCATGTCTAGGAGGAGGGAGATTCTGCATATTGTAGAAGTATTCTGCAGGGGATAAAAGATCAGAATTTCAAAATCCTGGTTTAAAATTCTGTATTTTCCACCCTGCAATTGGTTTCAGAACTGAATAAAGCTATTACACACCAAATAATTCTGCTCCATTGCACCAAATGTTAATTCTAGTGTCAGTTACAAAAAACAAAATTTTTTAAAAAGCTTATTTTTCTTTTAAAAAGCACATCAAAACAATAGAATTAAAAAAGTTCTAACACTATGGGTGAATAATTCAAGAAATAAGACAATATCCAGGTAAAGGGATTGCTCAGGCAGTGTCACATCTCCATTATAAGCTTCCGGTAGAAAATGCTACAGTACAATTTTCAGATCAACTGATAGACCTCAGTAATTGGTCTTGAATTTGGCCAGTCTTTTAATACCATCTGAGAAAAGTTATCAGAATCTTCAGCATTTGTAACAGTCTTGTCAAAACATCCATAATCTGGTTGAGAGAAGAAAGTCTAGAACAAGCAGCTGCGTTTGCAATAGGACAAAGTGTTTTCTGGTTCCTTCTGTAGTATGGGTCAATTATGAATGTTATCCAGTCAGAAGTGCTGACACTTGATTGTTCAAATTACAGTCAGATTGAGTAAACTGGTACATGTGGGCAGGAATACATGCTGAATGTGATCGATTTCAGAGCGACAAACTGGACATGCCTGAAAAAAATTAAACAATTATTCAACGAACAGTAATAACAAGTTTGAGATCTGTTGGAGTAAAATCAAGTACAAACTCTTCCAGTGAGAAGATGCAAAAATCCCTAGGGAAATAAGTTCAGGTGTCAGAAAAATGTTAAAATGGTCCAAAATAATCTTACCTGTAGCTGATTAGCACAAGAATTGCAGCAAACCATGTGGCCACAGGGACAGAAGGCTGTATTAATCTCCTCACCACAACAGACCATGCACAATAATGCTTCTTTAAGTTTGCGAAGTTTTTCTTGGAGCACCTGACTCTGTTGGCAACTCAGCCCTTCACAACTATTACAGTTCAATTCATTCTCTGAAGATTTAAGTGGAGAGTTCTGGCCATCTTGATTGTGTGGAACAAAGTCTACAATGCCAGCATTATACAAAGCTCTTCGTGTATGGTCATAAACCTCCTTGGAAGTACGTTTGATGTCAAAAACATATTTTTTTCCCAGATTGATGTTTTCATTGAAAAACAAAGAAGCAAGGTGGCCCTTGAAGTCTCTACTGTATTGCATCATGACAGTATTGGTGACAGTATCACACCTGAAAAGGATAATTAGTTAAATTCAAATGACAAAAGTCATTTAAATACATTCTGAAAATCTATACTCTATTGAGTATGCAAGAATAGATCTTAAAGGCCAGATTTTAAATTAGAGTATTCATCAAGGCCAGCATTTATTGCTCATCCCAAATTACCCTTCAGGTGGCAGTGCTCTGCCTTCTGAACCACAGCAGTGTTTGCAAGGCCATTTCAGAAAGCAGTTAAGAGGTCATCCACATTTGTGGTCTGGAGTCACATTTAGGCCAGACCAGGTACAAAACAGGAGATTTAAAATTTCCCTCAGCGAGCTGCTGTTACAAACAGTTCGACAAAACAAAATTAAAAAGACTGTCCGAACTTCAAATCAAATAGATGAGAACAATGCATAGAACGAACACACCTCAACATTTCAGCTTCCTAAAGTAAATCCCATGGCAGAAAACATAGAACATAACAGCACAGAACAGGCCCTTCGGCCTTCGATATTGCACCCACCAATATAAAAAGCAATGCCCCTCCAAACTAAACCCCTTCTCTTCCATATACTTATCAACTAACCTCTTAAACGCCACCAAACTTGGCGCATCTATAACCGCTGCAGGCAGGGCATTCCACTCCCGAACCACCCTTTGGGTAAAGAACCTGCCTCTGATATCCGTCCTATAACTATCACCCCTTAATTTAAAGCTGTGTCCCCTCGTGCTAGCTTTTTCCATCCTAGGAAAAAGGCTATCACTGTCCACCCTATCTAAACCTCTAATCATCTTATATGTTTCGATAAGGTCCCCTCTTAGCCGCCTCCTTTCTAACGAAAACAACCTCAAATCCCTCAGCCTCTCTTCATAAGACCTGCCCTCCATACCAGGCAACATCCTGGTAAACCTCCTCTGTACCCTCTCCAATGCCTCCACATCTTTCTTATAATGTGGGGACCAGAACTGCACACAATACTCCAAGTGCGGCCGCACTAGAGTTTTGTACAGTTGCAACATGACGTTGCGGCTCCGAAATTCAATCCCTCTACCAATAAAAGCCAAGACTCCATATGCCTTCCTAACAACCTTCTCGACCTGACTGCCTACTTTCAGGGATCTACGCACATACACACCAAGATCCCTCTGTTCATCTAGACTACTAAGAGTCCTACCATTTGCCCTATACTCTACACATTTATTATTTCTGCCATAGTGCATTACCTCACACTTTTTCACATTAAACTCCATTTGCCACCTCTCGGCCCAGCTCTGCAGTGCATAGATAATGTTGCAAGGCAGCATTGATTAAATTGCAATACCTGTAAAATGCATGGGTTTCTGTTATCGCACGATAAAGGGCACTTGCTGCTCTGGTACTGATCAGCTTTAACATTAGTACAATGCTGCTACCGGATTCCTTAGTAATGGTAAGGTACACATTTTTTGCAGATTGGGTGGCCATCTGGATTATTGGGTATGAAATCCTGCAATGTAATTTAGACAAGATATTAACATTAACTTTTTCCTATCAAAAGGAGATTTAGATCCATTATAATAATTAGCATTAAGTGAAGGAAAAATAGATTTTAGCTGTTACATGCTTCTAAAAAAGTGCTCTTAAAGCTGGCAAAATTGTACAATTATTATCCAGCAGCCAAATTAAAGAGATTTGAAGAGTACCACAAAACAATCCTTAGATTGACAATGAAAAGGACAAATCTCAGCAGTTAATGCCATTTACCTGTTAATTAGATTCAAGTTCTCTTTGCAAACAGATATTCCATCAGGCCCTACACCAATCATCAGCTTCTGTCCATCACCATCTTTTACTGAATGCCATTCCACACCATAGTGCTCCAGTGTGCAAGCAATCTGTAGAACGCGATATTCAGCTGTACATTGGCTCATTCCTTCTAATCTCTTGTGGCTTGCAACAATGCTGTTGAAACAGAAAAATAGTGTTTGTATTGCCTGGTCAAGTTTGTGGAGAGGGAGGGATAAAGTGAAGTCATTTCTCACTTCCTACAGAAGATACAGTATTGATTTTTTTTTTAAAAACCATTCTTTTGAAAAGACAAACGCTTAGGATGCAGTCAAACTCTTAAAGTGATTAAAGAGATTTTGGACTTTAAAGTATAGAGACTCAATGTAAAATACTACAAGCTCAAGAACTTGGTGATGTAAGGATTCTCTCGAATTGGTCCAAGATGAAAATACTCAGGAGGAAGGCTGTTTGTAACTTCATGCATGCCATTTACCTGTTCAAAATGGTGGTGTTTAGTTCATTTGAACAGAGATCTTCATAAGAATACTTGGCAGTGTTTTGATTGTAGTCTCCAAACTCCACTTGTGCTAGAAGTGCACTCAAGTCCACAGCCCGCTCTGGTGAACATCGTAGACGCCCATTTAACAGGTCATCCCGGACATGCAGGAAAAACTGGTGCCTACAGTTGAGAAATTTGAATAAGCTCATTTTATAAATATTGATTTAAACATACAATACTTCTACAGTTACCATGTGAGCAGATGCAACAGCAGTGATCAACAGAGAGAGGAGATTGCAGAGCCTCTGGCTCTGATCTTCAGGTCCTCGTTGGTTACGGGTGTGGTTCCGGAGGACTGGAGGATAGCGAATGTGGTCCCATTGTTTAAGAAGGGAAGAGAGACCTTCCAGGGAATTATAGGCCAGTGAGTCTTACTTCTGTTGTGGGCAAGGTATTGGAGAGAATTATTAGGGATAGGATTTATAGTTATTTAGAGAGAAATGAATTGATTGGGGATAGTCAGCATGGTTTCGTGAAGGGTAGGTCATGCCTTACTAACCTCATTGAGTTTTTTGAGAAAGTGACCAGAGAGGTGGATGGGGGTAAGGCGGTTGATGTAGTATATATGGACTTTAGTAAGGCGTTTGATAAGGTGGCCCATGGAAGACTTCTACAGAAAATGCAGATGTGTGGAATAGAGGGTGATTTAGCTAATTGGATTAGGAATTGGCTGGCAGATAGAAGACAGAGGGTGGTGGTTGATGGGAGATATTAATCGTGGAGTTCGGTGACGAGTGGTGTGCCTCAGGGGTCTGTTTTGGGGCCCCTGCTGTTTGTAATTTTTATAAATGATCTGGATGAGGGTATTGAGGGATGGATCAGTAAATTTGCAGATGATACTAAAGTTGGTGGTGTGGTAGATAGTGAAGGAGGGGTGTTTTAGTTTAGAGAGTGACTTGGACAAGTTGCAGAGCTGGGCCGAGAGGTGGCAAATGGAGTTTAATGTGGAAAAGTGTGAGGTAATGCACTTTGGCAGGAACAATAAATGTGTAGAGTATAGGGCTAATGGTAGGGCTCTTAATAGTGTTGAGGAACAGAAGGATCTTGGTGTATGTGTCAATAGATCCCTGAAAGTAGGCAGTCAAGTGGATAAAGTTGTTAAGAAGGCATATGGAGTCTTAGCTTTTATTGGTAGGGGGATTGAATTTAGGAGCCGCAGCATCATGTTGCAACTGTACAAAACTCTAGTGCGGCCGCACTTGGAGTATTGTGTGCAGTTCTGGTCGCCACATTATAAGAAAGATGTGGAGGCATTGGAGAGGGTACAGAGGAGGTTTACCAGGATGTTGCCTGGTATGGAGGGCAGGTCCCATGAAGAGAGGTTGAAGGATTTGAGGTTGTTTTCGTTAGAAAGGAGGCGGCTAAGAGGGGATCTTATTGAAGCATATAAGATGATTAGAGGTTTAGATAGGGTGGACAGTGATAGCCTTTTTTCCTAGGATGGAGAAAGCTAGCACGAGGGGACACAGCTTTAAATTAAGGGGTATGAGTTATAGGACGGATATCAGAGGTAGGTTCTTACTCAAAGAGTGATTAGGGAGTGGAATGCCCTGCCTGCAGCTGTTGTAGATGCGCCAAGTTTGGTGGCGTTTAAGAGGTTAGTTGATAAGTATATGGAAGAGAAGGGAATGGTTTAGTTTGGAGGGGCATTGCTTTTTATTTTGGTCGGCACAACATCGAAGGCCGAAGGGCCTGTTCTGTGCTGTATTGTTCTATGTTCTATGTTCTATGATCATTAATAGCAATAAATAACAAGTGTTTAGGGCATTTGTTCAGAGACAGAACCATTGTATTGCATGATCATCTTGGACACAGGGGATTGAACTTCAAAAGATGGGAACTCTAATAAAAAGTACTACATAATATCAAAAATAGCTTCCTCCATGAAGTACCAGTCAGTAATGCTTATTGAACCTTTAGCCAAAAAGCTATACATCCATTTGAGATTTATGATTTAGCAAAAAAAAAAGTAGGACAAAATAATGGATTAAAATCAGCTACTGTCAACTAGATTGCAAGTAAACAATTTGTTTCATTGACTGTACACTTTCAGATCTCTAAGTTCCCATATTTACAGGAACTTAATGACTTCTGTAAATTAAGTCCAGTGTGTGTGAAATGCAGCCACTGGCACAGATATCAAATTAGAGCTGATCTGCCAAGGTCTGTTCAGATAGATAAGCAAGTTCTGCTGTTTTGTGATAAACCTGTCAAATCAATTATTTGCATATCAATTTTGAAACCCAAGCAATTACAAGTGAAATGCCATCTAGTTGATACACCCCCTCCCTATCACTAAGTAAAAAAAAAATGCACTATGAGATTCAAGTAACATAGATAAAAACATTGGCCATTAGATTGTGGGTGGTGCCATTTGGCAGAGTTTTATTCCATTTCCTTATGAAATCTGGAATGTCCCTTGTTAATCAAGAACTGAAACAATTTTTGTTTGAGCAGCTCATTACAATAAATGTACATATCAAGAGGGGAAGCCTGCAAAGCGGCAGGCTGCTCACAATGCTTTGAAATTTAGTGAAGTAACACTTTGCAACAAAGATAGCAACATAAAAGGTATTGCTATAAATGTTACAATTCTAGAGGGCAAAGGGGAAGAGATGTGCTTAAGGGAAAGAACATCAGCAAAACAAAAGAGGATTGAGGTAGGTCAGCATGATCTTTTGGCAGAGATAAAAAAACACAAGAGATGGAGCTTTTAGGCTAACCTTTAGGCAATTTCAGTTTTGGATATTCTTAAATTCAAATCTTGACAATTAACAGTTAACAATGCTTTAAAAAAATCCCAAAAGAAAGAACTCAAAATCTGTTGAAAGCGAACAGTAATGCAACATGTGCGGAGGCTGATTACCTCATTTAGCCAGAGGCACCAGAACACTATTTTGCAAAAGGTAACTCTCGGTCAAATACTAACAGTGTAAACATAAGGTTACTTGAGGGCATGCAAGTGGGAATAAAAGGAAACACTTTCAATATCATACAATAGCCTTTGTCTCAACTATACAAAACTAAACTTCAACTAAATAAAACAACTTCATATGGGAAGAATGGAGTTGAATAGATCTTGAAACAAAAATTCTGAAGGCAGTGAATAAACTATGTAGTCTTGTTCAGACTACAATATCAACATCAGAACAATCCAGTTGTCTGGCCAATTTCCAGTGACACTGTGCCTGCTCTACAAAATTATACTTTCAGCTTGGATTTTGGAACAAAGACAGCCATGGTCATTTCAGGCCCTTCAAACAGCTGGAAGCTGGGGCATAACTACAACATATGTAAAGTGTCCCCACCCCCAGTGTCTTATACTATGTCTGTAGTTGGAATCACATTGTTCACGTTTTGTGCAAACATCTCAAATCTGATTCAGTCCCAGTCAACACAGTAAGTTTCCAAATGATTTTAATGCTTCTTAAAAAGTTCCAATATATTCTTGTGGTCCTTATGACCATTTGTCTAATACAAGTTTGCTCAAATGGATAAATCAATGACAACGGTTATAAAGACCACTCTGCACTTCAATAGCACCACATCTATTTCTCTAACCAATGTTTCTTCAAGCAACTGATTTTTTTAAAAAAGTCAGACATTTGAGCAATTACAAGAATTGTTATCTAAGTAACTCAAATTACTTGCTCTATTTCAATACAGAGCATGGATAGCAGGAACATAAAATGGTACATCAAGTTTTTACTTATAAACCCAAACACAAGCCAAATCACAAAATGACCAGCAAAACTGCAGGGCATGCATAAAATATCTAGCACACTAGCCACATTTTAGCTGTCAACTGTGGCTCAATGTTTTTTTTGGGGGATTTCATGGGGCTTGACAGGATAAATGCTGAGGATATGTGCCCTCATGGGAAAGTCTACAGTTAAGAATAACCAAATAAAGGGTGCCAATTTTAGGACTGATACGAGAGGAACTTGTCCAAAGCTTGTCTCTTAGGAACTCCTCACCCGTGGGGGCAAAGTCATTGTGTATATTTAAGGCAGAGTCAAGATAGATCTTTGATCAGTAACCAATCAAGGGTTACTGGAAAAGGCAGAAAGTCAATATAAGAAATGTCAGATCAGCTATATTCTACTGAATGGCAGAGTAGGCTCAAAGGGTTGAACAGCCTCCTATTCTTTGGGCTTGGAAAGTCAAGAGAGTGGTAAGTTCAAATATCAGTTCAGAGATGTTTCTTTAAATAAAGCACGTGTTAGATGGTTCTGTCTATCTTTTTCCCTCTGAGGAGAGGCCTAAGTCAGCATTTTTCGTTGCAAGTACCTCCTAAGGTCCATTCCACAACTATCATAGATGGATCACCTTGCCATCATACTGCTATTTGCAGGACTTTGCTGTACACAAGTGGACTGAACTGGCTGTACAGTGTTATGGGATGTTCAGAGATTATGAAAGGCACTATGTAAAAGAGTTTCTACTCTCCACCCCCACTCAAGATCATTGCACTAACCCAGCCTGTTACAAAGACATAACTCAAAAGTTGTCATTGATTTGGAGACCACACAAACAAGACAAACTGCTCCCATAAAAGGAAACATTCTAGATAATTTAGCAATTCCTTCCACAGCTAATTCAACAGGACCATGGTGAAGGCCTTAAGGAAATTTCTTGCGTGCCTACTATTTGGAGGAAAGTGTTATTGGGTGGATGGGTGCTAGAGAAAAAGCCGCAGTGTTGCCTGTAGCAAGCGTACATTTAAAAGACTAAGGCCAACATGAAGTTAGCATTAGAAGTGAATGCAAAGCTACCAATCACTAAATTAGTCTGACTGCACTGTAGCCTGATACCAACACCAAGTTGGTGTCAACCTTGTTTTTTTTTTTTTAAAAACTATCAACCTCATTAGACAGGTTACCAATAGTCAACTAGGTCAAAACAGAGAGCTTGCTTCCCTTTCTTTAAAGCCGGCAACTGAGAACCTTACTCATTGAAAACTGCCTGAACATTTTCCAATTGAATGGTGAAAAAAGTTAAAGTTCCAAAGTAAACTATTTAGATTTACAAGACAAACATCAAGATATTAAAAAGGCAACTAAGTACTGGAACTACAATTACATACAAGTTGGAGAACCAAGTTACCCAAAGAATTAACGTGCAGGTGATTATACAGTATTAGCAATGAAACACAAGTTGGCTGCATGAGCTTGCAAAAATTTGGGAATCCAGGTTCAAATCTCACCTTAACAGCTGGTTAATTTGAATTCAATAAAAATAATCTGGAATTAAAACAAATGACCATGTAACTGAATCACTAGTGCCTTTTAGAGAAGGAAGTCTACCATTCTTACGAGGTCTGGCATACATCTACTCCAGACCAAAAGTAATATGATTGACTTAACTGCCCTTTGAAATGGCCAGCAAGCCACTCGAAATAAAAGCTACTAAAAAGCCTCAAAGGAATGAAAGATCACTCAGCATCAAGCTAGACACTTGAAATAACAAACCCAGTCCTGTTGACTTTGCAAAGTTCTTTTATTAACATATTGGGGCTAGTGCCAAAATTGGAGAGCTGTCCCACAAACTAATTAAACAGTCTGACATTGTCTAGTATGATTTTGGGTGCATGCCTACAGCTCAGACATCACCTTTACCATCCCTAGTTATGTACTATCCCACTGGCAGGACAGACCCAGAGGTGATGGCAGTGGTTTCATGTAGTTTCCTAGTGGTCCTCAACACAAGCATCCCCTGGAATATCCCAGCATCAGGGAAAACAGTCAAAAAACTGATTTCCATGGACCATGCTCCCAGCAAGACTCCTCAGCTGATGAGAATCTGTCCTCCATGTTGAATATGATTCAGGGAGTGGAAAGTGCACAGAATGTATACTGAATGGGACACTTAGTCCATCACCAAGAGTGGCCCAGTAACCAGAGACCTAAGGATATAGCTGCTAGGTAGTGTCTGTAGCAGGTCATGGAGGGAACCAACACGATGGAAAACATACTTGGCCTCAGCCTCACCTGTCACAGGTGCATCAATCTACGACACCATTGGTAGAGGTGACCTCAACAAAAACCCTTGGAGACAAAGTCTTATCTTCATAATACTCACCATTATATTGAGACAATTACTATATTAAACAGGATAGATTTCAAACAGATTTAGTAATTCAAGGCAGGGCAACCATGGTGTGCTATGGACCATTTGCAGCAGATCTGTACACAATCTCTAACCTTATGGCCCACATACCTCCCACTTTACCAAAGCAGAGGATTAACCCTAGTTCAAGGTCCAGAAAGGCATGCTAAGGGCAGCAACAGGCACATTTAAGAATGATGTCAAGCTAATGAAACTACAGCACTTGCCTGCCAACAGCAAAAGCAGTAAATAATAGAGCCAAGCAATTTCACAACCAATGGATTAGGTCCAAGTTCTGCAGTCCTGCCACCACTAGCTTTTAACAGTGGCAAGACAATTAGACAACTCACTGGAGGTGGTTCCACAAATATACCAATCCTCAATGATGGCGCAGCCCAGGACATCAGTAAAAAAAAAAAGGTTGAGTATTCATCCCAAATCTTTAACAGGAACAATCCCCCTTGGCCTCCTTTGGAGATCCACAGCACCATAGGTGTTGGTCTTTTCCAATATGATTTCAATATCAGGAAATAGCCAAAAGGCACTGGATACTGCAAAAGCTATGGGCTCTGATAATAGTACTAAAAACTTGTGTTCCAGAACAAATGCTAATTAGGCCAAAGCAGTTCACATTCATTCCTTCCATCAATGCACAGTAGCAGTACTGCTTGCTGTCCACTGCAGGAATTCGCCAAAGCTCATCACCCCACGACCACTACCTGAAGAAAACATGGGAACAGATACATGGGACAGTACTACCTGCAAGTTCCTCTCCATGCCACTCACCATACTGATTTAGAAACATCTTGTGTATATGCCAAGATCACAGACTGTTGTGGATCAAGAAGGCAATTCACAACCACCTTCTCAAGTGCAAGGGACAGGAAATAAAATACTGATCTAGCCAGCAAAGCACAAAATCTGAACTGAAAATCATGGATTCAAATCCCATGAAGACAACTGCTTCAATTCAAGTGATTAATGCCTAGCAAGCCACTCAACTCAATGGCAATTAAGATGGAGAACAAGATGACCTTGCTAAACATATGGACATGCTATGAAAAGAAAAGTCAAGCCCAGGTTCTCTTTTCCTTCCTCAGCACACAGCAAATTAGAGTTGTTGCCAAGATGAGCAATGCCATCAACTGATGTCAGAATACATCCAAAGTGAAGATTATGCAAAGATAAAACAGTACACTCAGCAAATAAGTGAGAAAAGGTGAGCTAAGTGGGCGAGTCTTCAGTTTGCCACCACCTCTCTAGAGGTTAACATGAAACCCACTTGATATTTACGTACTTTGGAAAATTCATGGGATTGAGTAGACCATAAAATATAGGCTGTGAATGCAAGTCAACAGTAAACAATTTTCAAACTAGATTTGACAGTGGAGATCGTCTGCAAAATCTCACTCCTATTACATAGTGTTTGAAATTGTAAGAGCAAGAAAGAACTGAGTTTTTTGACCATTTAGTCAGAACTGAAAAGCTACAAAAGATTGCTTCTAAAGATGGAGGGGTAGCAGAAAGATAAACATAACTGGATGACAGGCAAGCAAAAAGTAGAGCACAGCAGATCTTCTGGTATAAATTGCTACATGTAGAGATGCCAGTGTTGGACTGGGGTGAACACAGTAAGAAGTCTGACAACACCAGGTTTAAGTCCAACCAATTTATTTGGTAGTGTGAATTTACTATCAAATAAATCAGTTGGACTTAAACCTAGTGTTGTCAGACTTAAGAAGTTGCTACAAGCAGTAACACAGGCAACTTAAAAGATCGCACTCATTACAGTGCAAATCAAGCAACATGTACAGATGTTACATTTGTAGTTACAAACACCTTAAGATGAAACCCAGATTTATTTTTAGTATTACATCTTTGATGTATATAAAAAATTCTAATCAGACAGCACTCAGTCTGTTGTGACTTATTGATAGAAAGCACAAGATTGAAGAAGTCAGATCATGGAGGAATTATTAAAAAATTTTAATAAACTGCAGCAAGTATTGAAGCAGACAATAAATAAGCCAATTTATAATAAGAAGAATTTGAGGGCCGGACTGAAGAGCCATTTGATATGGCTTTTACAGGTGTGACAAAACATTGTAGGCCTCTAGTTGTATCAAAACCTGAGTTTAGAAAGGGGGCATCTTTCTCCGACTTAATGCTCAAATATCATCCTACAGAAAACAAAGGCTTCACATTTTTGCACTAGATTAACAAAATATCCCAATGCACTTGGCAATTTGAAGCTCTGTAGATCAAAAGTAACCCAAACAGGCTTTAAGGACACCCACTTCTATCTGGTTTTAATTCCTGTATTCATATAAAAGAACACAACCTTGGAGACCATTTTAAGTTCTCACTCTTATTTATTGCGAACCTTACTTAAAGGAAACCAAATGTTAAAAAAACAGTTTTGACGTGCACAGCTACGAGCTCTTCACGCCAAGAATAAAATTTCTTTCAAAGCATTTTTTTTTATTGGAACAGAGGTAAGTATTAGAATGAAAGCTCCTTCAATCAGTCATGTCAAGAAACGCAGACAGACCGTCGGAAATAACTAGCACAAAGAACTGTAGAAATATAAATCAACTGAACTAACATGTAAGTGGGCGTAAAGAAGTTTCGAAATCAGCAAATAACAAGGTCGGGGACACTAGGACCCAGTACTTGTGTCTAGTTGAAGTGAAAGCGCAAGTTTCTACCACAGTGACCTGCAATAATACTCCCAATGTCGGGGTTACTGTCGGTCAACTGCAAATGAAACGACAAGTTAACCACCAAGTTACTGCAACTTTTAGACTTTGAACGCCAAGTAACACAAAACAAAAAGTTCAGGTCGGACTTGCATTTGTGAAAGTGTATTTTTAATTACAGACCTGGTTTGTTCTTGAAGTAAGAGATGAGGCTCCACAAAAAATTTGACTCGGAGCTTGAATCTGTAAGGAGGCATCCCTTCGATCTGCTGGGAGATTCGGTTCCTCAAGTTCAGCCAAAGAATCTCGCCTTTGTTCGCCGAGTACTGCAGACCCAAATAGTCATCCTCTATAATCCCGAGCCTGTGACAGACCTGAGGAAGGAGAAACCCTTAAAACTAAAACAAAATCAATAAATCACTGAGCCACCCCAGCTCCCACAAAATCTGATTCCACCCCAAAACACACAGACTCTTCACTCATACACTTTCAAACAGATCCCCTCTTCCCCCTTCCAAAAAAAAGAGAATCAACAAACACATAGACCCCCAATACACAGAACCCTCCCCCATAAAACATATCCTCAGCCAACTGAGCAAAAATAAATTCCCAAAATGAAAAATCAAACAGATTCCACCCCCCCCCCCAACAAAAACCCCCACAAACTCTCTGGGCAAAGGGAACAAGGCGCTTCAATCAAAGTTAGATCCAGATTGAAATCTCCACACTAAAAAAAACACCAAAGAGGAAGTTTTCAGGCCACAATCTCACCCACTATCGCAATTAAATGACAGAATTGGGCCAAACGGCCGACTCTTGCTCTGGTTTCACCGAGTAAAACCCGGGGTCTGCTGCTGCCGCCCAAGCGGAGACGCTCCGGCCCTCAGTTTGCTACCCCCTTCCCCACTCTCCCTCCTTGTTTTCCCCCACCCCTCATCCTCCACCCTCACCCTTCCCCCTCTCCCAGGCCCCTCACCTGGTTCAGGCAGTCCTCGCCATTTGCTTTCGGATCCACCTCCACCTCCATCACCACCGAGTCGGGCCTTGTCACGTAGCACAGCATGGCGGGGGCTGAGTTGCCGGACTAACGGATCACGGTGACTGCCCGCCGCCGCTCTCCCTCTGCCCGGGGGGGAAAGAGGCAGGCGCTGCTGATGTTCCGGTACCGAGGCCCGGGGCTCCCGGGCCAGTCCCGATGTTATTCACAGCGCCTCAGCCCCTCCGCACACACCCTTCCCCGGCGGTGGGTAATATCCGCTTCCGAGCCTGTCCCTCGATTCCTGGACCTGTCCACCCCGCTTTCTACCGGCTCCTGTCCCGGCGGGTTCCCGGCTCCCAGCTCCGCTCCCTCTCCCGGCGGGTCCCCGGGTCCTAACTCCGCTCCCGGGTCCTAGCTCCGCTCCCTCTCCCGGTGTGTCCCGGACCCTAGCTCCGCTCCCGTTCCCGTTCCCGGCTCCCAGCTCCGCTTCCTCTCCCGGTGTATCCCCGGGTCCTAGCTCCGCTCCCTCTCCCTCTCCTGGTAATACCTCTTCTTCTCTCGGCTCCTTCCACTAATACCGAGCCTGACGTCAGCCACGCACACAGGAGAGCCAATCAGAACGGGACCTTGCTCCATCCATCCTGACCAATAAGAAACCAGGAAACCTGCTAGATTAGTGATCTGGAGGAGAAATAGAAATAATGGAAAAAAGATCACCAGCTTCCCTATCACTGATAGGATCCCTATCAGTGAGATCACTAGATCTCAGCAGAATCTCCATTTGATTTGACTTGATTTATTATTGTCATTGTATAAATCAATATTGATTTATTATTGTTACAATGATAAGTATTGTTTCTTGCATGCTATACAGACATATATAGAGAAGGAAAGGAGAGATTGCAGAATGTAGTGTTACAGTCATAGCTAGGCTGTAAAGGAAGATCAATTTAATGCAAGGTAAGTCCATTCAAAAGTCTGATGGTAGCAGGGAAGAAGCTGTTCTTGAATTGGTTGGTATATGACCTCAGACTTTTGTACCTTTCAGATGGAAGAAGGTGGAAGAGAGTATGTCCAAGATGCATGGAGTCCTTAATTATGCTTGCTGCATTTCCAAGATAGCAAAAAGTGTAGACAGGATCAATAGATGGGAGGCTGGTTTGCATGACAGGCATGGCTTCATTCACAATCCTTTGCAGTTTCTTGCAGTCCTGGACAGAGCAGGAGTCATATCAAGCTGTGATATAACCAGAAAGAATGTAAAAGCTGGTGAGAGTCATAGCTGACATGCCAAATTTCCTTAGTCTTCTGAGAAAGTAGAGGCATTAGTGGACTTTCTTAACCATAGTATTGGCGTAGGGGGAACTAGGACAGTTTGTCGGTGATCTGGACACTTAAAAACTTGAATCTCTCGACCATTTCTACTTCGTCCCCATTGACATAGACAGGGGCACATTTCCTGAAGTTGATGACTACCTCCTTCATTTTATTGACATTCAGGGAGAGATTATTGTCGTCGCACCAATTCACTAGATTCTCTAACACTTTCCTGTACTGTGTCATTGTTTAAGGTCTGACCTATTACAGTGGGATCATCAGCAAACTTGAAAATTGAGTTGGAGGGAATTTGGCCACACAGTCATAGATGTATAAAGAGTATAGCAGGAGGCTGAGGATATAGCCTTATAGGGCACAGGTGTCAAGGATAATCATGGAGGACGTATTTTACATAGAACATAGAACACTACAGCACAAAAAGGCCCTTTTGCCCACAAGTTGCGCCAATCATACCCATACCTACTAGGCCATAGCCTATTAACTCCCAATCCCATTTAATCCCATGTACTTATCCAGGAGTCTTTTAAAAGACCCCAGCGAGTTTGCCTCTACCACCACCGATGGCAACCAATTCCATTTACTCACCAACCTCTGAGTGAAAAACTTACCCCTAACATTTCCTCTGTAGTTGCTGCCCAGCACCTTCAACCTGAGTCCTCTCGTAGCAACCATTTCAGCCCTGGGAAATAGCCTCCGAGAATCCACCCTATCTATTTCTCTCAATATTTTATAAACCGCTATCAGGTCGCCTCTCAACCTTCGTTCTCCAGGGAGAAGAGATCTAGCTCCCTCAACCTATTTTCATAAGGCATGCCTCGCTATCCTGGCAACATTTTTGTAAATCTCTTCTGCACTCTCTCAATAACTTCCATATCCTTCCTGTAGTGAGGCAACCAGAACTGCGCACAATACTCCAAGCGGGATCTGACAAGGGTCTTATAAAGTTGCATCATTACCTCCTGACTCCTAAACTCAATCCCTCGATTAATGAAAGCCAGTACACCATACGCCTTCTTGACCACATCCTCCACCTGCGAGGCCAATTTAAGAATCCTATGGACCCGGACCTCAAGATCCTTTTGCTCCTCAACATTGCTAAGACTCCTACTCTTGATATTATACTCCTTCATCCCATTGGTCCTGTCAAAATGGACCACTACGCATTTATCTGCATTGTAGTTCATCTGCCACTTCTCCGCCCATTCAGTTGTTGCCTATCCTTACTGATTGCGGTCTGTGAGTTAGGAAATCCAGGATCCAGTCGCATAGAGAGGAACCGAGCCCTAGGCCATGGAGTTTGAAGATGAGTTTCGTAGGAATAATGGTGTTGAAGGCTGAGCTGTAGTCAATAAATAGGAGTCTGACATAGGTGTCTGTGTTATCGAGATGTTCCAGGTGCAAGACAAAGAAGATGGTGTCTGCTGTGGACCTGCTGTGGTGGTAAGCAAACTGTAATGCAGTCCGGGAGCCTGGAATTGATTCATGCCATGGTTAACCTTTCGAAGGTTAATGATGGATGTCAGAGCCACTGGACGGTATTCATGAAGACACACTGCTTGGCTTTTCTTTGGTACAAGGATGATGGTAGTCTTTTTGAAGTAGATAGGACCTCAGATTGATGTAAAGGGAGGTTCAAGATGTCTATGAATACTGCCAGCTGATTCGCACAGGATCTGAGTAATACCTCATTGCTTTCTGTGGGTTGACCTTTGAGAAGGCTGCTCTGACATCAATACAGGTTCGTCTGAGGTTTCTGGGGTGGAGGGCAAGTTCTTGCTGACCTCTTGCTCAAAACAGGCATAGAATGCATTGAGCACATCAAGGAGGGGTGCATCAGTACTGGTGTCTTTATTTGCCTTCATCTTGTAGCCTGTTATGTTTTGCAGACCTTCCCACAATCAACAGGAATTTCACTGCTATCCATGAGATCACCAAATCTCAATGGTATCTCTATCAATAAGATCACTGGCTCCCTCAGCAAGATTTCTATCAGCAGGACATCTATCAGTGAGAACACCAGATTCCTCAACAGGTTCTCTATCAGCGAGATCACCAGATCTCAGCGTGATCCCTATTAGTAAGACCGATAGATCTCAGCATGATCTCTTTCAGTGAGATCACCAGCTTCCTCAACAGGATCTCTTATCAGTGTGATTACCAGCTCCCTCTGGGAGATCTCTGATCAGTATTCTTACAAATAGCCATTTTGCAGGAATATATCTCTGCCAGTGAAAGTCATAAAATCGTAGAATCCCTACAGTCCAGAAGGAGGCCATTTGGCTCATGAGCTTGCTCCGATAACAATCCCACCCAGACCCTATCCTCATAATGCCATGTATTTACCATGCTAATCCCCCTAACACTAGGGGAAATTTAGCATGCCCAATCAATGTAACCTGCACATCTTTAGGGTCAGTCAAGTTAACAAGTCCACAACTGAAAAGAGAACTGGGAACTTCACCATGAAACTACATAGCACTGGAATGTGTTCTGAAGCCAGCTCTGTTGGAATTTTGAATCATAATGACCATAGTGCTCAATTCTTTACTATGTCAAGGACTGTTCAATACACCTTTTTAATACTTATTTATTTCGCAAAGCCCCTGGGCAAGGTCTCCTCAGTCTTGTGTTGGATCTACCTGGTGGTGGGATGGACAGGATCTTGTTACCCCAGCTTGTCCTCCCCAGAGAACAAAAAGCCTCCGGGTAACACTATACTGCTGGTGGGAAGATATTGCAGAGGAGGGTAATGTTACGAGCCGATCTCTAGGGCGTGGCTGCAATGACAGAAAAAAGATCAATAACCACACAAGTATGATAAGGATAAGAATACTGTTTTCACTTTCTGCTCAGAATTCTATCACATTCAGTCTAATATTCAAAGTGCTCCTCTGATCTACCATCTTCCTTCAGTTCATATATTACATGACACTATCTAGGCTGCTGGAACCTATAATATTGCCTTGTGGAGCTGAGAAGAAGCAGATTGCCATTTTCCAACTGGAAGGCAGCAGCAGAGAGGATTGTGTCCAGATTTTTAAACACTTGGCACCACCCACACTGTTTTCTACTGGAAAATCTGTATTAGTGCCTCTAGAACTAATCCATCTCTATCCCATTGTGGAAGCCATCGCTACTGGAAAAGTGGATTTCCCTGCATCAGTCTTCAACCTGCTGACTTCGGTGAAAGAACATATCATTAGAGTTTTGATTCTAGACTCACGTAAAACAATAATTCTTCCTTTGCCTGTGGTCTACCCCTGCCCTGCATTTTTATTAGGTGTAAAGTACATTAACCTTCTGATTTTACCCCTATCTCAAATTTACTGTGTGGCTATTACTGGAGGATTGTATCATTGAAGGGTTGGGAAATATACTTCATTTCAGGAGAAAGAATTTAACGTCCTTGAAAATGCACTGTGACTTATCAAGGGGAAATCAAAAGTCAAACACTTGTCTCTTTACAGATGAGGAGTGAGAGTAGAAATCAGGGCTGTTTAAATTAACGCCCCTTCTTTCAGTAACATCACAGACTTGCCACCATTGTATCCTCACTAACCCACATTTTGCTTGAATATTCCTTCAAATTTCCCTTTGCTGTCCACAGCCAATTTTTTTCATTCTTTTAAGGTTACTTTGTGACACCGCGTGCTAACATTTTAAAGGGACTGATGCTCATGTATGGCCTATGCAAAATATCCCCAGTTGCTTCATTGCCATGCGGTCCCGCAGTTTAGAGAGAATATTGCTAAACATTGTATACCCTGTCTACCAGGACAAGCATATTCCCCAAACAGCTCACAAGGACATCAGTAACATAATCCTATTTTTCATGAGAAGTCTATAGATAAAACTTGAGACAGGTGGCTGCCATTGGAAGAGTTTGAGCCCACTTGTCCCCTGGGAAGGATAATATCTTCCCAGAGAGGGGAAAAATGTGGTCCCATAATGAGTGGCCATACTGGAGGAAATACTGCACTCGTCTCCTTCACACTTTCTCTTCTTTTAACCTTCTAGTGTCTATCTCACCCTACATATTTTATGACAACTGTTTTCACTAGAGATAGATATCTTTCTTTGTTTTCATCTTCCACTAAGCCTTGTTTTTCTCCCTCTTTAATTTCAGACACTGAAAATGTGGAGCTAGTTATGCTACTTTAAGAAGAATTTAATCTCCCCCAAAATGCTCTGTCACTTGATCTGAAGTCACCAGCAAATAATTTATAGACTTGGCTTGAGTTGGGGCCCAATCACTGGACATGTGTGCGGGAGGATGGACAGGGGATTAGACGCCATTTATGTAAGCTCACCAGAGCATAAAATTGCATATTAGCTCTGATGTACAGGTGTCAGGTGCTGACTTCAAGAACCCTTGCTGATGGGCATAGACCAGGAAATGTTAGATAGACTGGGCAATTAATCAGTGAACATATGAGCAAATGGTCAGAACATGCTAGAGTTCAATATCACCTTTGTCTTATGATTTTCATAGAGCATGGAAGTATTCTGTCCAACATGGACCAAATAGCTATATTAACGCAATAATATTACACATGATACAACTTCTGTTAACATCACTGAAAGTTTCCATGTTAACTCAGGCTACCAGCTTGCAAGTTGGTTCAATATTGATAAAGTTTCCAAAGCAACATATCATTCCTGACTCAGTTCTTATAGTCTAGGAGAATAGACTTAGTTCTATGGAAGACACTATTCAATAGCACTGTCAGCAAATCTTTCCATCACATTGTTGATGATTGGAAATAGACTGATGGGATGATAATTGGCCAATTTGGATTTAATTTAGTTTTGTGATTAAGGCATAGCTATACAATTTTCAAGTTTGTTGTGTAGCTTCCAACATTGTAGCTGTATTAGAACTGCTTGGCTGGAGCTAGAGCTAGTTTTGGACACAAACTTTCAGCCTAGATATGGCAGAACTGCCGACCTTCAACTTGATTTGTTGGATGTGGGATTACTTAGTTCTGTATATAACATGTTGCTTGTACTGTTTAGCATGTATTTTATCCTGTGTTGTAGCTTTCTCAGGTTAGTACTTGTTTTTTTTTAGCTATATCTGATGATGTAGCTGGCATGCTCTTCCACACCCAATGAATTAGGGTTTGTCCCCTGATTTGATGGTAGGCAGAGGGTGATGCCAGGCTATGGAGTTATGATGGAATACAATTCTCCTCCTGCAGATGACCACACTGCCTCACTGTCCAGTTTTGAGTTGCTAAACCTATTCTGAATCGGTCTTATTCAGCATAATGGTGGTACCATATAACACAATGGAGGATATCTTTGGTCTGACGATGGAACTTCGTTCCACAAACATTACGTGATGCTTATTTTTACCAGTAACATCATGGACAAGGGCATCTATGAAAGGTAGATTGATGAGTGCAAAATAAAGTTGGATTTTCCCTTGTTTTGATTCTACCAATGGCCCAGAATGGCAGAAAAGTCCTACAGGTTTTGGCCATTTCAGTCTGTAGTGTTGCCACTCTTGGTGATGGACATTGAAGTTCCCCACCCAGAGTACTTTGTGCCCTTAGCTCCTCCAAATGGTGTTTAACGTGGAGAAGCACAGATTTACCAGCTGAGGGAAGGCAATTGGTGGTAATCTGTTGGAGGTTTCCTTGCACATGTGCGATCTGATGGAATGAGATTTCATGGTTTCACAGTCAATGCTGAGGACTGGCAGAACCATTCCCTGCTCCCTGTGTACAGTTATGCTATCACCTGTGTTAGGTCTGTCGTGCATGTGGAACAGGAGATAACCAGGGATAGTGGCGACTGAGTTTGGGATGACGGCTGAAAAGTATGGTACTGAGTGTGATGATGTCCTGCTTTTCACTTTCAGGGGAGAAAGATAATGGTGTTTCTTCTGGTGGAGAAAGCTTTGTTCTTTGAGTTGAATCCAAAAGTTTAGCATATGCTGGTATGTTGATTAGTATGTAACTATGTATATTTCTCCATATGGCAATTCTCAATGAGATTGTTATGTGTTTGAATTTGTAAGAATATGATTTTATGTGCTCAGAAGTTACAGCCCATTGAATCAGAACAATGAGCCAGAATTTTACCATTCCATCCACCACAGGAATCAGAATGGGTGAGGAGTGGACCATGGTAAACTGACCTCGAGCAGGATTTTATGGTTTTGGGGCGAATGAGGCTATAAAATCCCACTGACGATATTTTTAAAAAATCCTTCCTTCTGATTGTTCCTGCTGATTTCAGGCCTTCCCACTAGGGATGTATCCAACCAGACTAACCTGCGGTGCACTTGCTGCTTTTCTCCCTCTCAATTTAGCAGAGCATGTGGTAATTGTTAGTTCACAATGTATTGGTGGCTCCTGCACTTCTCTACCAATGGAACAAAGACTGAGGATAAAAGTTTCTGAAAGGCTAGACCTGCCAAACCCAAACCATTGAAATGTGTGGACAAGTAAATTTTGCTGGATCTGTCTGACTCTTAATATCACCAGCCAATTGTTCAGGAAGGTTGCAATAATTGGTTATATCAGTTAGTGTTTCATTCAATGGCACAATACTGATGATTAAAGTATCAATGATTAAAATCCATATGAGAGGAGTGTGCACACATTGTATGGTCTGATTACTGTACTGGGGGATTCAGGGAAAAATGGTAAAAACAGAGCTGTGTTATCGGACATCAGCAAGTGTACTTCAATCTTGTACTCGGTGCTAAGTCTCAAGTATTTTAAATGTTGTGTATGTTTATCAGTGTGCAACTGTGAATCAGTGACTAAATGGGTATAAGACATGATTAGTCCAAAGATGTGCAGTTTAAGGTGGATTGGCTATGCTAAGTTGCCCCTTAGTGTCGAAAGATGTGTAGGTTAGGTGGATAAGCCAAGGTAGACATATAGGATAATGGGGATAGTGCAGAGGGGAAGGTCCAATGAAATGCTGTTTCAAAGAGTTAGTGCAGATTCGATGGCTCCTACTGCGATGTAGGGATTCTATGGTTTATATGAATAGTTCAAAAATAAAGCCACAGACAAAATTGTCATATATTGTTAAACATTTTTATACATTTTAGTTTGCCAGTTTGAATTAATAGAGCCGTCAGCCTTGCTACAAACTGTTGTGCTGCCATTTTAAGAGTCTAGTCACATGTTTAATTTGTGATACCATCGGCTGATTGGCGCACTTTTAATCAGTCTAATCCAAACCTTTGTACACTGAACAACTTCTCAATAAATCTGCCTTGTTGACTGCAACCAACCCATGTGCTGCAACTCCACTTCTTTATTTTCTCCTAATGATGTGTAAGTAAAAATGAGTAATAAGTTATTACTCTTTTTTATGCACAGTGCAACATTTGCAATATAAATATTTAAAGATATGGGAAGAATTTTTATTTGTGTTAATTTATTAATATCTTCATAGCCCAGATTTCAATCAACCTATTCTGCAAGCTTTACACTTATCCTAATCTGTCAACTTCAAAAACTAGCTAAACTTCAGAAGTTTAACAAACTATAAATAGGAGAGTTCCTTTCCACGCTCTGAGCTGTTCTGGGGATTTTCGATTCCCTTGGTAACTTATTACTCATTTTTACTTACGCATCATTAGGAGAAAATAAAGCGTTTGGTCGCACTTGAGACGTTTAACCGGGACACATCTGCTCTTCAGAAATTGGTTCCTTTCTATTAAATTCTTTTATTGTTGAGATTGCACGGGGGTGGGGCCGGGTGGTGGTGGTGGTGGGGGGTGGGGGGGGGGGGGGGGGGGGGGGGGGGGTGTGTGGTGGGAAATGGATGGTCCTGGAAATGGGCAGGCAGTAGGAGAAATGAGGGAGGGTGCAGCTGGTTGTTCTGGTTGAGGGGTGCAAAATAAATTAGAGCCCCGGTAACTGTAAATCTGCAAGTCTGCGGCTGCTTCTGCTGTCATCCTTGCTGCTCCTCCTAACCATATAGGCAGACCCATCAGGCTATTTATTACTGCAGTCTTGAAGGCAACAATACACATCGCAGCATCAGCAAAGCCTGCCCTATCACAGTTAAATTACTACAGTCAGAAAACAGGCCAAAAAAGTTACTCTCAAATTCCCCACATTCCGGCACCTGTTTTGGTCAGGGCACCTAACCAGCATGTCTTTCAGACCGGGGGAGTAAACCAGAGCACCTTGAGGAAAGCCACACAAACACAGGGAGAACGTGCAAACTTCACACAGTGACCCAAGCCAGAAATTGAACCTGGGTCCCTGGCACTGTGAGGCAGCAGTGTGAACCATTGTGCTACTATTGCCCCTTTTTCAATTGGGAAAAAGACACAAAAGTCTGAGATCATGTACCAACTGACTCAAGAATAGCTTTTTCTCTGCTGCCATTAGTCTTTTGAATGGTCCTATCATATAATAAGCTCATTTTTCTCTTCATCTATTTGTGACTGCATCACTATATTCTGCACCCTTTCCTTTCCTTCTTTCCATGTTCTCTATGAATAGTATGTTTTGTCTGTATAACACAATACTTTTCACTGTAATTCAATACATGTGGTAATAAAAAAATCAAATCAAATCAAAGCAAGTAATAGACAGAGTTAAGTGGTTCCACAACCAGTGGATCAGATATAAGTTTTTGCAGTCCTGCCACATCCAGCCGTGAATGGTAGAAGATATTCACTGGACCAGGAGGCTCCATAAATATTCGCATTCTCAATAATGAAGCAGCCCAGCACGTCAGTGCAAAAGAGAAGGCTGAAGCATTTTCAACAATCTTCAGCCAGAAGCGTCAAAATGCATCATCAACCAGAAATATCTAGCATCACAATTGTTGGTTTTCGTCCAATTCAATTCACTCTGTGCGACACCGAGAAATTATTGAAGGCACTGGATACTGCAAAGGCAATGGGCCCTGACAAAATTCTGACAATAGTACTGAAGACTTGTGCTCTGGAACTTGTCGCACCCCTAACCAAGCTATTTCATTTCAGTTACAATACAGGCATCTATCCAGCAATGTGGAAAATTGTGCTGTACATAAAAAGTAGAATAAATCCAACTCAAACAATTACTGCCCATCAGTCTACTCTCAATCATCCTTAGAATGATGAAAGGGGTCAACAACAGGGCTATCAAGCTTATCAATAACTTGCCTACTGATGTTCCTGATACTTGTGTAATGCAAATGTTAGTTGCCAGTTGTTAAGTCCAAGCCTGGATATTGTCCAGCTCTTTCTGCATATGGACATGTACTGCTTCAGCTGTTGAGGAGTTGCTGTTGGATTCCAGCAATATCACTCAGCTTCTGACTTCATTACGCCTTTGGTTAAACATAGACAAAAGAGCTGAACTCCAGAGCTGCAGTGAGAGTGACTGTGCTTGACATCAGTACTATTGTCGGAATATTGTCAGGGCCCATTGCCTTTGCAGTATCCAATGCCTTCATAATTTCTCGGTGTCACACAGAGTGAATTGAATTGGATGAAAACTGACAACTGTGATGCTAGATATTTCTGGTTGATGATTCATTTGACACTTCTGGCTGAAGATTGTTGAAAATGCTTCAGCCTTCTCTTTTGCACTGATGTGCTGGACTATTTGACCAAATGGAGCATCAAGGAGCCCTAGCAAAATTGGAGTCATTGGAAATCATACCTAACACAAAAGAAGATGGTTTTGGTTTATGGATGTCAATGTCTTAGATGTAGGATAATGCTGCAGGTGTCCCTCAGGATAGTGTCCTAGGCTCAAACATCTTCAGCTGCTTCATCAGTGACCTTCCTTCCAAAATATGATCAGAAATGGGGATGTTCATTGATGATTGTGCAACGTTCATTACCATTCGCAACTTCTCAGCAGCTGAAGCAGTACATGTCCATATGCAGCAAGAACTGGACAATATTCAGCTTGGGCTTGACAACTTGCAACCAACATTTGCAACACACAAGTATCAGATAATGGTTCTCCAAAAACAGAAAATCTAATCATTGTCTCTTGACATTCAATGGCATTACCATTATTGAATCTCCCATTATCAATATGCTGGGGGTTACCATTGACTAGAAACTGACATATAAATTCTGTGGCTACAAGAGCAGGTCAGAGGCTAGGAATTCTGCAGTGACTAACTCACTTTTTAATTCTCAAAGCCTCTTCATTATTTATAAGGCAGGAATCTAATGGAATACTTCCCACTTGCCTGGATGAGTGCAACTCCAATAACACTCAAGACATTTGACGCTATCCAGGACAGAGCAGCTTGCTTGTCTGGCATCCCCTCCACAAACATTTACTCCCTTCAGCACTGATGCACAATGGCAGTAGGATCTCATCAAGGCTCCTGAGACAGCACTTTCCAAATCATAACCTCTGCCATCTGAAACGACAAGGGCAATAAACACATGGAAACATCACCATCTAGAAGTTCTCCTGCAAGCTCCTCATCATCCCAATTTGGAAATAACTCACGTACCTTCACAGTCACCGGGTCAAAATTCTGGAACTTCCTCCTTGAGTGTACCTGTGGGTGTATACTTGCACTATGTGAATTGCAACAGTTGAAGAAAGTAGTTCACACCACTTTCTCAAGGGCAATAAGGGATGGGCTATAAATGCTGGCCTATCCAGCAGCACCTACATCTCATTAATGAACACAAAATATGTAGTGGATCAGTCTTTAAAGAGCATTGATGTCCTTCTGCCAGAAGAGGAAAATAGGCCGTGTTGGGGATACAGTCAAGGAAAAAGAAGCAGAGAGGAAAGAGAGAGAAAAGTGAGAAAAAAGTGGAAAAGGCTGCATTGTGAAAGTGAGAGAGAACAACAGTAGATTGGGTAAACTGATACCCTATTGAGTGGGAGCAGAAGAGAATGAATTTACTCCTGGTTGTGCTGAAGTAGAAGGGAATTTACTTTTAATCCTTTGTATCTTTAAACTCACAGTAAAAAAGGCCATGGGAGATAATTATTGTGCATCTTCAAGATAACATTTTTAAAAATTGAGATGTTGTGGTTGCTGTTGTAAAATCTGTAATATGTTTATTTTGGGATTTCAGACAAATTGTTTTGTAAGATAATAACAATACCTTGCATTTAATGAGCTAGAAAGAGATAAGGATATATTCAAATGAGGCTTCCTCCTGGGAGAAGAGATTCATTGAATAAATCCAGTGACATTAACGTCTGTCTGTTTGTAATACAGGAGCCAGTTTTGCCCTTTGTGTTTTTTTGACAGTGAGATAATTTTTATAATATTTCTCCAATCTTCTGGCTATAATGAGAGGCAGATGAATTGCTCAATGGCCTTCACCATTGATATGAGAGCAGCTCAAGCAGGGATCATTCTTCCTCCGACTACCTTCAGTTCCATGTGAAACACCTTTGGCCACTCATCAAATGTTTTTTTTCACAGGTAGTGTGGGTGACATTAAAACTTACTGGGGGTCACAGGTATGAATCCATCATGATTTCATTCCTGATGGAGGAGGCCAACGTTTATCTGCACATGAGGATAGCATTATTTCTCCTGTCAGTTTTGGTGCCTTGTTCCCTTTCCATTGTTACACTCAGCTTCCTCTAACTGCTGGGTGAGAAGATAAAATTCAGGCAAGTTGTACTGAAATAGAGGGGACATTAGTCAGAGACAGGGATAAAACATAACTGTGTAGCAGTGTTTCTATGCAGATAAGCTGTTCTAGGAACACAATCTGGTTGAATTTATCCAACAGTACTTAGGAAATGAGGGTAAGTTTTACAATGGCCTACTCCTGATAAATGAACTAACGTGATGAAATATTATTGGCAATTTGGTCCAGCATATTCCCTTTCGGGCCTGCACCATAACGGATGAAATATTCTACGTACTGCAAATCAAGTATGTTAACCTGCACAGTGGACATGGGTACCTTGCCCCTTGGGCAGTGCCGGAGATGCAGGCTGGCACTGCCAATGTGCCCATGACCAAGGGGCACCACCCACTGCTCTCTGAGCCCCTGGGGAGCCCCCTAGTTGCGCTCCCCCTTCACTCCAGCAGGATCTTCCACTATTTCCTGAATGTGGGGAGCTACCTTAAACCCTGGCAGAGTGAAGTACTCCTGGCAGAGTGGGAGATGCTATTGGGCCCAGCAAGTTCCATGTCAGGCCTGATAATGATCTTTAAACTACATTTAATATATATTTAAAACAGAATAATCACTTACCTCTCTTCCCATAAGTTTCCAGTATGGTCCCAACCGTGCCTGTTCCCTTGTTCTGGGAGGCTCACATGCATCGAATGCACGAATCCCTTGAGATGGCCAACACATGATTCTCACGACCAGACCTGCCAGAAGATTTGTGAGTCATGATGGCAGAATTGCACCACCTCCCCCCCCCCCACATATTTCTCATTGGTTCTGTGTAAATTTGGAGATTTAGATAGAATTGTTCTTAATCCTGTTGCCTAACTGTTGAATAAATACTAACTGAGAACACCAAGATCTGTTAGTATCAGGAAATCAGGATATGGAGATTAATAGGAACATGGCTATAATATCATCAAGCTGAAAGGTTGACTGTAGTTCTCTCTCCATAGGTGTTGCCTGATATGCTGAGTATTTCCAGCATTTCCTAATTTTATTTTATAATATGGAATCCTTTATATACTCAGTGTTCCATTTTGCACATTGTAAATTGCAGCAATACCATTGGTTTCCCTTTAAGAGGGACAGCCTACCTTTAAGAAGAGCAGGCTGTGTTCACTATGCGCCATTAGCATAACAATGAATGTCCCCCTGCAGAATGCACTGCGAGCTGGCAACATGAAGAGACAATCAGTAGCGTGGCAGACTCCCAACACTATTTTACCATCATGGTAATAAAGTGGGAGTGCCAACAAAACCAGAGCAGGCAGGTAACAAATTGGTGCCCCTGAGCCTGAAAAATGGGTAAACAAACTTTTAACCCTAAGTGTGGTCTCTGTGGTTCAATGGTGCATACCTAAATAGCCATTGAAAACAAATATTTTGGGCAATCCTAGCATAACAGTTGCAGCAATGTGCCATCCTTTTGCTCATCCTTTTTCAGCATTAGCTTCTAGCTTCTTCTTGTTCCATTAGAAATACCCTTCATTTATGAAGTGTCTTTCACTACTTTCTAAACAAACAATGAATTAATTTTGAAGTGTAGTCACTGTGCAACATGAGGAAACCTGGCAGCCAATTCACACACCTCAAGATCCCAAAAAGAGCAATGAGATAAGTGATGAGATAAACTGTTTTATTGATATTTATTGCAGGATAAATGCTGGCTATTATCTCCTACTATATCCAGAAATTGAGAATATAGAGGGACCATCATTCCACAACCCATGTGTTTTTTTTTAGGGGTATCTTGCTGTGTATCATGGTGTCTTCGGACTACATAGACAAGAATTTTCCTTTTGCCTGTCATAGGAAAAAGGCCTATGGCCTGGTCATAGATAAAGATAGTGAGCAGTTCAAGTAAGGTCCATCTCTCTAGCTAAACCTCCTATTTTTCTGAGTTCAAATCATCTGTATAGGTCAAATATTCTCTGGGTGGAGGCCTGTCTTATGTCAGGATCTATAGAAATAGAAGTTCAGCCACTGGAAAGGAACATTAGCTTTAAAGATCTTGGGATGTGAGTGACACTCAAAAGACATTTATTATCTACCCTTAGTTATTCTGAGATTATTACTTATTACATTGGGCATCTTTTTGAACTGCAGCATTCTTTGTAGTGATAGCCAATTTGATTTGATTTATTATTGCCACATGTATTAATTTACAGTGAAAAGTATTGTTTCTTGTGCAGTAGACAGAAGAAGCATACCATTCATAGCGTAGGAAATGAGAGAGTGCAGAATGTAGTGTTACAGTCATAGCTAGGGTGTAGAGAAAGATCAACTTAATGCAAGGTAAGTGCATTCAAAAGTCTGACAGCAACAGGGAAGAAGCTGTTCTTGAGTCAGACTTTTGTATCTTTTTCCTGATGGAAGAAGGTGAAAGAGAGAATGTCGGGAATGTGTGGGGTCCTTAATTATACTGGCTGATTTGCCAAGGCAGCGGGAAGTGTAGACAGAATCAATGGATAGGAGCTGGTTTGCGTGATGGATTGGGCTACATTCACGACCTGTGGTAGGTCTTGAGCAGACAGAATGCTTTTTATGGTGCATTTGTAAAAGCTGGTGAGAGTCATAGCCGACATGCCAAATTTCCTTAGACTTCTGAGAAAGTAGAGGTGTTGGGGGCATTCTTAACTATAGTGTCAGCATGGGGGGTGTCTAGGACAGGTTGTTGGTGATCTAGACACCTAAAAACTTGAAGGTCTACTTTGTCCCCATTGATGTAGACAGAGATATGTTCTCCATTATGCTTCCTGAAGTTGATGACAATCTCCTTCATTTTGTTGACATTAAGAAAGAGGTTATTGTTGCCGTACCAGTTCACCAGATTCTCTACCTCATTCCTGTATTCTGTCTCGTCATTGTTTGAGACCCGACCCACTATGGTGGTGTCGTCAACAAACTTGGAAATCAAGTTGGAGGGGAATTTGGCCGCACAGCCATAGGTGTATAAGGAGTATAGTAGGGGGCCGAAAACATGGCCTTGTAAACAGTCATGTTGAGAATGATCATGGAGGAGGTTTGTTAACAACACTTACTGACCGTTGTCTGTGAATTAGGAAGTTCAGGATCCAGTCACAGAGGGAGGTGCTAAGGCCCAGGTCATGGAGTTTGGAGAGTTTCATGGGAATAATAATGTTGAAGGTTGAGCTATAGTCAATAAATAGGAGTCTGACATAGGAGTCCTTTTATCTAGGTGTTAGCTTTCTAACAGCTAGAAAAAAATTACTTCCTTCTATAGTGGGCCTTTTGTATTTGGACATCCATTTGACAAGCCTGCAGAAAAATTAAATGGAATTCCCCTTTTTGCTTGAGGTACGTGCATGCTGCCTCCCTCAGGAGACCTTCAGGACAACATAAAACAGGGTTGGGATTTTTCACCCCTGTTTTTTGGGGGGTAGAAATTGCAGAGGGGACAGAGAATCGAGCAGGAGTCTTAGAACAGTTTTTACGCTGGCAGGATTCCCCTGCATGATTATCTGCCCACTGTCAATGACATAACGGGAAACTCTACTTCAAAAATTGGGATCCTCATTTACATCGATTTGAATGTCACCATCAGGCCTTCATGCCTGATAGTCCCCCCATGTTCAATTGTCCTTCTCGCCAACATGAATCACAACAGATCCCCCACACTGTGCATCTGGTTAGCAGAACCCACTGGAGGTGCATAGGTCGTAAAGAGGGAGGGGGTCATGCCCAGGGCATTGCCCCCTAGCACAGGCTGAGCAGTGCCTGGGGAGGTGGAGGAATGGGTGGGGGAGAGAGGGGGGTTAGGCTCCTTGTCCATGGGTGGAGGGTGCTCTCCCAGCACAATATTGGGGCCATAAAAGATAAATTAATATTCCCAGTTATTTTGCATATCTCAATACCATAAGATACTAGCATTCTGATTTAGGATTTATCCATCAATGAGGGCCAATAAAAACAATCTTTTTTCAAATAACTAGGCCTACCAAATTCATAACGTGACAAACCAGCAAATAAGAAAGTTCAAAAATTTAAAAGAATGCCAGTGCCCAAAAGCTGCAAGTGGCACATGGCCACAGTTCGAATGTGCCAACTTGTAAATCACATTTTTTTATCCAGTTCTTGATTGCCTGTTAATCAGTTAAATTTATTTCTTGTGGAAATGAACTGTTATATCTAAATGATTCTATTTTGGTTAAGACTGCATCATAACATTGTCCACATCTGACCTTCAATATATTTGTTTTTCTTTCATTCCTTCTAATTACTGGCCTAATCTATTACAGGGTAAACAATGTGAAAAGTAACTAGCCTTACATTTGTTGGTACTAAGGATTATCAAAATAGAATAACTGGGTGAGTTGTCTCACCTGCTCTTATCAGACCTTGGAACCTTTTCATTATTTGCCTGCTGTTCTGAGATTGAGAGAGGTGGTGCTTGGTACTGATGCCACTTCCCTACAAAGGATTTTTCCCTCTCATGGAAACCCTTCTTCCATCCAGGATAACCTGAAAATTTGTCTTGTTGAAATTGTATTTTCTCTAGCATCTGCCCATTGTACAGTGAAAAAGTGAAACAAATTTTACATCTGAGCTATCCAACAGGAACTTGAATACAGAACTCTAGGCTGTAACTCCAGTATGGTACTGTATTATCAGAGGTGCCATCTTTAAGGTGATATATTAAACCAATGCGCTGCTGTTACATTGGACAGTTTTTTAAAAGTTTATTTATCATTGTCAAGAATTAGGCTTACACTAACACTACAACAAAGCCACTGTAAAAATCCTCCAGTTGCCACATACCAATACTTGTTCGGGCACACTGAGAGAGAATTTAGCATGGCCAATGCACCTAACCAGCATGACTTCCGGACTGTGGAAGGAAACCCACACAAGCATGGGGAGAACGTGCAGGCTCCTTACAGGCAGTGACTCAAGCTGCGAGTCGAACCTGGATCCTTGGTGCTGTGAGACAGCAGTGCCACTGTGCTGCCCATAATGATTGATGAAAGAAAGGTATTGAAGGGTTATGTGAACTGTGGAGTCAATGTGATTTGACTCACGTGGAGAGTAAATGCTGAGATGGACTGATCAGACACAGTAACATATTTCCGAATGATAACTTTGATGTATTTCTGTGTACTTCTAAGTCATTCTGGAAACCGTAGGCCACAGTGTGACCTTGAACTTGAAAATGGTAGCATTTGGTACAATTTTGTCTTCAATTGGGAAATATCATTGAGCTAACTTGTGATATACTTGCAGGTCACAAATTGTGATATTGCAGAACTTAGTAAGATAACTTTTGTGTAATTATTCTAAATGCAAAAAGTTACGATGACAGTTCTGCACAAGTTAATTTATCTTCAGGCTCCATAGGCCCACTTTATTCAGCAAAATACACAATTAGAGGAAAATTAAATAGGCATATAGCTGATGAGGAAAGTAAATATGGTTTATTTATCTTATCCAGAAGAAAGGAAATCCCAGACGTAAATGTTATTATGGTGATGATGATGTGTGTAATTTTCAACATCCTGTCATGAGGCAGTAACCAAATACTTTTTTCTCAAAACAATGGTTGGGATTTCATACTTGCTAACATGTGATATTTTCCCTAATTGATGTTTAAAGGATTGAAAATCATGGGCTAATGTGCAGGATTCCTCTTTTAAAAAAAATCCCAATTTATGGTTGATTTTTATGTACTGGAGTGATAATTCCTTGTAAAACAAAATCTTAAATCCTATATTCATGTCCTCGGTTTCCTGTATGCTGAATTCTCACTTTCACCTTTGCTGATGTAGGATGGGAAAGATAATTTGTGGAAGAACCATTTGGGCTGCTCTTGAGTTCCTCTTATGGATTGGTTCCAAAGCAGTCATTGCTCAGCTTTTTGGTGAGATGTGTAGTATGTGGGAATAGAAAATGTGCAGGGGAAAATATCATTCAAAATGCCACTTAAAGATGTGAATGGTCTGTTCCAGTTGCTTCACTACATGCTTTACAGTAACCATTTATAACAGGACACACAAATTTGGTACACAATTAAACTATGACACCTTGTTGAGTTGCAGGCAGCAACTATCTACCCTTTCAGATGATTGTTGAAGGCAGCCACCATTATTGTTCACTGGCTCTAAGAACATGAATGCACTGCAAGAAGTTTAACCATTTCACTTGAGTCGTCAAGCAAGTTTAGTCGTCATTGGAAAATCCTACCAACTGCACCATTAGGCATGTCTACTATTCATTTCCCAATTGCCCACCTATCACTAATCTCTATCAGTACTCAACTCTTCAATGTGGTTTACCTCACCCTCATATTTATCACTGTTGCAAGCTTCACAGTCACAACTCACAGGCCACACACCTTGGGAATCATTCCAGCCACATCTCCCAAAAAGGAAGTGCATAAGAGAAGAGAACAGAGAAGAAATGGATAAATCCATCTGCATGTTTTAACCAGTAAATGCAGGCCAGCCTTAGCAGATACACCACTGAAATTAGAGGGACTTAAGTGACCAATGATGAGGGTATCAACCACCTAATGCTCTCTCACTCTTCCCCTTTCTCCTTACCCCAAAATCTTTTTTGTTTCACAAGCTGATGTTGATGTGGTGTACATTTCTTACTTTCTTCTCTTCCTGCATCACAACACAACCCTTTGCCCCCTTTATCATGTCAGATACTCAAGAACTGAAAACTTCCCAGTTAGGGAGAGAAGACAAAGTAATGGTGAACAAATCAAATCACCTGATCTTACACTGGCAGTTATTAGCTCACTGCATGCATTGTAGAGGTTAAGATAGAGGAAGGATCTGCATGTGGTGAGAGACCAGGCAAAATGTGCAGGAGCCAGGGTTGGGGAAAGGCCAGCGCAGCTGCCAGTTGCCTTTGTTTGGCAAAGTTATACGTCAGTTCTGCTGCCAATGGCTCAGTAGAAGATTTTGTTGGCCTAGATCCATTTTGTGCACTGACAAGCTGCCAGGAAGGCAAGGATCATGGAGGAATCTCAAATTGCAGCGTTGCAAGCTCAGGCTTGCTCTCATTAAGGCCTAGGTGTCACCGTTTAAAGAAACATCCAGTATGTCCAATGATAGGGAGTGTAGTAGTAGTTCCATGGAACAGGAGCCTGCTGTCCTCCTTCAGAATAAGAAGTCTCACAACACCAGGTTAAAGTCCAACCAGACTTGGGACCCTGGTTGGACTTTAACCTGGTGTTGTGAGACGACTTTCTGTGTTTTCCTCAGTTCAATACCAGCATCTCTACTTCATAACTCCTTCAGAATGGCGCTCTTGCTCCAACACTTCCCAGACCATCTTACCTACCACCAGCCCGGACTGCTACAAGCCCAGGTCAAAATGGTGCAATCTGAAGCTAGGACCTTTGAGGCCAGATTTAGGCGTAAGAAAGTCTTCTCAGAACAACTGCAATCTCCTTAATTGAAAGCTAGCAACCTTCCACCATGGGTTGCACACCAGTTACACATTGAGGAATTTGAATCCCTTTTGTTTGATAAAAATAGCTGAGCTCAGATGAGGAGCATGCTAACCAAGGTGCAAACAATCGCACCGAACCATGGAAAATTTAAAATCCATGCTGTTTTCACTCTATTGGCAAGAGTGGTTCAAAGAACAAAGAACAAAGAACAAAACAGCATGGGAAACAGGCCCTTCGGCCCAACGAGCCCGCACCGCCACCTTGATGTTCACACCTCTACCCGTGATCCCTGTCTATGTTTATAGATCTATGAATTAAAAAACCAAATTTGACACAATTTAGGGAGAATTTGTTTTGCCAATTAGCCTAAGGGCACATTTTTGGGATGTGGGAGGAAACCGGAGCACCCGGAGAAAACCCACGCAAGCACGGGGAGAATGCGCAAACTCCCACAGACACAGGCCCAAATCCATGTATCTGCACAGCACAGCGATAGTCACTGAGCTGTCGTGTTGCCCATCAAATGGTCCAGGTCAAGCGTACACTAACGATGTGAAGCAGTAGGATACTCACGAAAAAAATCCAAGAGCAGCCCTCTCACGACCCATCGCGTGTATGCCCCTTGTTAGACAACAAGGTGGACCAAAGCACCTGTAGGATAAAAACAACACTCCTTGCGTTAAAATAGACACATGGCAAATCTTCAGTCTGAGTGCTCCCCTTCTCTATCATCTGCCTATCCTCCCTCTCACACTGTTGACAAGCTTCCTCTATTTGTGAGCTAACCTCCTCATTCCTGGTCACTTCAATTTGATTCCCACCCCCAACCATTCTAGTTTAAATTCTCCCCAGTAACCTTAGCAAACCTCTCCGCCGGGATATTGATCCTCCTGGGATTCAAATGCAACCCGTCCTTTTTGTACAGGTCACACCTTCCCCAAAAGAGGTCCCAATGATCCAGAAATCTGAATCCCTGCCCCCTGCTCCAATCCCTCAGTGTGACAATAATAAATCAAATCAAGTCAAATAGGCAGATAGAATATCAGTTTAATATCTGTACTGAAAGACAGCACCCTTGACAGTGTAGCACTTACTCGGTACAGCACATAATTATCAGTCTAGATTATGTGGTTATGTGTTGGAGCATGGCATGAGTTTGGATTTTAAACCCATATATTAATGTAAGTATACGGGTTTATAATCCAAAGTCCACAAATATTGAGCCAAATTTATGGAAAGGGAGAAATAGACTGTAAACACTTACTGGCATTTAGCTCAGTTGCAGGATTAACAGTAAATCACGTACTCCTCTGTGACAGGGATTGGTGCTCAGCAAGTTCAGATCTTACAACTGTTTTATGACCAGTAGAGAGTGAAAATATAGTTCACTTTACTTCATAAACTGACCAAGATTATTCTTTGTTATCTAACAAACCTGAAAGGCTAGGATCACTGATGCCTGTGATGGCAGAAAACTGAATTTTTGCTGATAGATATATCCTTGTTGACTGCTCCTTGCATTGCATCAGGCTGTAATAATAAAATCCGAGCTGAGAGTGTTAATCTCTGCCTGCTGAAATCAGCACAGAAGTGTTACTGTGAACAGAACAAAGCTTTGTGTGGAAATAACAAGGACAGTAACATCCCAGTGTAGATCAAGGATGTTTTCGCAAAGAGCATTTCTAATGAATCTCTGCTTCATTGGCCATGGTCCAAAAGTAATATTATTAGCTGATCATGTCATGGAGGTTATTTTCAGGACAAGATGACATGAGGTAATTCTTTGATATCTGCTAGACATTTTCTCCCACTGTGAGAACTATTTGCGAGAATATATTTGAGCTGTGTATTTGGAGACTTAAGCAGGCAATAAAGTCTCATAAATGCCTGTGTTCATCTTTGTCCTTGGTCGTAGTTGTACTGTTCACAAGTGCATCCATACTATGTTTACAGACTTGCAGTTTCAGCCACTGTCTGGATCTACTCGACCTATGAACAATGGCCTTAACAGAGGCTATTTGGCTATCCTTGAATAACATGACCTAAAAAGGAAAACAATATTACAACAAGACACCTTGTTGTTGCCAGTGTTACTGTATCAACATAGGCAATCATCTGAGGCCATATTTTCCAATTGAAAGAGATCCTGGTGATGTGGTGCACCGAGAGTTTTACCAGCCTTCCCTTTCCACAATGACATTGTTGAAGTTTTCCAAAGTCAGCTGAACAATCTTATTGAGCGTAGTAAGAAATCTCACATCAGGTTAAAGTCCAACAAGTTAATTTGGAATCATAAGCTTTTGGAGCACTGCTCCTTCATCAATTGAGTATTATTGAGGTCAGGTTTCTTGCGTTCTAAATGCCTGCCATTGCGAACTTGCCCACTTGCTCATTTGAAGTGGGAAATATTATGACGCTGCAGCACTTTTAAATGCTTGGGGGCTGAGGCATTTTCAAGGGAGAGGAAGAAAGGGCTGATGACAGAATAGAAGGGAGTGGCAGTGATAGAGTATAAAGAGGAACTGACAGAGTGCACGTTGATAGCATGCAGCATGAATTAGATCTGAAGGGAGCCTAGAGTGCCTTTGTGAATTGGGATGTTTAGGTTAGAAGTGAGCAAGTGAATGCTGAAAATATTTATAAGTTTGCTCACTGCTTCCACATTATAATTTATTGACTATTTCTATGCTCAATTTTTTTAAGTGCCATGTACTTAAAATCTCCCTGCACTTGAAGAGCTTGAGAGAAATACAAAATATTATCATGTTCTTTACATCCAAACTTTTACATTAAAAATATTCTATTTATGTCCGAACCAATAATTTTATAATGTAAGTCAGCCATTGCACTGTTATTTTTGACATTATTTCTCATTCTCATACATTGGCAGTGCTTTTCTCCATGGATTTGCCTTGTGATGGTGAAAAATGGTGATATGTAACAACCACTATACATATGTATATATCTTCAGTCTAGACTTTTAGTGCTGATTCATAATGTTTTCAAAATTCCAGAGAATTCACAAAAAAGTGAGAAAAGTCAAAATTTTCTGGGGATGCTAACTCCCAGAAATAAATGCTGCATCATCAAATAAAGTAAAAGCAAAATACTGTGGATGCTGGAATCTGAGACAAAAACAGAAAAATCTCAGCAGGTCTGACAGCATCATTGGAGAGAGAACAGAACTAAAGTTTTGTAAAGGATGCTGCTTCATTAGAGCTTGGGATGACCCTACATCATTTAGTTCTGATGAAGGGTCATCCAGACTCAAACATTAACTCTGTTTTTTTCTCCACAGATTCTGTCAGACCAGTTGAAATTTTCCAGCATTTTTTGTTTTTGTTTTATATCATCATAACTCACTTTTCCTTTTAAAAATTTCTAGACACCTCATTGTAAAGACCTTGCACTCTTGACAGCTTCAGTTTTTATTTTACAGAACATTGGATGTAGCTATATTTTTTAGTCATATGAGGATGATCATGTTCTGCTGTGGTTGAATTACTTGTAGTAAATGTGTCGGATTAAATCAAAATGTGGATTAGTTATACTAAATGTGTGGGGTTATGGGGACAGGGTCGGGGGGTGGGACAGGACTGGGTAAGAGGCTCTTTCAGAGAGTCAGCATTGACTTGATGGGCCAAATTATCTCTTTCTGCACTGTGGGGATTCTATGGTTCTAATTATTTATTTTTGTTCATTATGCATGAGACCATCACGTTTAAATTTTCAAACAAAAAAGGAACTGAATCGGAGAATGTGATCCCAAGCGTAAATAAAAATCTTGATTCTAATTTGTACATAAAGGAGCTAAAACCTTTCAGATGCCTTGAAGTACTGGGTTTGATCAGAGGACAGAGTAAAATTTACAGAAATAAAATAAGACGTAATAGTTTGAAAACCACAGGAGTCATTTTGCTATTTTTCATATAAATGTATATTTCCCCCTTTTTGTTAAAAGCAGTTGATTCTTAATGACTGTGTTTGAGGTAACCACAAGGTTAAGATTAAATAAGTCCTGAGGAAAGACTGACAGAAGACAGAAGTCACCCAGATCCGATTGTCTCCTACTCATATTCCGAAGAAAACCATTGATTCCCGAGAACCAGTTTTGTTCCTTTAATCATGAATCGGAATTGGTACGTTCTTAGACCACATAAAAGAACAAGTACAAAAATATATAGGTCATAGATATCAAAGTGCATTAGAGTGTTCAAAATGATATCAAAGTGCATTAGAGTGTTCAAGCTGTGACACACATATGCGTAAATGGTTTCCAGTCTATCATTAGGACACAATAATAGTAATCCAGTTTTGTAATGTAGTTGGCCTATTATATTCTACATCAAATAACAACCGAGCCAAAAGCTGAGAAAATCTTTTCACGTAAAACAACTTTTTAAACTTTCCAGACTTTTCTTTTAGTTTAATTCAGCATTTTGTTTAGTTTGAATTAAACATAAATACTTCAGTTTCGATGTAAATCGGCTTAGAAAGCCATGTACTATGAATGTATGATAGTGAAGCTGTTAATCTATACTGAAAATCTGGTTACCTGTCAAAGAAGGGACACAAAATCTATTTGCCCAGCACTGATTGTAGTGGCTGTATGAGGTCTACCTGAAGAAGAGGATGTGAGGAGATTACATGCACCAGCTACAACTAGACAGAGAAGATCTGCATAGTGAGGCTTTGCTTTTGTTGAATTGAACTTCCCTGTGGACGCAAGATACAGGGATACATCATTGCTTAACAGCACATACATTTCAGATTCCCCATTACAAATCCCCTTGAATTTCACTCAATGCAGGCCAACAGCAACAATCCTCAAAACAATTTTATCCAACAATACATGAATAATATAAAGAAAAACTGAATGAATCACCCTTGTGTATCTCCTGAGTAACTATCATGTGTCCTTGCCTGGGATACATAGCACTTTCCCAATACTACAGCACGGTTAGTGAAAGACCACTGACTTGTACTGGTGGGAATTGGCAGTTTCAATGGCCCAGCTTTGGATAGCATGGGTGCCAGCAGCCTGTGTTGGATAGCTGAGAGGCAGCAGCAAAAGCACTGATCCCATGACTGTGGTGCTAAATGAATGCTGCCATTCTACAGGAGGACAACAGGTTGCATGAGGACGGTGCTACCTCTACAGGTTGGCACCTCAGCAATCCATACTAACTGGCAGGAGTGTTACAGAAGCCTGAATGTCCCATTGAGCATTAAAATTCAGGTCCATAAAGGCAGCTTTTGGTCATGCATTTCAGCAGCCATGCATCTCACGTTATCTGTCTGACTGTCTGACATATTGGGAGGCTTTTGAGACAGCTCTTCTGATACATTGAAAGATTCTGATGCAGACCCATTGATGCACTGAGAGATTTCTGGTACATATCCGCTGATACATTGAGAAATTCTGATACTGCCCCACTAATACACTGAGATTCTGATACAGCCCTATTGATATATCGAGAGATTCTGATACAGCCTCACTGATATATTGAGATTGTGATACAGTCCCACTGATACATTGAGATTCTGATACATCCCCACTGACAGGTTGAGAAATTCTGATATTGCACCACTGATACATTGAGATTCTGATACATCCCCATTGATATATTGAGAGATTCTAAAACTGATACATTGAGAGATTGTGATACAGTCCCACTGATACATTGAAATTCTGATACATCCCCACTGACAGGTTGAGAAATTCTGATATTGCACCACTGATACATTGAGATTCTGATGCAGCCCCACTAGTACAGTGAGATATTTTTGATGCAGCCCCACTGATATATTGAGATTCTGACATTGCCTCACTGGTATTTTGAGATTCAGATACAGGCCTACTCATATATAGAGAAATTCTAATTCAGCTTCACAGATACATTGAGAGACTCTGATACAGCCCCACTGATGCATGAAGATTCTAATGTTGCCCCACTGATACTTTGAGATTCTGATATAGACTCATTGATATATAGAGAGATTCTATATTGCCCCACTAATACATTGAGAGATTCTGATACAGTCTCATTGATACATTGAGAGACCCTGCTATGACACCACTGATGTATTGAGAAATTCTGATACAGCTCTATCGATACGTTGAGTGGTATTTTACCAGTTTTTGTCTAAGTGCTGGGCAGACTTGAAACAGAAAGTTTTCTGTGTGGGTTTTAATCCTCCCTCTCCCCCCACATACTCACTCTGGCTGCAAAATTTTGAGTGAATCCGATGCTCGCTGCAGAAGCCTGTGGGCGGAGCTGAACATATCCAAAACCGTGCAGCTCCAGCTGCATCTGCCCAAAAATAAAATAATGCAGCTATACTGCCAGATTCCTCCCCACCCCCTGCTATTCAGACCAATCATGCCACTTTCCCTCGCCCCCCCAACCCCCATACCAATTGCACGCAGAGTGGCAGCTGCCCCCCGCAATTGATTGCACACAGCGGCCCCCCACAGATCAAAGGCAAGGTGTCAGTCCCCCCACCCCAGAAACAGCTATACATTGCCTCCATCTTCCCCTGACTTTAATGGTTGTATGACACCTCCCTCTTTTTCCCCTGCCCCCAATCATCATAGAGACACAGATCTCCCACCCAACCCCATCAGCACATCTGCAATTGCTCACTTGCCTTCCCCTCAATGCTAACAAATAAACTGCATTTAACTTGCTGGAATGCTCTCCCAAACTGTCTGCAGCTGATCTGCCTTAACAAGGGGCAGCTCCATAAAAATCCCGAGGATGGACGCCTTGCCAGGCCGTGCAGGAAAAAATGGTAAAATGTCCACACCCAGACTCACAGAGGGTGACCTAAGCAGGCAAGGTGGTGAACTCTCTTCCACCCAGTAAGATGCAGACACAGGGAAGGTGATGGCAAAGTGGCCTGGGAGGCAGTTGCTACCTTGGTCATGTCGCTGACCCTCATACTAGGGAAGCAGTGCTGCAAGAAGGTCAATGACCTCATCTGAGCAGCAAAGGTGAGTGCTAAACCCCATCTAGCATCTTCCCCCAGATCACCTCTAGATCCCCCCACCCCCAGCACCCTGCATGTTTCCAGCTCCTGAGCCCAAGAACCTCTTTTATTCCCCTGCCCCTCAAGAGTATCATGGCAGTTCTGCTAGTGGCAACTCCTTTATTCTCTCTGGGTTTCTGACTTTCCCACTTTTTCTTAGTCCAGATCCTACTGTCTTTCCTTTGTTCCAGGTGTCTGTACAGTTCCTGTGTGGGAGTTATGGCCCTGCCTCATCACCAACAGTCTGAGTTAGAACAACACCCATCAACTCAAGCCCAAATCCCCAACTTCTTTTAGATGTTTCAGCAAGTCCCAGGTGGCTTCTCCCTAACATCTCTGGCCCTTTTCTGTGTTTAGATTTATAATCTAATTATACTGCGAAGTATATATGACAGAAAATTCATTCATCCTGGTTTTTGGGTGTGTTGACTGCATCTGCTGTGTACCTGACAATTGAAAAGGGAATGGGTGCGATACAAAAATTCAGCTCTCCATCTCATTTCCATCATTGTGTGTGCTGGCTCCAGCCAGTCCCCATTTCGATGCAAGTGGCTTCCACACATTGTGTAGAAAGTTTGTGGCAGCCTCCTTTCCTTAAATGCAACATCCCTGCAAAAAAGAAAGTTGCAGCAATGCACCTCAGGCTGCTGAGTAGCTATTTTTACCACTGACAGAGAATCCAAATCCATCCCAAGGAAAGGAGAGGGCTCCCAGATTTAGTGACTTCGGGGACTAATTCTGGTTAGAGATTGAGGTCAGGAAAGAGGTCATGTTTCTGGTGGGGGCAAGAAATGCATCGGAGTGATCTGGAGAGGGAATGGAAGTGGGTGATGTGGGTAGTGAATGACTATAGAGTGTGACAACACAGACCCTCCCAGAACAGAAAAGTGGTTCTGCATTGGAAGCCAATTGTGCTTTGGGACTGTTGATCACACCTAACAGGCTGTTGTCCCTGGCTATTTGGAATCAATTGATTCAGCTGCAGGGATGGTTGATCTTCATTTGGCTGCCAGCTCACCACTGGTTGAAGGTAGCAATCCCAGATTGTCTCCTGGTTGAAACATGTGACCCTTTATATTAATGATGGCACAGTACCCGACCCATGACGAAATTGTGCTTGTTGATGTGCATGTTACTGTGAAAATCCAGTGAAGACATTGGCTGAGCTAGGTTCCAAGTTTACTGAGGAAAGATTGAACTAAGATAACATTATTGCTACATTCAGGAGATGAAGAATTAAATGTGCTTGCATTGCCAAGACCTACTTCATTCAGGATGAGCCTTCAGGGGGATTAGAAATTCATTAAATGCACATCATTTTATAGTCTTAATTCAAGCTTTTGCACAGTGTCAGATGTGTACACACTCCAAATGAAGTAAGTCTTGGTAACATTAATGCTGTTTGGCATTTAATCCCTGATTTCCCAGAAAAGTCACTCTAAATGAACCAAACATAAGTTTGCAGATGTGCAAAGTTGTGACTAAAGTGTTGATCAAGAAACTCTAGGAGGTAATAGCTGATTTCAAAACACTTATCACAAAAGCAGAATTTGATTATCATAAACTCAACTGAAACACATTGGGAATTCTCCAGGCCAGCTAGTCCCAATTGCAAACTGCAATATCTCAGAGAATCAGAAGTCAGCAAGAATGCAGGTTTTGTGCTAGGCTTCAAAGAAAGCCTGATCCTCCCAGGCCACCACCAATCAGGATCCTGGCTAAAGTGGGCAGGAAGCCTATTAATATTCAAATATGTATATTTAAATACAATTACAGAATCAAATGGCCCTTGCTATTCACCTGCCTCCCTAATGAGATCTGCACTGGGCGGTCTTTTGTACAGGTCCTCACAAGTGGTAGCCTGGCACATTGAATTCCAAGGGTCAAGAAAGCAACACCAACCTCTCAGCAATACAATGCAGCTTTCTCCCCACACCACACAGGCATGAGGTTTATCCAATCTGACCACCCCCCTCAAACACGCCCACTCAGGTTCCCTTCACAGCACAGAGAGAGCCTCATCACCTGCCTTGAGGTTTCAGGTCTGCATCAAGGAAGTAATATAATTGCATTGCCACCACCTTGTTTAGCACAGCGGCCTGAGGCACTTCTCTGGCTAATTTCAAAGTAAGAATCGTATTCCTGGAAAACCCTCCCCAAGTGGAGCCTTCTAAGTAGAGTCTTCCTTCTGCTCCTTCCACACAAACGTTGCCCTCTCTACCTCCTTCTCTACATGTCTTGCTGATGCTGCATGGTGAATGTCTTTTAAATTCTATCCCATAGCTATGTGAGGCAATGTTATTTTCTATCAGCAAAACCTTCCAATTTCTTCCAGGACCTCACCAAAAGTACTTCCACTACGTTTGCCTCAGCAAAAATACCTCAGACACAATTTGTTTTTCAAATTCCAAAACAGGGTCCATTTGGCTTCAATTGTTTGTTTCAGGAGTGAATGAGGAAAGTTATCCTTGCACATCTGTTGGCCAATTTTGGTACTTTGTATTGCATCATGTGATCTGTTGTTTTAAACTTTTGGGCGCACATAGAAGATGGACCTGTATGTTCCACTCCAGTCACCGTCTGATCTGTCCACAGACTGCCAGCAGCATCTCCTGTACTTCTACAATGGAGGTATGTCTGGTGCTATGTGATTGAATTTCATACCCAGAGAATAGAATGATAGAATCATTCAGCACAGAAGGAAGCTATTGTGTTTATGTTGTTTTCTTTGAAAGAGCTAAGCAATTATTCCTACTTTCCAGCTGTTATGGAACCATGTGTTTTTATGCATGCAGGTGTCCTTCAATATATTTTTCTTCTTGTAAGTTTGTCTTTTTGTTGGCATTCAAAAGATTCTTCAAATACTCTCCCAGAATTACCAAAAGCCTCAGACTCAATCAACATTTAGGAATATTCAGTGCAGTTTCTTTCCCTTTTTTTGATCAGCTACTGACTGCCCTGCATTTGTCACACCATCAAAAAAGCATAAGCTTTGCAAAAAATGTCCTCAACATTTTCTCAAAGCAAGTGATTGCATATCAAATTTAGAGCAAACCAACGAGGAATCTTATCAATTTAGCAAAATTGATTTGAAAGATCTTGTTGAGTTGCGTATGGATTCATTTCCAAGTAGAGGGAACAAGTAGATACAACTTTACACTAAAGAAGAGTGCAGGTTGCAAAATTGGAATTCTTTCCCACTTCTGTTCCTGCATAGAGTTTTCACACTGGAAACTTTGCCTCAAAATTACTATTGGAATTTAATAAAACAAATTCAAGAAAAGTTTGTTAGCTTAGAATTGCTGTATTACTCACTGGATGATGAAGAGCACATGCTAGGCTGTTTCTATCAAGCCACGTATAGAATCTGCAGCACTATTTACATGACACAATTGCTCAACCATCTGGAACCTTTTAGCAATGGACTATTGCCACCAGTACAAGCCTTCTGGGCACAGTTTAGCGGCTGCATCATTGGGTTAAATTAAGAACTGTTTTTCAGTCTGTGCTTGGATACAAACAATGAAAAGAAACAGTCAGGACTCTGTGGCTTATCATGAAGGAACTTATTTCGTACCCTGATTGCCAGGCACTGCAGCTGGATTACTAATTTACAAGCCTCTCTTTTCATTCGTTCAATTACAGTTAGAGTCAGGGATTAGTGTTGTGACTGGATAATATTTGCCAATAGATGGAATGAAAAATAAAGAGCAAAATAATAAAGGAAACTTGACTCTTGAAGCAAAATATTTAAGACACATGAAAACAAATCTGTGGAGTTAGGCAAAAGACGTTACCATAAAGTAAACAAGAAGTTAATTTTACTATTATAAACTGAACAAATACAAAATACTAACCAGATTAAAGAACTTTGTTTAACTCAGTATTAACCAGATCCAGTCTAACAATAAAACAGTCTTTTTCAGAAAAGGAAGTAATAATTTCTGATCATTCTATTAGAGACCAGATCAGAAACTCCAAGGTATATTGTGAACATATTCTACACTTTAACTCCTTCTGATTTTGGCATTAATGTGAGCATAAGATGTTTCACTCCAACTATGATTTTATTGATCCACTAGAAAGCTTTTATTAAAATAAAGTTTATTTAACAATATGGATCAACTATAATAAACAGAATTTGCATATGTTTTATCAATTGAAATATTTAAATGTGACAAGATATAATTCTTAATTGCTAGCTATCTCTATTAGTTCCTATTTATGTAATATCCCCAAAGATGTAAATGCCCTTTGAGAATCAATTAACAAAACACACAAGCTTACATAGTTTGCCAGTCCTCCAGCACACAGATTTGCATAACAGTATTTCAAATCAGAATTTAGTTGAAGAGGCGAGCTTGAATCCAGATCTAGACCAAAATAAAAACATAATGCTATGGATGCTGAAAAACTGAAATAAGAATAGAATGTGCAGAAAAAAACTCAGCAGGTCAAGCACCATGTGTGGAGAGAGAAACGGAGTTAATGTTTTGGCACAATGACCTCTCATCAGGACTCAATATATACTGAAAAATTCTGCAATGAAGGGTCTTTTTTATTCACCCATGGGACGTGAGCACCATTGAGAAGGCCAGCATTCATTGTCTATCTCTGATTGTCCTTGAGAAGTCGCCTTCTTCAACCACTGCAGTCCATGAGGCATACATACTCTCACTTTCTCCTAGGGAGAAAATGCTAGGATTTTGACTCAGAAAGAGTAAAGAAAGTGATATAATCTCAAAGCAGCAACTGTGTAACTTGGAGATGATTTTACAAATTGTGCATGCTGCACTTGTCTTTTTAGGTTATAGGGTTTAGAAGATACTACTAAGGGGACATTGGTTACTTGCTGCAGTTTGTCTTGTAGATGATATATACTGTGTGCCAGTAGTGGAGCAAGTGTCACTGTTGTTATGGAATTGACAACCTAACAGCACTGTGGGAGTATGTATATAGAACATAGAACATTACAGCGCAGAACAGGCCATTCGGTCTTCGATGTTGCGCCAACCAATTAGGAACAAGCAGTGACACTCTAACCTAAACCATTCCCTTTTCATCCATAAACCTATCTACTTACCTCTTAAACGCCACCAAACTTGATGCATCTACAACTGACGCAGGCAAGGCATTCTATACCCTTACCACCCTCTGGGTAAAGAACCTACCTCTGACATCTGTCCTAAAACCACCACCCCTTAATTTAAAGCTATGTCCCCTCGTGCTAGCTTTCTCCATCCTAGGAAAAAGGCTATCACTGTCCACCCTATCTAAACCTCTAATCATCTTATATGTTTCAATAAGGTCTCCTCTTAGCCGCCTTCTTTCTAACAAAAACAACCTCAAATCTCTCAGCCTCTCTTCATAAGACCTGCCCTCCATACCAGGCAACATCCTGGTAAACCTCCTCTGTACCCTCTCCAATGCCTCCACATCTTTCTTATAATGTGGGGACCAGAACTGCACACAATACTCCAAGTGCGGCCGCACTAGAGTTTTGTACAGTTGCAACATGACGTTGCGGCTCCGAAATTCAATCCCCCTACCAATAAAAGCTAAGACTCCGTATGCCTTCTTAACAACCTTATCGACTTGATTGCCAACTTTCAGGGATCTATGCACATATACACCAAGATCCCTCTGTTCATCAACACTATTAAGAGTCCTACCATTAGCCCTATACTCTACACATTTGTTATTCCTGCCAAAGTGAATTACCTCACACTTTTCCACATTAAACTCCATTTGCCACCTCTCGGCCCAGCTCTGCAACTTGTCCAAGTCTCTCTGCAAACTAGAACACCCCTCTTCACTATCTACCACTCCTCCGACTTTGGTGTCATCCGCAAATTTACTAATCCATCCTTCAATACCCTCATCCAGATCATTTATAAAAATTACAAACAGCAGGGGCCCCAAAACAGACCCCTGAGGTACACCACTTGTAACCGAACTCCACGATGAATATCTCCCATCAACCACCACCCTCTGTCTTCTATCTGCTAGCCAATTCCTAATCCAATTAGCTAAATCACCCTCTATCCCATACATCTGCATTTTCTGCAGAAGCCTTCCATGGGCCACCTTACGAAACGCCTTACTAAAGTCCATATATACCACATCAACTGCCTTACCCCCATCCACCTCTTTGGTCACTTTTTCAAAAAACTCAATAAGGTTAGTAAGGCACGACCTACCCTTCACAAAACCATGCTGACTATCCCCAATCAATTCATTTCTCTCTAAATAACTATAAATCCTATCCCTAATAATTTGCTCCAATACTTTGCCCACAACAGAAGTAAGACTCACCGGCCTATAATTCCCCGGAAAGTCTCTCTTCCTCTTCTTGAACAATGGGACCACATTCGCTATCCTCCAATCTTCCGGCACTATACCCGTAACCAACAGGTATACGATGTAGAGAAGCCGGCATTGGACTGGAGTAGGCACAGTATGAAGTCCCACAACACCAGGTTGAAGTCCAACAGGTTTATTTGGTAGCACAAGCCAGAAGCTTTCAGAGTGCTGCTCCTTTTGTGGGGCAGAGTATGTACAACACATGGACTTCAGTGGTTCAAGAAACATTTTACCGTTACCTTCCCAAAGACAATGAGGAATGGACAATAAATATTGGCCTTGCAGTGATGTTCACTTCCTATGAGCACATTAAAAAAAAACCCTCTATCAATTATGTGTTGCCCTGACTCTGGTCTTCTAAATTCTCACCTCCCCTTGTTTCACTGCAGCTGAATCTGCCTCCGGGGTAGATACCATGTGCTAAAATTTTCTGTCTGAATTCCTCAACACTTTCCTCTCCACTTTTAAACAATAATCAAAATCCATATTAATATTTGCTTCAATGAAGCAGTCCTTTTTGCCCCTTTTGGCCTTTGCGAAATAGCTTGAGATGCTTATTTCAGTAACGAAGATACTTGCTCCCTTTCTAAATTCTCTGTGTGAAAGAAGGTCATTGGTGTTTGTCCACTGAATCATGGTAAAGTGCTATGTTCCTTTGAGGTAGGTGTAGGATAGTGTATAGAGGCAGGCCCTGAGTCTGCCTCAGCAAGAATGGGGACAACACCCTATGCTGTTGGCATTAGTCTATTCACTAGTCATCTGGCTTACTAAGTTACCTGGCCCTCCATTGAAGGGAGTATATAAGTGTACATTGTAGATGTTGCCAAACTATAGGGGGACCTCTAATCATTGTCTTTGGTGTATAAAATAGCATAATCTATGTAATCAGCATCTGTAGTGTTCTTCTCAATTATGAGTTGGTCATTAATTTCTTTACACTTTCTTTTATTTAAAAGAAATCACTTACTCATTCTAGTAGTGTGATAATAAATGATGAATGTGACCAAATGGAATACTTCATATTTTCTGTATCATAGGGTCATCTTCACTTCATGTTGGAGAATGGCATCACCTGGAACCTGAGTACCTCAACAAACTTCATGGTCACTGGCTGGTCAGCATATTTTGCCCAACCCTAGCTGCCCTTGAGAAGGTGATGGTGAACTGCTTCTTGAATCGCTGCAGTGCATCTTCTGTGGGTTGACCCACAATGCTGTTAGGGAGGAAATTCCAGGATTTTGATCCAAGTACTGCGAAAGAACAGTGATGTATTTCCAGGTTGGGATGGTGAGTGGCTTGGAGAGGAATTTGCAATTGTTGGAGTTCCCACGTATCTGCTGCCCTTGTCCTTCTAGATGGAAGTGGTTGTGGGTTTTCAAGGTGCTGTCTAAATATCTTTGGTGAATTGCTGCAGTGCATCTTGTAAATAGTACACACTGCTGCTACTGGTGGAGGAAGTGAATGTTTATAGATGTAATGCCAATCAAGTGGGCTGCTTTGTCTTGGATGGTGTCAAGCTTCTTGAGTGTTGTCAGGGCTGCAACCATCCAGGCAAGTGAGGAATATTCCGTCACACTTCCGACTTGTGCTTGTAGGTGGTGGATAGGCTTTGGGGAAATCAGGAGCTAAGTTACTCAATGCAGTACTGCTAGCCTCTGACTTGCTCTTGTAGCCACCATGTTGATGTGATAAGTCCATTGAGTTTCTGGTCAATAGAGGTCATTAAGCTCCTTCTCCAGTTCCTGAACACTCTTTGCAGCTGGATGCATCTCTTGCAAGTGTTGTTGTCGGGGATACCAAAGGTCTCCCTGATTTCCCACATCCTGCAAGAGGAGCATTCCAACATCTTGCCTGGCATTTTTTTTTTCCTTACCCCTCAGCACGAATCTCTCTCTCTCAAACTTGCTCTGGTCACTACACAAGCTTTTCTAGTTTCTTTATTGAGGATAAAATATTAAAACATTGCAATTTGGAAGAAAGATATCTTTTTATAGCCTGCTATATGACATTGACATGAGCAACAGAAATTTATCCCAACTGACCAAATGTAAGCCTGGAAATCTTAATGTACTATCTGAAGCTAATGAAATCTGGCATAATGGGAAGGTGATTCCTTTTATATTTAAACATTTAAACCACACAAATCTCTTAATTGATTTTTTTTTTACATTTTATCAGACAAGACTTTTCATTTTACTAGTTCTTTTGTATCTTTGTTTCATTACTGCCTGTCAAGTTGGATATTTTAAACCACTGCTGAGAGGAAATATTGGTGAGTGAACATTTCCACACTTTCTGGGAGTCCTGGTTTGTGAACTATAAGCTGAAGTATAAGTGGAGATGGAGTCCCTTTCTCCAACCCCTCAAAGTACCTGTGCCTATTTCCCCTCAGCAAGAGACTTTTGTTCAAATCCGTGCTATGCCTAATTTCAGAGTCTGTTGGGGATAAGATCGCACCTGAACAACTTTTATAGCTGAGTTGAATGCTGGCACTCTGACACTGTGGCATTAATAAGTTGGATAATTAAATACATGACCCACACAGTCCTTTCTTTAGCTCTGCACCTGCAGAATATTATCAAGCAGTTTTAAATTCCGTTTAATCCTAGACAAAACTGCTAGTTTGTCAGCTGTGTCAGATTGAATCACATGCTGTAATATCAATGGATGGTTGACAATCCAATTTTACATCAAAGAAAAGCCCCAAGTGCTTCAAACTGGACAGCCTGTCATTTTAATCAAATAATAGTGGATGATGTGAATGTACAACCTGTGCTAAACATATTGAACAGCTGATTCACTGCATCATCCTCTATCTTCATTTACCTTGAATAAGACAATGACTTCCTGACAATTTGATCCAGATACCTGAATGGATGCCTTCCTCCGAATTGTAATGTTAACAGTCAAAAGTAAAACACCAAATTGTACATAAAGAACAAAGAACAACACAGCATTGGAAACAGGTCCTTCGGCCCAACAAGACCGCGCCACCATTTTAACATTCAGTGAATGCCTCATTCCAATCCTTTTCTACCTACAACTTTTGTCTACGCCTCTTGGACTCCAAAATAAAGGTGTGCAAATTTAGAGAATTATGTGTGCCAGATTAAGGGAGATCTAATTTAGGGACAATTTGTTAACACCAATCAGCCATCAAGCACGTTTTTGGGAAACCGGAGCACCTGGAGAAAACCCATGCAAGCACAGGGAGAATGTGCAAATTCCCACAGACAGCGACCCAAGTCAGAGATCTGATCCAGGTCCCTGTATCTGCACAGCAAACAGTGATAGTCACTGAGCTGTCGTGTTGCCTGTCAGTTGGTCCAGTATAAGTGTACACTAACGACGTGAAGCACTAGCCAACTCTTGAAGCAACATCCAAGAGCAGCCCTCGCACGACCCATCACGTGTATTCCCCTTGTTGGCCAACAAGACAGACTGAATCACCTGTGGGAAAAAAACATCTGCTATGTTTTACTATGGATAGGTGGCACAGTGGTTAGCACTGCTGCCACACAGCACTAGGAATCCAGCTTGGGTCATTGTCTGTGCCGAGTCTACACATTCTCCCTAGTTGGTATTTTACGACTTCACCCATCTGAGGCTTGTAAAATCCCACCATGTATCCATAATTTCCTCTGGATGCTCCAGTTTCTTCCCACAGTCTGAAAGATATGTTGGTTAGGTGAATTGGCATGCTAAATTCTCCCTCAGTGTACCTGAACAGGTGCCAGGGTCTGGCAACTAGGGGATTTTCATGGTAACTTCATTGCAGTATTGAATAAAATATTTTATTGTAGATAGCTGATACTCTAACCACCACCCCTTGACATTCAATGGTATTACCATCACTGAATTCCCCCCACTGTCCACATCCTATATATAAAGCCGGTAGGGTTGAGAGCTGAGGACTCTTAGCATCTGACATTTGTTCTCTCCCTTTCCAGACTTGAAAGGTGGCAGTTGCTAACTTTTGTTTTCTCCCCCTTTTCAATGCCTTTTATGATGACTAATCAATTTTCCGACAAATAGGCTTGATCTGCTAGTTTCTACATCACCAAATTCAAATCTCATAGGTTTTTAGTAGCTGAGTATCAGCTTTAAATTGGGCAAAATTCAAACAACAGGTTGCCTTTGTCAAAACTGCTGCTTGACTTTTTGATACAAATGTTTTAGCTTGGACTTTGGATGTACTTTGCATTTTAAACCTCCAAGCACTGAAACTGCTTTTAAAGGGAACACGTAAATTTTTTTCCTCTAGTCTTTTTACAATTTTTTACATCTACATCAACATCACATTCCAACTTCACAAACTCAACTTTGCAACACTATGTAAATTGAGTTTCAACATTTTTATAAAAGGACTATACCTTTTACAAAAGATAGCACAGTGGTTAGCATTGCTGCTTCACAGCTCCAGGGACCTGGATTCCCAACTTGGATCACTGTCTGTGGAGAGTTTGTACATTTTCCTCGTGTCTGCGTGGGTTTCCTCCAGGTGCTCTGGTTTCCTTCCAAGGTCCAAAGATGTGTGGGTTAGGTTGATTGGCCATGCTAAAATTGCTCTTAGTACCCTGTGATGCATAGGTTAGAGGGATTAGTGGTATAATATGTAGGGATATGGGGGTAGGGCATAGGTGGGATTGTAGTCAGTGCAGACTTGATAGGCCAAATGGCCTCTTTCTGTGCTATAGGATTTCTAAATCTGAAAGGGGGAGGGTTGTAACAACTGTCCCTTTAGGAATTCACATACAGAGTAAGGGTCATATGACCCAGGGAACCAATTGGTAAGCAGGGTAGTGAATCACCCTGGTGAGTTCAGGTCTTCTCCTTGACAGGCCCATGAAAATTACACAGAGCTTTGTAGATATAAAAGGGGAGAATTTGGATTTAAATTCTCCCCTTTTATATCTGAGATCAGTAGCATGTTTGATATGTGCATCAAAAGCTCAAGGCCTGTCCTTAATTGAACCTTGGACGTCAAATTTCAATGAGCTGTAGAATAATCAGTCACCAGTTCTGTGGAGCAAAGTGCCCCCACAGACATGATCAATATCTATTAATTACAGCCCAATGCTTTCAACGTAACCGAAAAGAGACAGCACATCAAGACGGCATACAATCATGCTTCTTGTGAGAGACCAACGATCCTGGATTTTCATTCTGGAATGAGATCTCACGGTTAATGGCTATCTCATAAGCCTTAAATTGCACACAGGAGCCAGTGTTACAGTACAGAACAAACTGGCTGTAAACAACAGACACACCACCCAGAGAAATCTGATTTCCTATCATAGGCATAATTCTGGAATCATTAAGGTATGGCTGCAAACAATTCTTTCAGCTGATTTACAACTATAGCCAGTCTTTCTCTCTCTTGAACAGAGATGCCATTTGGCCGTTACTCTTCTCAAAACAGCAGAAGTTGACAAGTCAACCATTTTCATAAATTAAACTAAACAGCAAGTTCCTGAGGGCTCCAACAAGATCCTCTTGGCAAGGACTCTAGCTCTGAATTGTTTTCTGTCTTTGCAGAGCAGGTTTGTCCACTTTTATTACAGGTACCGGAAGCCCCTCATTGGTCAGACCTACTAACCTTTCAGATGATTATCATGCGTCAATGATAGTCAAAAGAGGAACCAGCGACAAGAAGAGCTTCAAAGACTGGCTCCAATGGTAGTTAGGGATTTAAACTCAAAGAAAACAGAAGAATGATGCTGGAACTAACTATCAGCCATCTATTGATAACAGCACACCACATAGCCAAAGGCAAAGGTGAGTTTATTACCAAGTCACACCTTCACAACAAGAAGAGCCATCTTCTATCCCAGCATGCAACACAGCGAGCCACACAAAGGAAAACAATAAAAAAAAGAGGCAAACAGAATTCATTCGCTCCAAGAAAACCATAAACCAACCACCATCTTTCCATCTAAACCAACCACCATCTTTCACTACAAAAGGGAAATTGATAAAGAATGATTTTTAAAAATTGACTCATGGGATGTAGGCACTACTAGGTAGGGCAGCTTTTATTGCTCATCCCTAATTGCCCTTGAGAAAGTGATAGTGAGCTGTGTTTATGCAATCCATGTGTTGTAGGTTCCCCCTTTATACTATTACCATGGGAGTTCCAGAATTTTGATCAAACAGCAGTGAAGAAAGGGCAATACAAGTAGCTAAGAGGGGAACTTCTGGTGCCTTTGTTCTTCTAGATGATAGTGGTCATGAGTTTGAAAGATGCTCTCAAAGGGACCTTCATGAGTTTTTGCAGCTTGTATATCGTACATACTTTCAATGCCAAAGAGAGAATGAAAATACACAAGAACAATTTCCAATTCAACAAAGCTTACCTGCAGTAATAGAGCCAACCACTCTTCCAGTTGTAGAGAGAACAAGGTATAGAAGAGCTTTAAGGCCTCCACACAGCCTGATACTATGAACTTAGAGACTTGAGGTGGGGGTGGAGGGGAGAGGGGATGCTATAGTAGTAATGATATAAATAAATGTGATAAACTGGAATGACTTGTAAATATATTGGATAAAGACTTATGGAGAGATGTAATATATGGGTCTCGTACGTAACAGGTTGATGTGGGACTGGATACAATACCACCTAGACAGTGATGTAAGGGAACACATGACCCAATCTAGGGTCAGTGTAGCGTTGAACAGAGCTGTGTGTAGAAGTAAGCATGGAAGCAGCTCTTAGCTTTACACAAGGGGAGGTGATGACATAGTGGTTTTGTTGCTGGGTAATTCTCTGGGGATCCAGGTTCAAATCATATCATGACAGATGGTGAAATTTGAATTCAGTAAAAATAAATATGGGCAACTTGATAAACAAACCATGAAACCATTGATGGAAAAACCTATCTGGTTCACTAACATTCTTTAGGGGAAGAAATCTGCCACCCTTACCCAGTCTGGTCTACACGTGACTGCAGACCCACAGCAATGTGGTTGACTCTTAAATGCCATTCAGTTTAAGGGCATTTAAGGATGGCAATAAATGCTGGCCGAGCCAATGGCACCTTGAACAAATTAAAAAATATATAGTTTCTAGTGGTTAATAATACTTGATATGTCAATTAATAAGATTACCGAACTACGCCCAACACCTTAAAACAAAAATTACATTCAACATGGATCAAAGAAAATACATCTGAAAAATTCTCAGACAGGACTTTAAGGATTCACTGCATTCTTTAAACATGGTCATAGAATCATAGAATCTTAAGTGCAGAATGAGACCATTTAGCCAATCAAGCCAGTGCCAACAACAATCCCACCAAGACCTTTTGTCCATAATCTCACATATTTACATTGTTAGTTCCCCCTGACACAAAGAGACAATTTGCCATGGCCAATCAACCTAACTAGTTTGTTTTTGGACTATGGGAGGAAATTGAAACACCCAGAGCAAATCCACGTAGACATGGGGAGGACTCCATACAGACAGTGACCTGAGGCAGGAATCGAACGCCGGTCCCTGGTGCTATGAGGTTGCAGAGCTAACCACTGTGCTACCATGCTGCCCATGTTATAAAGCAGAATAGAACCATTTCAGAGAAGTTAGGGAATGTTTCACTTCACAGAGCATCAAAACTCCAGATATGAAATCCAATTGCATAAGCACCTCAGTTGGATGACTAATGTTTAAAATCTGGGTTTCAAAGCTTTGTTATGGTGATACGGTGATTTTATTTCATTTAGGTTATGTCAATAATGGCATCAGTGCATCTGTCATCAGTTGCAATTCACTCATTGAGCTCATCTCTTTCTGTCTATCCATCTATCTTTTTATCTATCTATCTATCTACACCTTTATTATGTTTGCATATTTATTACATTAAAATACTGTATAACTGTGAGTCATTGTTGTCAACTGTCTGTCATTATATATGGATCTTCCAATTATCTATCCATCTGCCTACCTCCCTGCTCATGTACTTAGTAACATTATTTTTTCTGTGTTATCTGTTGAGAATGTAGAGTTTGGCCTGACCATTTATCAGACTTCTTATTCCTGATTGATTGCATGTGTGTGTGATCTTGAGAGAGAATTTTCTACTTCTGCCTTGCAGTTTTGCCTGTCAGACGTTATCATATCTGTCATATCTTTCCAATATTTTCTCCACCTACAAATTTTCCTCACTTACTTGGCATCACAAATTATTCTGACAGTCTGTGTAATAGTTTCTCAACTACCTTCCCACTGACCTATAAGAATAAAACTGATAAGAGAAAGCAAAATTGATATAACATTAATGAATGACAAATGATATATAACTGTGTTTAAGAGGTAATACAAAACAGAAATGATTAACATAACAGGAGGTCCGCATTAAAATCTACCAAAATTGTCTAATGGCCTTAGTCTTGTTCCCAATATGATCGGACAAAATATCTACCAAAACTCCATGGTGACAGCAGAATATCATAAAACAAACTCTCAGGCAGTGGTTAACATATACAAGGCCGAATTTACTGTTCGTTCTTGGTGGAGGGATGAAAACAAAAAGGGAACTAGGGAAAGAAAGAGGAAGCATAAAATAACATTGCCAAATCAAATTGAGGTGAACTCAGAGATATTTTATCAATACATTCAGATTAAAAAGCTAACTAAGAAAACAAGAAAGGTAATTAAAGACCCAAAGGGTCTATGAGTGGAAGTGGAAGATATGGATATGATTCTTACTTTGCTTCTGTCTTCACAAAAGAGGGGATGGTTCAGACATTAGAGTTAAGGTGGTGTGTAAAGTATTTAGATTTGATAAACATAGGGATAAGGGAAGTATTAAGGAGATTAATCACTACGGCCAGGTGAAATGTATCCCAGCTGTAAACCAAAGCCAGAGAAGAAAGAACCAAAGATCTGACCATCATTTTCCAATCCTCACTGTAAACAGATGTGGTGTTGGTGGATGGGAGGTTTGCTAATGTCTTAAAGGAGTGGGAGATAGACTGAATAATTACGGGCTGGTCAGAAACCTCAATAGTGGGAAAATTATTGTAATCAATTCTGAGAGACAGGATAAACTGTCACTTAGGAAGGCATGGATTAGTCAAGGGTAGTCAGTGTGTCAGACAAACTTGACTGGATTTTTTGAGGTAGTAACAAGGATTGTGATGAGTCTAATGTAGTTCATGTGGATTTGAGGTCTCACCTAAAAAAACTGGTTAAAAAGAAAATAAAAGCCGTTGGAGTCCAAGGGAATTTATTTATTTATGGGATGTGGGTGTTGCTGGTTAGCCCAGCATTTATTGCCCATCATCTAGACTGCCCTTCAGAAGGTAATAGTAAGTTGCCTTCTTGAACTATTCCAGTCCCTGAAGTCTAAGTACACCCACAGAGCTGGTAGGGAGAGAATTATAAGATCTTGATCCAAGAACAGTGAAGGAATGGCAATGTATTTCCAAGTCAGGAGAGTAAGTGATTGGGAGGGGAACCTCCAGGTTCTAGTTTTCCCAGGTATCTGCTGACCTTGTCCTTCCAGATGTAGTGGTCATGGGTTTACCAAGTGCAATGAGTTCCTGCAGTGCATCTTATAGATGGTGCACACAAACTGTCACAATTTGTTAGTGGTGGAGGGATTGAATGTTTGTGAAAGGGGTAGTAATCAAGTGGATGCTTTGTGCTTGTTATATATCTAAGAGGGTTGCATTTTCCTTTAAGAGCTGATCACATGATTTGATAGTGATCTTTTTGGGGTGTTTGCAGAAGGTGCTACTTTACTGTTTTACATCTTTTTCTTTTTGTGTAAAACTCACAACCCTTAACATAGTTAGGACATTACAATGCTGGATGGTGTCATGCTTCTCGAGTCTGCTCAACTATTGGAGATCTTCAGGCTAAGTGTAGGTGGATTGTAAGAATTTATCAGATACCTGGAGTTTTTTCAGGAGCATCTGGGGAAAATAAAAGGAGCCAAATCCAAGATCTATGTTGACCCCAAAGCTATACCAGGAACTCTATGCCAGGCCAGTCCCTTACTCCTTACTGGAAACTGAACTAGGGCACCTCAGAAACTTGGATATAAGGCCTGCACAGCTTTCGGAATGGACAGTGCCTGTAGTCCCTGTTTTTAAACCCAACAAATCAGTTTATCTTTGTGGGGACTATAAACTACTGTCAATCAGGTTTTCAAGCGTGATAGGTACCCTATGCCTCAGATTGAAGATCTGTTTGCCAAGTTAACAGGCAACAAAACATTCTCCATGTTGGACACAAGCCCCTCCTATATCCAACTTGAATTGGATGAATTCTCTTGGAAATGTGTGACAATCAACACATACAAGTCCCCATGACTAACAGTGCCACAACTACTCGGGCTACAATCGAGAAATTGCAGCAAAGTCTCAGCACACACAGAATACTAGAAGTCCTAGATTCCAACAGCGGCAAGGACTTCACAATGACTGATTTACAGAACTTTGTGCTCTTCAATGGTATCCAACATGTCTGAACAGAACGTTATCACCTGTTGGCAAATGGACTGGCAGAAAGCAGGTGTTTCAAACCTTCAGAACTGAAGTGAGAAAACAACCGGCAGCATCCACGGAAACTAAACTGGCACAGTTTAATTCCAGGAACACCTGTATGGCACAACAGACATCACTCCAGCAAAGCTATAGCATGACAGCTTCAACAGAAAGAACTTTTGCAATGGGTAATCTGGTTCAAGTAAGGATTTTTGGGCATGGTTCCAGGTGGGTCCTTAGATCATTATAGAGGAAATAGGTCAAGTTCAGGGTAAAATCCTAAAGAAGCACTTAGACCATTTCAGAGGCAGACAGTTCCTGCCCAAGCTGTCTTACTACAGTCTATGGAGGTATCACTGCCAATGCCAGCCCTCAGCTTGAAGCCAGCACCGCGTTGGCTCTTGCAGATCATGCAGGTACAGACTCGGAGATGGAGGCTGAAGAAGAGGGTCTCTGGGCACAAGTAGGACCTGAGGAGGAACCTGCATCAGTAACTCTGCAACTCTCCCTCTGAAAGAGAAGGTCCCCTGTTTGGTTTACACCGCTTGGTGCAGCCCACCTTCAATGAACATCTGCCTGAATGCTGCAAAGGATATGTGCAAAACGGGGTGCTGGGAAAGACACAGACCTAAGGATGACCATGAAAGCAACATGGATCATCAATAAATCTGTGGGCTTTGTGGAGTATGAACTGCTTGATTGAGCGGATGATGGCTCGCCCACTCGGAAGCAGCCAGCAGAGTTTTTTAAGACTGTAACTTTACCCAGACTGGCATTGTAGGTCCCATGGTGGAGATTACCTGACAGTAATTCCTTTGGCGGCAATAAGGTGTTGGTGACAGATAACCTGCATGTGGCTCAATTACTATACGTATAAACACTAACTTAAATATCACAGGTTGGACTTGCCTTCACTTTCCCATCAAAATTGGATAAGATAACAGCAAAAATTAGCTGATGAGAATTTTCTACCTTTGTTTTCTTCACTTTGGATACAGGTTTGGCATTGCATTCTACCAAAACCTGATCATCTACATTGTTACATTTTTAAAATTCATTTCTGGGTGTCACTGGCTAGGTTAGCATTTATTGTCCATCCCTAATTGTCCTTGAAGGTGGTGGTAAGCTGCGTAAACTTTGGCATAACTAAATTAGCTCCTATGAAATAAGCAATATTTTTGGTGAATGTTTGGAGTTTGCAAATTTACCAATACTTCTACTTTTGGCATCCATTTTTCCAGCAACATTATACTGCTGGGTGCAGCCTTGCCTGCTGGGTGGAGTCATTTAGCCTACAATGAACCACTTCCTTTGCATTCAGTCACATTGTATAAAGCATTTTGCAGTTTTTGTTTATAGAATCCACTCTCTGATGTAAGTCAACTAAGTGTGGGAAAGCTTATGATGAATTAATAGAAGTCATAAGACACTTCATAATAAAATCTTGAAGCTGGAATATTAACTGTGGCCACATCCATTACTGATGTGAGATTTACTTTGAATAAGCCAAGTAATATTTTTTCTATTCATGTGAGCCTTCATTCACCATGTTTGGAAAATTAAGAATCCTCAGGAAATGTGAGGAAAATCGAGAAAATAAATGAAATGGCCCTAGAATTTCCATGTGTACCATTGTTGGAGACAGTGCTGTAGAAACTGGAAGACTTCTTGGTAAAGCATGTTGTGCCTCCAGCTGCCCTCACTGAGAAGGATGCTCATGTGTCAGAAACCTCTGAACCGATGCCGTCAAATGTCATTCAGGCTTACTGACTGATTGAGCAATTCCATTCAACACATCAAACAAGTGCAAAAGGGGCCCAGAACTACAGTTGGTTAAAGAGTCAGACATCTAATTGTAAATAAAGTAATTTAGAACAGGTTATCATAAAATCTCTGGAAGTATTTTAGGGTGATTTTTAGGACACGTTGTGGTGAGTTTCTGGATTTGGCAGGGAATGTTGCATCATCACAGATGGGCAGAGGATTTGGTGATCTATCCACAATAGGTTTGGAGGTAGCATTGGCACAGCCTCGGGATCTGCAGCACAACACGGAGAAGGCAAGATCTGCCTTCTATCAAGTTGCAGATAGATTCCTCCATGCTCCTCAGCAGTGACAGGAAGGTGTCTAGCAGGCTTGTCAGTACATGCAGCATCTCAGTGTGCATTCGCATTAACATTCTCCTGAATGCTGCACCATCAAAACCTTTATTCCAATCTCCTGAAACAGAACTTGTCTGCAACCTCACCTTCTGACACAGAAACAGTCCTCTGTCCCTGCACTGGTTGCAGTCCACTCATGCCCAGAGATTTGCCACAAGCAGATTCTATCTCAATGCACATACCGTAGAGGTAAATATTGCTCATATCTGAGTTAGTGGCTGCAAATGTCAGATCAATTCCTATTGATAAGTCCTTTGCTGTTGCTTTCTCCTCCTCCTGGATGTGATGAGGCTGTGCTGCCATCTTTTGGATATCTGAAAGCTGGGAATTAGAAAGGAATGTTTAGGGTAAGGAAAGGGTGTTTGGTGGTGGGGAGGGGGTAGAATGCATTAGGTCTATGGTGATGCCATCTACAGCTTGCTGATCATGCCAGAAAGCAGAGTGAGCTGGGTGTTAAATGTGGAGTAACCACCCTCAATGTTCTCAATGACCCCAGAAGCCAGAGACTCTATTGCAGCCTGCTCTATGGAGTGGATATTACCTCTGTTGGGCTCAGGAACTGCAGCTTCCTTGTTCACCTATTGGGTCTGTTCTGTTCCCTTCGATTGTGTACCAGATTGTCCTGCAAGAAAAAGGCAGAGTATTGAAGATTGTGGCCTGAATGTTATTTTGAGGTTGCAGGTTCTGGCAGAAGCACTAGATTAAGCTCTTGTGTTTGCTTGGGTATCCAGCAACTAGCCAAATGCAATTATCCAATGGCCAGCAACATCTTAAGGGAGGTTCCCACCTATCTGGTTAAACCGCAGAGGCAGGAAATGAGGTGCTGATGCTGGGAGCAGCTGGTATGACTGCAGATGCTAGCACCACATTTATAAGGCTGGCAATCTTATATCGACTGCTGTCTACCCAACTGTCCTCAAGACCCCAATGCCTGCCTGATGACGATTCACATCCAAAGAAATGAACAGGAGCCTACAGTGACCATGGAAGACCCACTGATTAATAATATCATTTGCAGGTTCTCCTTCGGGCTGCAACAGCAGGGTGGCAAGTTTTCTTTGCAAGCAAACTGGGACAGAGATTGCAGAGGAGGTCAGCAGCCGTAAGGTTACCCAGGAACCTGGGTGCTGTGCTGTAAATGCATCACCAAGCTTTTCCATCCACCCAGCTGATCTCTCCAAAGCACTTTCCTCTTAGGGTTTGCCTGTGGTAATGTGATAGGACTCACTTAGGGAGGGAGGTAGCAAAGCAGAGTAGGGAAACAGCATAATCTGCTGGAGACATGGCCACACCTTTATGTGAGGTATCCATCTGTCATTGGTGATTTCCACAAGGTCTCTCGAGAGTAGACGTATGGAAGACCCATTATAGATTTTCTGAACACTGGCATTTAGGTATCCACCAATGAGTTTCAGTTCATCTTGCAGCAGAGCAGTGACCCCTGGAGAGCCTCAGTATGTGGCACTATCACTGCGCAGACATCTGGAGATGGTTCACTCATGTATGGTAGACGCTTTCCTGGGTATAGGGACATTTACATGCAGGAGACAGATGGTGTGTTTCCTTCCTCTGCTGCCTTTTCCCATGTGACAACTGAGACATTGGCCCTTCTGATAGCTTATCCTCCCTCCCCCCAACATCTGTCTTCCAGCCTCCCCTCCCTTCCCCCACTTCCAGCACCCCCAGCCTCCCCATCCAGCACTCCCAAACTCAAATTTCTAAAATATCTATTAAAACTGATTTGTTATTTCTAAAATGTTTGCTATTATACATTTGGATCCATTGTATGGAAGGGTGGGATTGAAGTGGAGATGAGGAGAATTTTCTTTTACCCACAAATTGTTAGGAATTGGAATACACTGCTGGAAAGTATGTTGGATACGGATTTCATGGTAACTTACAAAAGGGAATTGGATACATACTTGTAAAGGAGAAATGTGGAGGATTATAGAGAAGCAGCAGGAAACTGGGACGATTTGGATTGTTCTTACAAAAAGCTGGCACAAATGGTCTCTTTCTGTGCTGTGTGGTTCTATGATGGCAGAAAAAGAAACATAAAAAGCACAGATTTAAGATAGGGTGAGGATAGTTACAGGAAATGTGAAAACGTGTCACATTCTTTCCATCCTTTGACGTCTGTGTCAATTTATCAGTTAACTTCTGATAGATCTCAAGAATCAAAAGTTGTAGCCTCAAAGGAATACGTTAGCTTATATACAGCTCAGCTCTTATTGATATAAAATAATAACTTCTGACTTCTCATGAGTAACAACACAGGAAATCCTACATTTTATGAGCTTTTAGACTTTGAGTGCTGGGTGTTTGCCATGAAGCCTGAATTATGGATCAATCACATGGCTGCTGATATATCCTAAACTATGAAGCCTGAATGACTGCACCAGGATCTGCTCAATAATGAGACACAGGAAACTTAAACAAGGGAGGTCAGCAGAAACAAAAGGTGCAAGTTGAATTGAGTCGAGTGAGCTTTATGGGCAGAGCTCGTTGGCTACAAAGAAACCATAGTTGGGATATTTCAACACTGATGGTTAATAGAATCTCATTTCATGATATCTAGATGCTCATTTATCAATGCACATAGAATCCCTACAGTGCAGAAGGAAGCCATTCAGCCCATCAAGTCTGCACTGACCACAATCCCATCCAGGCCCTATCCCCTTAACTCCAAGTATTCACCCCACTATTCCCCTTGATCTACCTAACCCACACGTTGTCTTTTGTCGTAGCAATGTGTGGTAGTAACTTGTATATTTTTTGTGATTTAAAACATGCAGGCTTAAATAGTCTGCATTCCCTCTTCATTCTCCACTGCAATATCGAATTTTCTTCAAGAATAAATACAAAAACCCACTAAGTATTTACAATTGTCAATATTGGCATTGTTCAGGATCATAAGGAATAGGAGTTGCAGGAGATCATTTGGTTGATGGGAGTCAATAAGATTTGGCTGACTGGATTTTCTGTGTCTCGCTCCCATAACCAGTCAAGTGGATAAAGTTGTTAAGAAGGCTTATGGAGTCTTAGCTTTTATTGGTAGGGGGATTGAATTTAGGAGCCGCAGCATCATGTTGCAGCTGTACAAAACTCTAGTGCGGCCGCACTTGGAGTATTGTGTGCAGTTCTGGTCGCCACATTACAAGAAAGATGTGGAGGCATTGGAGAGGGTACAGAGGAGGTTTACCAGGATGTTGCCTGGTATGGAGGGCAGGTCCTATGAAGAGAGGTTGAAGGATTTGAGGTTGTTTTCGTTAGAAAGGAGGCGGCTAAGAGGGGATCTTATTGAAACATATAAGATGATTAGAGGTTTAGATAGGGTGGACAGTGATAGCCTTTTTCCTAGGATGGAGAAAGCTAGCACGAGGGGACACAGCTTTAAATTAAGGGGTATGAGTTATAGGACGGATATCAGAGGTAGGTTCTTTACTCAAAGAGTGATTAGGGAGTGGAATGCCCTGCCTGCAGCTGTTGTAGATGCGCCAAGTTTGGTGGCGTTTAAGAGGTTAGTTGATAAGTACATGGATGAGAAGGGAATGGTTTAGTTAGGAGGGGCATTGCTTTTTATTTTGGTCGGCACAACATCGAAGGCCGAAGGGCCTGTTCTGTGCTGTATTGTTCTATGTTCTATGTTGTACTATCAAAAACCTGTGTAACTCAGCCTTGAATATATTCAATGATCTAGCTCCACTGGTCTCTTGTGGAAGAGTATTCCAAAGATGAATTCTCCGGCCATTCACATCAGTGGGATTCTCCAGTCCCAAGGCGGTGTATCCTTGCCTGCGGGTTACTGGATGTCGTGGAGTGATGTCAATGGGAATTCCCATTGACAACAGCGGGGCCACAGATCCTGCTGCTAGCAAACAATATGTCACCTCCTGATGGCAGGAAACACATGGCTGGGAGGCTGGAGAATCTTATCCAATCTCTTCATCATTGTCTTAAATGGGAGACCCCTTGTTTTTAGATTGTCCCCTCCAAATTCTAGATTCTCCCACCAGAAGAAACACCCTCCCAGCATCTACTCTCACAAGTCCCTGTTGTGCTACTGAGTTATTCACACAAGCCTACCAGTCACATAAGTGGTAATAAAACACTATTGGTTCCTTGTATTAAAGATTCACAATACTATATACAAGCTAGAGGAAAGCTCCATAAACATACTTTAGTTGGGAATCAGCACAATGCTCCATGACATCAGTTCTTGCATTGTTGATACACACTCACTATTTACACATTCCATTAAAAACAATATCACAACATCTCCCCCTTCCGGAATGAGTGTTACACAATTAAAAATAAATACACAACTTAAATAAAAGTTAAACCTCCATCCATTATTTTAGACTCCCCAAAACAGATAGTTGGTTACTAAAATGTCTGGACCTCATAGTAGTAAAACTCTTCAGAGATTTCGAATCAGCATGCAGTTTTTTTGAATGACTGACATAGATGTTTGGGTGTCTGACATATCATTGCTGTGTTGGTTGGCTTCACTGTAGCCATTTTTCATTCCAATGTACATTTTTCATTCTCAGACCTCACCCGCGCAAGCATGTTTTCAATGCTATTGGAGTGTTGAATAAGATGCAGTTGGATAATTCTGTTAGTTTAGATCTCCCTCTACTCGATGTCAATCTGATAGGATTTTGTGTGATCTTGACTGACTGCAAATGTTAGATACCTCTGCAGGAAACCAGGTCCTTTTTTCTGGCGGGTGAATAACTTGGACTTTTGCTACTTGAACTATTACTAACGTGCCTGCTCCCACCACCCCCTCCAGACACCCACCACTTTCTGCGTGAAAAGCTTCCTCCCCACCAACCGCATGTCCCTCTTAAACTCTCACCTTGAACCTGTGGCCTATTGTAATTGACACTTCCACCTTGGGAAAAAGCATCTGACTATCTATGCCTCTCATAACTTTGTAGACCTCTATAAGGTGTCCCCTCAGCTTCTGTCTTTCCAATTAAAGCAATGATATTTTATTCAACCTCTCCTCATAGCCAACGCCCTCGAGACGAGGCAATATCTTGGTGAACCTTCTTTCCATTGTCTCCAAGCTTCCACATCCTTGTGGTAGTGTGGCGACCAGAACTACACACAATACTCCAAATGCGGCCTAACCAAGGTTTTTATAGCTGCAACATGATTTCCCAACTCTTGTACTCAATACCCCGACTAATGAAGGCAAGCATGCAATATGCCTTCTTAGTCACCTTGGCCACCTGTATTGATATTTACAGGAAACTGTGAGCCTGCTCACCCAGATTCCTCTGTACATTAATGTTCCTAAGAGTTCTGCCATTTACAGTATAATTCACACGTAAATTTGATCCTCCAAAATTCATCACCTTGCATTTGTTTGGATTAAACTCCATCTGCCATTTCTGTGCCCAAGTCTTCAATCCATCTATATTCTGTTGTATCCTCCGACAATCTCTGGCACTATCAGTTGGTACATTGTGTGCGATGTAACCTTCCTGTTTCCTGGTTTATAACACACTTCACAGTTATTCCCTTGGATTTTGACTATCAACTTTTGTAATGTAGATGGTATGTTTGTTAAGAGTTTATGCAGTGTAATTTTTATCAGTTTGTGATCCATTTCAAAAATGAGCCACTTAACAAAAAAGTGCAAGTGGATTTATGGCTGCTTCAGAATCTCAGTTGCCTCCAGTGCCATACTGGGCAGTTGAAGATGGTCAAGTGTGGGAATGCCATTTTTCTTTAAAGTTGGGAATAGGGCATGAAGGAAGGCGGGGAGGGGGATACCTCCTTGCAGCTATATAAGACCTTGATCAGACCCCACTTGGAGTACTGTACTCAGTTCTTGTCGCCTCATTACATGAAGGATGTGGAAGCCATAGAAAGGGTGCAGAGGAGATTTACAAGGATGTTGCCTGCATTAGGTGGCATGCCTCATGAGGATAGGTTGAGGGAATTTGGCCTTTTCTCCTTGGAGAGATGAAGGATGAGGGATGGTCCAATAGAGGTGTATAAGATGTTGAGAGGTATTGATCGAATGGATAGTCAGAGGCTTTTTCCCAGGGCTGAAATGGTTGCCACAAGAGGACACAGGTTTAAGGTGCTGGGGAGTAGGTACAGAGGAGATGTCAGGGGTAAGTTTTTCACTCAGATTGGTGGATGCGTGGAATGGGCTGCTGGCAACGGTGGTGGAGGCGGATTCGATAGGGTCTTTTAAGAGACTTTTAGATAAGTACATGGAACTTAGTAAGATAGAGGGTTACAGATAAGCCTAGTAACCTCTAAGGTAGGGACATGTCTGGCACAACTTTGTGGGCCAAAGGGCCTGTATTTGTGTTGTAGTTATTCCATGTTTCTATGATATGTGTGTGCCCTTTGCACCCAAACCCAAAATTGTTCCCCTGCCATACTTTGTGCTTCCCCACCTGGCTTCCATCTTGCTAGTTAGATCCTCAAATAATTAGGGGCAGCACAGTAGCACAGTGGTTAGCACTGTTGCTTCAATTCCCAACTCAGGTCACTGTCTGCATGGAGTTTGCACGTTCTCCTGGTGTCAGTGCGAGTTTCCTCCGGGTGCTCGGGTTTCCTTCCACAGTCCAAAGATGTGCGGGTTAGGTTGATTGGCCATGCTAAATTGCTCCTTAGCAATTTAGCTCCTTGAGCTAATTAATCTCCTTGAGATTAGAGGGATTAGTGGGTAAAATATAAAGAGATAAAGAAGTAGGGCCTGGACGTGGTTGGTGCAGACTCGATGGGCTGAATGGCCTCCTTCTGCACAGTGGGGTTTCTATGAATTCTAATAAATTTGCCAAATACAATTTCTCCTTCACAAAACCACACTGACTCTGCCTGAATGTATCATGATTTTCTAAATATCCTGCAAATATCTCTTTCATAATGGTTCTAGCGTTTCCCCAATGACAGATATTAGACTAAATGGCCTCCAGCCAGATTGTGACTTATTTATCAATTCATGGCTAAGCGGTGGTGGAAAGATTGCTTCCATAAAATGCACCAATATTTGCCAGGCAATTATTCATTGCACTGTGCAATTGCTCCAATAATGACAGAAGCCCTGCCACGTAGTTTAATATACTTTCAGATCTTGCACATGAAATGACTGCACTGCCCTACAATGTACAGCAGTACTCCCAAACTCATGACTATTGGAAATCTCCACAATAAGGAACTGAAAAAGCAATAAGATTTATATCCAGAGTTCAGGCTGCAGTTTTGTTTTCATGATGTGTGATATCTGAGCCCTCTGATAGGGTGTAGCCTTAGAAAAAAACAAGGGAAAAAATAGCTTTGCAATGACCTTCAGTCTGCCCTGTGATGATACAAAAGGCACATGATGCACGATTCTCGTGAGTCACTTGTTGCTTTCATATAGCACTAAAGTTCATGCTGGCAAAGTAATTCCCTATTCCCGGATGTAATGTATCTAGCTGCAATTGAAAAGCACATTTACTAAGATTCTCGAGAACAGCACATGAAAGAATCTTCCGAAATGCTGCCCACGATTCCAGTTTACTCTGCGATAGCATGATCTAGATCAGGAACAAGTGTCACTAACAACCATGAGCACAATATTAAGCCGACACCCCAACTATTCCTTCCTGATATCTAGCAATCATATTTATGTTTACTGACTCAACCCAATTTTTCCCAATTCCATGAATGCACCATTGAGGACCTGCTCTTTCTCTTTGTCCCACTTCAAATATTTCCCCAGTTGTGCCTCAGTAGATCAGAGGCAAGAACTCTGACCAGATGGCTGAAGCAGCAACTTCAGCAGCTGGAACTGGAAATGGTGTAAAATAAAGAAAGGGTTGTATAAGTTCTGGCGAGGAGTGAGTAAGGGAAGTGTTTGCTATGGGAAGGAAAGCATGAAAAGCAGATTGCATTGCAAAAGAAGTAGAAGTGCAGGAACGCATGGTAAGGTCAAGGGAAAGGATGGAACAGAATTCAGGAGAATGGGCTGAATTTTCATAGTGTTGCAGAAAGAGTAAGTGTGCTGGCAAAGTTGTCTCGCTAAACATTGTGCCAGATTTCCACTGTGTCCAGTCACCTTGGGTGGAGGCATTAAAGAATGGATAGTGAAACTCATTTGAAAAAGGGATGGATCATCAAACCATTTGAGAGCTCTTTGAGAAGAAGAACGAGATTCTGGATGCAGAAAACACATAGATACACAAGCATGTCAGAATTTTTTGAGGAGGTGACGAAATCAGTGGACGAAGGGCGAGCTGTTGATGTTGTCTATTTGGATTTTAGTAAGGCGTTTGACAAAGTCCCTCATGGGAGATTAATCGAGAAGGTCGAGGCAAATGGGATACAAGGACAGGTAGCTAGATGGATAAGTAACTGGCTTGGTAATAGGAGACAGAGAGTAATAGTGGAAGGGTGTTGCTCTAGCTGGAGGTCAGTCACTAGTGGTGTGCCGCAAGGCTCGGTACTGGGACCTCTTCTATTTGTAATATATATAAATGACTTGGAAGAGGGAGCAAGTGGAGTGATCAGCAAGTTTGCAGACGATACAAAGATGGCTGGACTTGCGGATAGTGAGGAGCATTGTCAGGCGATGCAGCAGGACATAGATAGACTGGTAGCTTGGGCAGACAGATGGCAGATGGAATTCAATCCTGATAAATGCGAGGTGATGCATTTCGGGAGAAAGAATGTAGCGAGGAGGTATATGATAAAAGGTAGACCTATTAAGAGTATAGAAATGCAGAGGGACCTGGGGGTGCAGGTGCACAAGTCTCTGAAGGTGGCAGAGCAAGTGGAGAAGTCGTGAAGAAAGCATATAGTATGTTAGCCTTTATAGGAAAGGGTATAGAGTACAAGAGCTGGCCTTTAATGTTGCAGTTGTATAAAACAGTGGTTAGACCTTATTTGGAATACTGCGTCCAGTTCTGGTCGCCTTACTACCGGAAGGACGTGGAGACTCTGGAGAGAGTGCAGAGGAGGTTTACCAGGATGCTACCTGGTATGGAAGGTCTGAATTATGAGGAGAGATTAGGCAAATTGGGACTGTTTTCCTTAGAAAGACGTAGACTTAGAGAAGATCTGATAGAGGTGTACAAGATTTTGAAGGGGATTGATGGAGTAAACAGGGTTAAGCTTTTTCCTAGGATGGACTCAAATAGCACGAGGGGTCACGGGCTTAGGGTGAGGGGGGTAAGGTATAATTTGGATGTTAGAGGGAGTTTTTTCACACAGAGGGTGGTGGGGGTATGGAATGCGCTGCCAAGTAAAGTGGTGGAGGCAGGTACTCTGGAGTTATTTAAGAAATACTTAGATGGGAACATGAACAGAATGGGAATGGAGGGGTATAGAAAACTGATTTAAAATAGGGATCATGAGCCTTGGGAGTCCCTGGGAAGTGTGTAAATAGATGATGATATTGATGTACTTGTTTTTATCCTAAAGGTGCTTTGGTCCACCTTGTTGTCTAACAAGGGGCATACACGCGATGGGTCGTGAGAGGGCTGCTCTTGGATTTTTTTCGAGAGTATCCTAGTGCTTCACGTCGTTAGTGTACGCTTGACTGGACCATTTGATGGGCAACACGACAGCTCAGTGACTATCGCTGTGCTGTGCAGATACATGGATTTGGGCCTGTGTCTGTGGGAGTTTGCGCATTCTCCCCGTGCTTGCGTGGGTTTTCTCCGGGTGCTCCGGTTTCCTCCCACATCCCAAAGATGTGCTCTTAGGCTAATTGGCAAAACAAATTCTCCCTAAATTGTCTCAAATTTGGTTTTTAATCCATAGATCTATAAACATGGACAGGGATCGCGGGTAGAGGTGGGAACATCGGGGTGGCGGCGCGGGCTCGTTGGGGCGAAGGGCCTGTTTCCCGTGCTGTTTTGTTCTTTGTTCTTTGAAAGATTGCAGTAGCACAGCAGGAAGCCAATCATAGAACCAGGAGCAATCTCTATAGAGGATTAAACTGCCAAAAGCACTTCATGCACTGACAAACAGGCCAGAAAACAGAGCTTACATAGATTTAATGTTTACTCACTGGGGAGTGGGTTGTATTATTGCCCCCTCAGAGGTCAGTGAGGCATAGGTGGGGGTTTTAGTCAGCAGTTGATTGTGAGTGAAGCCATCCATGGACTTGGCTAAACAAGTGCAGAGAATAAGCAATGATGAGGGGCTGCTTCTCCAGAAGCAATTTAGTCTCTCAGTACAGAGGGCCATAGAGGCAATGCCTGAAGGATGGGTAATATACGAAGAAGGTGCTACACTGAACATGGTCGGGGTGATTTTCCCAGCCTGCTGCATTGCTTAAGCAGAGCAGCGGGTCAGGATACTCAAGCGGAGGCAGTTTCACGGGCTGCCCGCTGGGTGCCACAGCCTTTGCAGGTCTCCCGTGGCCTGATTTCCAGCACCGTCAGCTCCACACCAGAAATCAGCATAATTGATGCAAATCCTCAATTTTAATATATCTTACATCCGATTAGTAAACCTAGTAATGTCCCAACAACACTCCCCCAATCATTTTTCGCTCGAGCAGCATTTACTACAGCTCCCCACTTGCAGCAAGCTGACAGCCCAACCTCGCTGGAGTGAAGGGGGCCATTGAGGCCTCCCACAGGGTTGGGGTAAAGGCATAAGGGCACCTTGGCATTGCATAGACAGCAGTAGTGCCAAGGGGGCAGGGCCTAATGGATCCATGGCTTCTGGAGGGACATCAGTGGGGATGGGGGTGTTCCTGATACCACTCTATATTCAGACTGAATGAAAGAGGGAGAGAGGGTAGCATGGCAGAGAGATTGAGATGGGCCAGACTTGTTCAGCGGACTGTGGGGTAGGGTGGGATGGGGCAGAGTGAGTTAGTGAGGCAGTAATCTGGGGTCATGGAGTTATCCAGTGATTGGGAGGCCGGTAGTGCAGGGCTACTGCGCAAGCGCCGATCTTAGCGCTGACAGATTGGTACATGCGCAATGGCTCGCTCAGCGCTATGCCTGTGGAAATAGGCCCTGTCTACTGATTTTTCGTGAGATTTACATTAGTGCTCTTTGTAGTGCACAGTGTAGGAGGTTCATTTTGAAAATCTCACTGAAAAAAAATCGGATTTACTCTAGTTTTTATGCAAATTCGACACTTAGAATTTTTTGGGGAGATTGGTTCCTTACGTTCTGCCAAAGAATTAACTTCCTGAAGAAATTGCCACCTGAAGCTGTGCCGATTCTCCTGGGGGAGGAGATAAACCTTGCCAGTTGTATGGGCTCACTTTGCCAGTAGTGATGAAAATGACAGCGGTGCTGAACTTTTGTCTCTGGGTGACAGTTAACCATGTGCTATCTGTGCAACACAACATCAGGCATTACATAACATTGACTTTCAGAGGGAAGGGAGCAATCTGGCCCAGAGGACTGTGGGTTTTGCCTGCGTAACAGAACTCTCTCGGGTGCAGGATGTGATCAACTGCACCTACGTGGAGTGCCAATTAGGGGCACTTATCAATCGGAAGGGTATTCTATCATGGTGCCACAACCCTGTGACAACTGACTTTCTGTCAGTGTGTGAATAGCTCCCCGGGAGCCATGAGGACTTCATCCTGAGGCAATCACAGGTACTACAGCTTCAAGGCACCAGAGAGAAAGTGCAACTAAAAGAGAAAATGCTGGGAAATCTCAGCAGGTCTGACACATCTGCAAGGTTCCACCATCTGCAAGGTTCTGCAGGAATTTGTTTTTACCCAGAAAGGAAGTGTAGATGGGGTACAAAGGGATATCCATTGAAGAAATGGCTGTTGGTTGGCATTTGTGTACAATCTTAAAATGGGCAGACAGAGAGTTACTACAGCCACTACCATCTTAGCACAATAGCCACTGCTGAGCAACCACCCATCAGGCTTTTGTTGATGTGATTCCAGTGCCTTGACTGGCCAGAGGAAGCTGTTCAAGGACTTATAGTCATACACTGTGTACAGAACAGCATGACCCTGCAGACAGGTGTGGGCCTCAGGAAGGAAGATGCGGAGGGCCAACACTCAAGCAGGAAGAAAGTATGGTGAGGCACAGTGGTCCCAAGCAACAAGGCTTTCCAGAGCTCTGGCAGAGGTATCAACCCATTGGCCAGGATGATGGGCTGCACTAATTCAAATATATTTCTCATGAGGTTGCCTCAGCCTGGAAGTTATTGATGGGCAGAGGGGGAGCCCAAGTAGAGGGGGCTGGTCCTGGTCCAGGTGAAAGGCCTGAGCTCCTCCGGAAGGGGGTCTGTCTCCCGCGGACTGACCAGAAGTCTGGAGCACTTGGCCCAGTTGATCCTGCCAGAGGACGCGGCGGAATACACCGCCTGGCATTCTCACATCCTCCGCAGGTCAGCGGGTCCGTGAACATGAGCAGTATGTCATCGGCATAGGCTGACAGGACCACCACAGGGCAGAGCCAAACCCGACAGCTTCCTCCGCAAGAAACACAGGAATGGCTTCACACATATAGAAATACAGATGGCCGAATAAGGGGCAAACCTGCCATACTCCTCTCCCAAAGTGAAGGGATGTTGTCAGCAACCCCTTAACCTTAATCAGACACTCTGCAGCAGAGTATAGTAATTGGATCTGAGTGACCATCCCTAACCTGAATGCCCACAGAATTGTGATTAAATACTTGTGCTCCAGCCTGTCAAACGCCTTCTCTTGATTGAATGACAAGGCGGCGTTCGACTGACCAGCCCTCTGGGAATAATGGATTAGGTCTTGGATGAGATGGAGATTATCGTGTATAGAGCGGCCCGGGACCATGTAGAACTGGTCAGGGTGGATCACGTAGTCCAGCACAGATCCAAGGCATGAAGCCATAGCCCCTGGATTTTATAATCTGTGCTGAAGAGGGAGACCAGGTGCCAGTTTTTGAGGACGCGGAGATTCCCCTTCTTGGTCAGCAGGGCAATGATGGCCCTGCACCACGAAAGAGGCATCTCCCCAATAGCAATGCTCTTTCCCCCAAGATCCCACGTAGTTGTTCCCCAGGATGTCCCAGAACGCCTTGAAGAACTCCACAATCAGCCCGTCAATCCCTGGGGCCTTACCATGTCCGAGGCAGTTGAGGGTGCCAATCAGCTCAGCCAGGCTGATAGTGGCCTTGATCTGGCTGACACCCTCTGGGCTGACTGCCGCAGGTCCTCCCACAGAACTCTGCGGACATCCTCGCTGGATGGACCCCAAGAGAAGAGGTTGGAATAGAAATCCCGGGCAATAGCCCGGATGCCCTCCGGATCTGAGAGGGGAGGAACTGTCGTTGGCTAGCAGTATAAGGAGCTGCTGAGGGTTAGCCTGCCTTTTTCCCAGTGAGTAGAAGAAGGGGGAGCAGTGGTCCAGGTCCATACAGAACTGGAGCAACAACCTCATATATGTGCCACGAGAGTTGCAGGTCCTGCAGCGCGCCCATCTTCTCCCTGTACCCCAGCCGCAGGGCTGGGTCCACATTGGGCCGACTGAGACATGCCTCCAGGTCGAGCACCTCCTACTCCAACTCCCCGAGCCTGGATTTCTGCCTCTTTGTTGACTCCCTCGCGTCTCCTGACAGAAGTATGGATGTAAATCTTGCCCACATCCCACCATAGCCTCAAGGAGGAGAAGCCTCACTGCTTCCTTCTCCAGCTGGCCCAGAATTGATGGAACAAATCCGGGGAGTATTTGTCCTCCAGCAGCGTGTTGTTAAAATGCCAGTACGCGGACCCCCGCTGGGCACGAGACGGGACAAAGTCTACCTACACCAGGGCAGTGGTCCTCGCACGACACCCGTCCCATGGAGGCAGAAGACGCACCTCACACCTGCGCCCTCGAAATGTAAAGGCGGTCGATTCTGGACACTCCATCTCCAGTAAGTGAAAGCTCTGTGCTCACGTAAGTGAAAGCTCTGGAGCCAGGATGGAGATGCCTCCAGATGTCTGTCAAGTCGTGGGTCCCGAGCAGGTCCCATAACTTCACCATCGCCGGTGTACGCAGCCAGAGGTCAGTGCGGTGGAAGTGTTGGAAATAGCATCCCACAAGCAACCAGCACATTGCGACATCAAAGCATAAACCCTCTGTCTTCATGAGTGTGCACACACCCCCCTGTTTCTGAGCAGTACATACCCCAGGCCCCTCTGCTGCTGGATCTGCTTGCCATTCTGTAACTCAGGCTGTCCCATTGCAATCACCTTGCTGGATCTCAGGTCATTGAAAGCTACCTGCACAACCTGCTGGCAGCACTATGTTTGCCTTTTAATCCTCCCCTCCCTTTAATATCCCGTCTTCCAGCATCCAACTCTAGACTGGAGGCTGTTCCATTCCGAATGGGGCGTCTCTCCTGTGGCTATCAGCAGAGCTTGTTGCCCAGCAAAGGATTCTGAGGTTTTCCTACAAAGCAAGAGCTGAAGCCCTCAAAAAAAAACTGGAAGCAAAGTCTAAATCTGAAGGAAGCTGGAAGAAGGCCTGAGGTGGGTGTGTGAACTGGAGCAGAAGGGAACATGAGCCCCCTGGGGGGAAATGGAGGGGAGGACCGCAGCCAGGAGCTGAGCAGTGCTTGGTGAGTCAGTGCATTGTGCAGTTGAGGCCATAAACAGTGATTTGGAGCATCAGTGGTGAATGTTTTCTGTAGTTTGTTGTTTTTTTGAAGTCAAGCTTTCCTTTAAAAAGTTCTATAGCTGTTGGTGAAATAAAGGAGCCTTGTTTTTTTAACCTTGTTGCAGTCTTGTAATTGAGTTCCACGTCACATTGGAAGTAGAAATAGCTACTTAATTACCTCGAGGGAAGAGTACAGCCAGACTGATAAGCAGTATTTTAAATGCCTTGTATTTTCTTTTCTTGTCTCTAGGTTGGATCCACAAATCTTGGTTAAATAGAATCACGACACTGAAATGCTGCACCTGAGTTTTTAAAAAAGCCATAAAATCACATTTGCTGCACTTAGCACATCACAGAACACACACAGCCTACACCTACACTGCAGTGGTTCCTTCAACAGTCATTTCATTATAGATTAAATGATTGATTTCATGTCCAGGGTTAATGTGTTGTTTTTCTGTCTGTGTTTCTGATTGACTGCTAATACTTGTTTAAAATAATGCTGCTGTTATATCTACAGATGGCTGTAACTTTGTATTTTTTAAAAAAGCTGAAAATAACTCAGCAACGCTGCATGGAATTTAATGCCTCCCCCTGTGGTGAGTTTGATGGGGATTGATTAAGTCAGTGGTAGGAATTTGCTAGACAGCCCACCCACCCAAATTGAGGCTCTTAAGTGAGCAATTATTTTCCAATTAAGGGCCTCATCTTGCTGCTGCTGGCAGAGTACTTGTCATGTAGTAAGCTGAAAGAAACAAACCCTGGTGTGTTTGCTTGTGGTCACCGGTATGGGGAGGGAAGGGTGGAGAACCTTTGTCAAGCATTGCTCAGTATCTGACAGAGAAAGCAGGGGCACCCCACTCAAACTCACCTGTCCTGCCAAGCTCCAACATTCCCTTCCCCGCCAAACTGTCACACATTTGTGCTCGGATCTAGGCCTCAGGTGGATATTGTATCACCTCCCTCATGGCTAGCAGCTCCTGGCAGGCAGGACTTGGACTCCTGGGGTCCTTGATCTAGAAGAAGGTCCACTGCTGTCAAGCTAAGTGCCTGATCGTTCCAAATAAAGGTGACATGGCGGTCTCGGTGACTCTCCAGCTGGTGGATGAGATCCTGACGCCTTTGTTAAATACGGCCCACTATATTCCATTGAATAGTAATGCTGTTAACATGTATTATATATGAAACATGAGGTAAGTGAACATGGATCACAGTGTTGAGGTGTTTTGATTATACTTTGAACTGCAAGAGTAAGTTTTAATTGTTTCTAAATGTTATTTATAGACTAATATTGGGCTTTGGTGTTCTGTTACTCCATGGCATGTATGTCACTTCTTGTTGTACAGAAGGCTATGGATAATCATTGGCTTGAGATTTTCAACCATGACACACAAATACATTGCATCAGCTACATCCAAAATAAGAATATATTTACTAGGGACGTGCTATGTGTAAACTATACATTACAACCAGGCAGCTGTGGAGATAGGATGCAATTGAAAGGTTTTATTTGACAAGAATATTAAGGGCCAACAGGTTAAAAAGAGTTAAAGATAGAGATTAGACATAAACTAATTGACAGTCAGGCTTGAGGAGCTCATTGATTTATTCCTCTTCCTATGTGAAATGTTCTGCTTTAGCTCAGTTGACTTAACAGCTGGTTCGTGACGCAGAGCGACACCAAGAACACAGGTTCAATCTCTATACTGGCTGAAGGCCCATCTTCTCAACCTTGTTACCCCTCGCCTGAGTGCTGTGATCCTCAGGTTAAATTATTACCAACTATGGTCATCCGGGACAATGGTGACTCTAATACTGTGCTCAATACATTGGGAGCACAAATCAGGAATTTGAATAAGGATGTCAGTAGTCTCCATGACTTTTCACCCATTAATTGGGATAAACTGTGCTACAAAGCTCAGTAACATTAGTACTACTTTATCAAATTTACTCCCACATGGAATGTGAAATAAATCCCAAATAAAAAATAATAATAAAAATAAAAAATAATGAAATAAATAAATCCCACATAAATTTACTTCCACATGTATGGAAGGCAGGTCTTATGAAGAGAGGCTGAGAGATTTGAGGTTGTTTTCGTTAGAAAGAAGGCGGCTAAGAGGAGACCTTATTGAAACATATAAGATGATTAGAGGTTTAGATAGGGTGGACAGTGATAGCCTTTTTCCTAGGATGGAGAAAGCTAGCACGAGGGGACATAGCTTTAAATTAAGGGGTGGTGGTTTTAGGACAGATGTCAGAGGTAGGTTCTTTACCCAGAGGGTGGTAAGGGTATGGAATGCCTTGCCTGCGTCAGTTGTAGATGCGCCAAGTTTGGTGGCGTTTAAGAGGTTAGTAGATAAGTTTATGGATGAAAAGGGAATGGTTTAGGTTAGAGTGTCACTGCTTGTTCCTAATTGGCCGGCGCAACATCGAGGGCTGAAGGGCCTGTTCTGCGCTGTAATGTTCTATGTTCTACATTCTTATTTTTCTTACCATTACAATTTTTCTATTTTTGCAACATGTTTTGATGAGAGATTTGCTTGGAGACTGAATGCTGGAGAAGCAGAGATACCTGAGAAAACCCTGTGCTACTGTAATAGAGTCTATAGATTTAGTATATGCAATTCATTTCTGGATGTAAATGCTAGGTTTGCCATATCTTGCATTGTTTTTCTTGTTCTCTTCATTAGATAGTCATTTACTGAATTAGTATCACTATAATTATTGCATTGTTTATTGACAGTGTATTCATCCAGTCCTCTTGATGGGAATTTCTGCATTTCAATAACATGAGATCATGATAATGAACAGCAAATCAGGAGAAGGTCAGCCCTGATTTCCCAGTATGTATTTCAGGTGTACTTATTTATGTAACCAAGCCCTAATAACTCACAAAGCCAACCCCAGGTAAAGGCACTGATTTAACTATTAAGACACTTTAGATAGATGGCGTTGAATTGTGTTGCTCTGAAAGCAGATAAGTGTGACAATCCATGGTGCCAGCTGGCATGCTGGACTGTCAGCACCTTCCCGATCCAGCCCATTTTCCTGAAAGCAGGATAATAGTCAGCAAGCCTTATCCACCTGCAAACAGAAAGTTGTCAATGAAGGCCTATCGACAGAGACCAACAGAAATTTTTCAGTCATTCCCTCAGTTGAGACTCTCCTGTCTAGAGGAAGCCTTCCAGAAGAGTCTTCCTGCCAGCCTAGCCAAAGCTCCTCCATGGTCACCTTACTGCTGAGGGCATTTTTTAATTTAAAGGTTTCGGCAAAAATTGCCAATTGACTGAGTTACTCATGCTATACCCATGTTGTTGTGATTTCTCCCTATTAAACCATAATGTTGGGGGTCAGGGTAACCAATTTTTGGAAAGAAGTTAAGGGACACATTGACTTGGGGGATCGTACAAGCAGGGGTTTTTGACGAACCTGTGAGAGCAGTGATGGTTTGGGATGGGTGGGGGTCATTGTTGGTAAACTTGTGAGAGTAGTTGAGAGTAGTCGCCAGACCTGCAAAATCAGATGTGTGGGGAATTGTTGAACCTTCAAATCAGGTAGCCAGGAGCGGTGCAAACAGAGAAAACTACGGGAACAACACTATCCCAGCAACATAAATCCAAGGACACAAAACAATTGCCTCAGTTATAGAACAATACATTAAGTCTGACACAATTTGTCGTGCTGCAGGTCCCAAGACAAAACATCAAAATCCTGCCCGTTGGCATGCATTGAGCAGGTTACAAGATGTCAAGTAATTTTTTTTGTGTTTACAATCATAAGAAGCAAGTCCTATAACCAAGCTTGCTGATTGTTTTTATTTCACTTGTGGTTATTGTTTTAAGATTTGAATGGGCAAACATGTTCTCATCCGATTGGATCATTCTGCATATCTTTGGAACAATGCTTTTCTACAATGCAGAGTTGCACCTATTGTGTTCAATGATACAATATCTTGGGTTTACTTATTTTACGAGATACAAGGCACCAAGGCACATAAGGGATTAGATAAACACATTGTGGACTCATTTATTAAGCTGACACATGAGACCAGTTCTGTAAAAATATAAAGGCATCAGAGCTGTACTTGATTATTTAACAAAGTTAGCAACTAACAAAGTTGAGGGTGGCACAGTTGTACAGTGGTTAGCACTGCTGCCTCACAGCTCCAGGGACCTGGGTTCGATTCCCGGCTTGGGTCACTGTCTATGTGGAATTTGCACATTCTCCTTGTGTCTCTGTGGGTTTCCTCCGGGTACTCCAGTTTCTTCCCACAGTCCAAAGATGTAGAACATAGAACATTACAGCGCAGAACAGGCCCTTCGGCCTTCGATGTTGCGCCGACCAATTAGGAACAAGCAGTGACACTCTAACCTAAACCATTCCCCTTTCATCCATAAACTTATCTACTTACCTCTTAAACGCCACCAAACTTGGCGCATCTACAACTGACACGGGCATTCCATACCCTTACCACCCTCTGGGTAAAGAACCTACCTCTGACATCTGTCCTAAAACCACCATCCCTTAATTTAAAGCTATGTCCCCTCGTGCTAGCTTTCTCCATCCTAGGAAAAAGGCTATCACTGTCCACCCTATCTAAACCTCTAATCATCTTATATGTTTAAATAAGATCTCCTCTTAGCCGTCTTCTTTCTAACGAAAACAACCTCAAATCTCTCAGCCTCTCTTCATAAGACCTGCCTTCCATACCAGGCAACATCCTGGTAAACCTCCTCTGTACCCTCTCCAATGCCTCCACATCTTTCTCATAATGCGGGGACCAGAACTGTACACAATACTCCAAGTGCGACCGCACTAGAGTTTTGTACAGTTGCAACATGACGTTGTGGCTCCGAAATTCAATCCCCCTACCAATAAAAGCTAAGACTCCGTATGCCTTCTTAACAACCTTATCAACTTGATTGCCAACTTTCAGGGAACTATGCACACATACACCAAGATCCCTCTGTTCATCAACACTATTAAGAGTCCTACCATTAGCCCTATACTCTACACATTTGTTACTCCTGCCAAAATGAATTACCTCACACTTTTCCACATTAAACTCCATTTGCCACCTCTCGGCCCAGCTCTGCAACTTGTCCAAGTCTCTCTGCAAACTATAACACCCCTCTTCACTATCTACCACTCCACCGACTTTAGTGTCATCTGCAAATTTACTAATCCATCCTTCAATACCCTCATCCAGATCATTTATAAAAATTACAAACAGCAGGGGCCCCAAAACAGATCCCTGAGGTACACCACTTGTAACCGAACTCCACGATGAATATCTCCCATCAACCACCACCCTCTGTCTTCTATCTGCTAGCCAATTCCTAATCCAATTAGCTAAATCACCCTCAATCCCATACATCTGCATTTTCTGCAGAAGCCTTCCATGGGCCACCTTATCGAACGCCTTACTAAAGTCCATATATACCACATCAACTGCCTTACCCCCATCCACCTCTTTGGTCACTTTTTCAAAAAACTCAATAAGGTTAGTAAGGCACGACCTACCCTTCACAAAACCATGCTGACTATCCCCAATCAATTCATTTCTCTCTAAATAACTATAAATCCTATCCCTAATAATTCGCTCCAATACTTTGCCCACAACAGAAGTAAGACTCACTGGCCTATAATTCCCTGGAAGGTCTCTCTTCCCCTTCTTGAACAATGGGACCACATTCGCTATCCTCCAGTCTTCTGGCACTATACCCGTAACCAACAACGACCTGAAGATCAGAGCCAGAGGCTCTGCAATCGCCTCTCTCGCCTCCCAGAGAATCCTAGGGTAAATCCCGTCCGGCCCAGGGGACTTATCTAACTTCAAACCCTCAAGAATATCTAGCACATCCTCCTTATCTACTTCAATACTTTCCAGTTTGCAACCCTGTATCCCAGTGTTCTCCACAACTACATTTACATCTCCCTGCGTGAATACCGAAGAGAAATATTTGTTCAGTGCCTCTCCAATCTCTTCAGGCTCCACGCACAACTTCCCACTGCTGTCCATAACTGGCCCTAACCTTGCCCTAACCAATCTTCTATTCTTAACATATCTAAAGAAAGCTTTAGGATTCTCCTTGATCCTATCAGCCAAAGTCTTCTCGTGTCCCCTTTTAGCTCTCCTCAACTCACTCTTTAGCTCACTCCTGGCTAATCTATAGCTATCAATTGCCCTAACTGAGCCTTCAAGCCTCATCCTGACATAAGCCTCTTTTTTCCTTTTAAGCAGCGAATTAACTTTTTTAGTACACCATGGTTCCCTTACTCGACCATTTCCTCCTTGCCTGACAGGGACATACTTATCAAGGACTCGCAGTAGCTGCACCTTGAATAAGCTCCACTCCCTGTAATTTCCTAGTCCAACCTATGCACCCTAATTCCCTCCTTATGGCCTCATAATTACCATTCCCCCAGCTATAACTACTGCCCCCAGCTTCATGCCTATCCCTATTCATCACTAAGGTGAACGTAACCGAATTGTGGTCACTATCACCAAAATGTTCACCAACTTGCAAGTGGCGTAAGGTGATTGGCCATGCTAAAAAAATTGTCCTTAGTGTCCTGAAATGCGTAGGTTAGAGGTATAAATTGGTAAATATGTAGTGATATGGGGGTAGGGCCTGGGTGGGATTGTGGTCGGTGCAGGCTCAATGAGCTAAATGGCCTCTTTCTGTACTGTAGGGTTTCTATGATTTCTATGAAATTGAGGGATAAATTAAAATATAGCTCCTCAAAGGAATAATGCATCAAAGTAAACTGAATTTTACAGGAAAGTTCTAACATTAAAACAAAATGTGAATGGGTCGATAAAGCACCCCAGTCCCTCCAGTACAGATATATGCTGTCAAGCCGCTGATGAATTGTGTGCCAAAATAGAAAAGAGAAATTCATATGTGGGGGTGATTGAATGTCTTTGCAACTTTGCAAAGGTCTTTATTCAACAGCTTGAATAAAAATGAAATGTATATGCAGGTCACCAGTTAAAACTGTCATGCCAAATTGGAAAACTAACGCATTTAAAAATTCATTAAAGCCAGTATCCACAAATACAATGGCCCAATCTTCTGAGTTGAAGATCATAACAAGCAGTTGCACTTTAGGACTCTGCAGAAGTCCCGTTCACAGAGATGTGCAGAAGGTCTGTGTGAAATTTGGATTTCCGATTGCACTTCAAGCTATCTGAGCCCTTCCAATTTTTAAAATGGCATATATAGGGCTGTCATTCAAAAGTAGGCAACAATGGCAACTTGGGCTAGTTGCCCAGATGTGGTAAAGATAAATAGAGGGAGTTCCTTAGATTTTTTTTTCATTCATAGACCCAGAATTTTCACTCCTGGATCAGGTTTGCGGAGAGGGTGGAATTCCAGGCTCTGCCAACACAAACATTTTAAATGGCTGCTCAAACATTTGATCTTCTGTCCAGCGGGATAGGCGACCCTGGAAGTAGTGAATATTCAGGGACAACTCAGACAGAGAGAAAAGGTGGGCCTTCATTTGAGAGGGAGGGAGTCATTAATGGTGACATCCCATGCCTTGGAGGAGAAGTCATTGCATTGTCAGGGTGAGTGTTCCAGTGTCAAAATGTTAGCATTGTAGGGTTTCCCCTGTGGGTTAATTGTCATTGTTGATGCTTAATTAAAGTGTATACTACTGAAGAACTGATAATGTGGAGTGGATTATCAAGATACAGCGATGGAATGGCATTGTCTTACTACCACAACCTGGTACAGATAATTATGCAGTAATGTAGTTAGCTACCAAGACTCAGTGGTGGTTGTAATAAATAGTGCACTGCCCCATCCATTATCCTCTTACACTGATCTAGCAGCGTTCAACCATGCTCTGGACCCATAACCTTTCTCAATCACAGAATCATAAACTTCATAGATTCACAGAATTGTTAAGTGCAAAAAGTAGCCATTCAGCCCATAGGGTCTGCACTGACTCTCTGAATGAACATTTCAAAAAGTGTCATTCTTCTGCTTCTCCCTACAAACCTGCAAATTGTTTATTTTCAAAAATCATTTCATTCCATCTCGAGTGCCTCAAATCTTGCTCCACTGAACTTTTGAGAAGTGCGTTCCAAACCTTAAGCATTCACTGTTTTTCATGTCACCTTCATGTCAATTAATTTAAACCTCCTTTCACAAGTGGGATCAGTTTTCCCCTATCTACTCTGTCCAGATCCTCATGATTTTGAATATTTCTCTCAAATCTCCTCTCAACCTTCTTTTCTGCAAGGAAGAGAGTCCCAACTTCTTTAATGTTATTTCATAATTGAAGTTTCTCATCCCTGAAACCATTTTTGTGAACTCTTCTGTAATCTCTCCAAACCTTTCACATCCTTTCTAAAATGCAGTGCCCAGAACTATATTGCAATAATCCACCCAAAGTCTAACTAGTGCCTCATTCAAGTTCAACTTAACCTCCTTCTCTTGTGCTCTATGCTCCTATTTATAAAGCATAGTAATCCTAGTGTGCTTTACTAACCACTCTTTCAATCTGCAAACACACCCAGTTCCCTCTATTCCAGCACCAAAGTAGTACCTTTTATTCTATATTATGTCTCCATGTGATTCATACCAACTTGTATCACATTATATTTCTGCATATTCATTTCATCTGCCCATTCCACAAAATATCTATGCCCCTTTGAAATTCTACCCTGTCTTCCTCAGTTTATAATGCTTCCAAGTTTTGTATTGTCTGCAAATTTTGAAAATTTCCCCTGTACACCAAGATCTAGATCAGTGTATGCCAAAGTGGATATGGTAGAATCCAGGTTCTCTAGGGGAGGGTGGCATGGTGGTGCAGTAGTTAGCACTGCTGATTCTCAGCTCCAGGGATCCAGGTTTGATTCCAGCCTTGGGTGACTGTGTGGAATTTGCACCTTCTCCTTGTGTCTACTCTGGGTGCTTTGGTTTCCTCCTGCACTCCAAAGATGTGCAAGTTAGGTGGATTGGCCATGATAAATTGCCCCTTAATGTGTAACCATCTGTTGATTAGATAGATTAGCCATGGGAAATGTGTGGGGCTACATGGATAGACTGAGGGTCAGGGCCTGGATGATATTCTCTGTCAGGATCAGGGTGGGCTCAATGGGCTGAATGGCCTCTTCTGCACTGTGTTGGGATTTTATGTTCTGAGATCTCCAGAGGTTCTGTGGTAAGTCTGACCATTTTAAATGAGAAAGAAGTTGTGCTCCCAACTTGTCCAGTCAAAGGCGGCTTTCACACTTATGGACTGCTGACAGGCGCACAAGTTAGCCTATGAACTGGCCAGTCAATGGATAAGCTGGAAATAATAGCAAAGGCAGTATTGAAGGTGGCAGGAAAGGTCGAGAACAATGATGACTGGGGGGTAGTGTGGGCAGTGGAGCAAGTTAGGGTGTAGTCATGAGACAGGAGAGGAAGTGGCCTCAGAGAGAGCGAAGGGAAGCAGCCCCGGTAGGGGAAGGGGCCATAGGAGGGTGGAAAGGGAAGAGGTGAGTGTATGGGACAGGTGAAAGTGTGATTGAATGTGTATGAGAGTGAAGTGTATGTATGTGTATGAGAGTGAGGTGTGTGTAAGTGTCTGTTTGTCCAATTGATCTGTGGCTGTTACTTACCCTCAATGTTTTCTGCAACATTTGCAGTAGTAACAATTTTTATTCAGTTAATCCAATTTTTGTCATGCTGAGAGAATCAGGAAATGAATATCTTTGAAGCACATAGATATCTCTGTATGTGCAACCCACAACTTTCTGCCAATAAGATACTAGTAGAACATTTACCCAATAATTTTAAAGACAAGCTACGTACGAACATGTGAATTAGAAGTACACCAATCAGCCCTTCAATGCTGCTCCTCCATTTAATAATATCATTGCTGATCTGAGTGTAACTTCAACTCCACATTCCTGTCTACTCCCAATAACTTTTCACCCCTTAGGTAACTGAGAATCTATCTAGCACAACCTTAAAAATACTCAAAGACCCTGTTTCCATTCCTATTGAGGAAGAAAGTTACAAAGACTCAAAATCCTCTGAGAGAAAATGTTTCTCCTCATTTCTGTTTTAAATGAGTGATCCCTATTTTTAAACAGTAAGCCCTAACTCAAGATTCTCCCAGAAGAGAAAACTCTTCATCCTGTCAATGTCCCTCAGGATCTTAAAGGTTTCAATCAAGTCATCACTTACTCCTCTGGACTCCAAGGGATACAAATGGAAAATATTCAAACTTTCCTCATAAGACAACCCAACCATTCCTAGTATTTGTCCAGTAACCCTTCCTTGCACTTTTAATGCAGTTAAATCTTTCATTAAAGAGACCAATACCTCAAGTGTAGTCTCATCTGTACAACTGAAGCAGAACCTACTAATTTTTGCTATCAAGTTCACTCATAATAAACAATAACACTCTTTTAGCTTTCCTAATTACTTGCTGTACCTGCATACTGTCCTTTGGTGATGCAATCACCAGGACAATCCCTCTGAATCTCTGAGCTCTGCAATATCTCATCATTTATTTTTCCTGTCAAAACGGACATTTTCACATTTGCCCATATTATTTTGTATTCAGCACATCACTAAACTTATCTGTGTCACTTTACACCCTCAAGTCCTCTTCACAACTTACTTTTCTACTTATTTTTGTGTCAGCAGAAAGTTTAGCAGCCGTACCATCTGCCTCTTCATCCAAGTCATTTATATAAATTTGTAAGAAGTTGATACCCCACCACTGAGCTCTGTGACACACCACTTGTAATAGCCTGTCAACCAGAGAAAACTACCTTATGTTTCCCGTTAACTAGTCAATCTTCTATCCATACCAATGTGTTGCCTCCACACCATGAGCTCTTATTTTCCGCAATAATCTTTGATGCGACACTTTACCAAATGCCTTCTAAGTAGACTGATTTCAAAACTTGAATTTTAGCCTAATGTCTAGAGTTACTTATCCAAGTTTATGCTGAGGGTAAGAACTACACATATTGAAATATATATCAAAATATTGAGCAAATAGGATAAAAGAAGAAAACTTAACAAGTGTCAGAGAGAGGCTACTGGCTAGAAACTGAACATTGGATAGATGGATTTTAAAAAAATAAGAGAAGCATTTGTTTAGCTCGACCAAATGATGTCCCAAAGTACTTTACAGTTAACAAAATACTATTGAAGTGTGGTCACTGTTGTAATGCAAGACATGTGGCAGTCGATTTGCGCGTGGCAAGATCTCAAAAGGTAATGTAATAGGAGCAGACAACCTGTTTTAGTGATGTTGATTGAAAGATAAGTATTGGTCAGGACAACAGATTGAATTTCACTGTTCTTCCTCAGAATAGCACACCGGGAACTTTTACGTTCACCTGTTTGGGCAGATGGGGCTTTGACTTAATACTTCTTCTGAACAACAGTGCCATATTCTCAGATGCTTCAGCCCAGATTTTATACTCCAAGTTCCTGGAGTGGAACAAACGACCATCAACACAGAGCCATGAACCATTGTGGAAAATTGCTTTCCTATTCACTCTCATGTCTCCGAGAACAATCAACTGCAGAGTATTTTTCAAGAGGACTGCACATCTGGAACATGACAAGGAAATGACTACAGGATTCTTTTATTAAAACATTGTTAAAATTATTGAATTTTCATTTAGTGAATAATTTTTTTAGAATTTTGTTCAGTTCATTTTTACCAAACCTTTAATGAACTTATTTTAGTTTTGCAGTTTCACGGCTCTCAATATTTCTTGAAACGTTCTTTAATGAGTAAACTTTCTGACTCCTTGCAAAAGGTAGATCTGTAATTTCTCAGTTTGAGAAGTATCTTGTCATGTAGGTAATTTTAACAATGACAGAAGTAGTTGCTTCCAGTCAGGCAAAGTGCCAACCATAACATTATAGATGTTTGAGAAATGCAGGTTAATGTGAGACTGTTCCTTTGTACACATGAGAGGAGAAAAATAAATTGACTCAAAACCTATTATAAACAAAGTTAGATTATGTATAGAAGATAGGATGGAGAGAGGAAGGATTGATTGCTAAATCAATGTTATGCCACTGAAGAACTGGAAGGTTGAAAAGGGGTCACGGAAAGAAATGATAGGTAGGCCATGCGTAATGAAAACCCATTTATGAGATTGAAACAGGAAATAGATTTGAAATCGGGCAAAGTATTGGAAAATAAGGGATCAACATCATACAAGTCAAAGAATAATGGAAGACCTTTGGAGAACAGGTAGTTTATTAAAATTGCCATATCTGACTAGCTATGGCATACAAGGCAATACTGAAATAAAAGCACTGCTCATATCTCTCCAGCACTGCAAGAAACCCCACTGGTTTGATTTGGACTGAATTGTAGCAACTATTATGTTGTCTTGCATTTAAAGCAATACACAAAATAAATGAGCAGGAACAAAGATTCCATCTAATGTGTATTGTTTGAGTTGTATTGCTAGTTTGGATGCTGCACATTCCTTATTTTACTTTAAGCTTATAGGTGAATGATAATGTTACTTAGAATTTATTAGATAATGGTTTTATTTTGAAATTTGGTATTGTTAAGTTTAATATGTCACACACATAGTAATATGATGATGGATGTTATTGCTTTAAAAATTGAGATATGGTAGTATCCTGTAAGGAAGATTGTGTCCATGATTGATTAAACTGGGGGAAGGTTTATAGGGACAGCTTGTCTGCGAGAGCTGAGAGACAAAAGGATAAAGAAGTATGTTTCATACATTTATAATGAGAGGCTATGATGAGGTTGGATTTATAAGTAAATAAATTGCAAAGTTTTCATCAGGATATAAGTAGGAGCTTATCTTTTTATAACTTGCTTGCTTTTGTATTGTATGCCCCTATGTATGGATTGCAAGATTGAGTATGCCATGGATCTGCTTAGTGATAGCATTCAAAAGGTATGAAGAGATGTGATCTTTCCCAGTAACAGCAGACAGATCAGGTACAATTAGTTATCATCACTAATCCAAATGTCTAACAAATTAGTGGGGTATAGAGATGCTATTTTTGAATAATGGAATGTACAGGATACAGAAAACCCAAATGCACAAAGGAAAAAAATCACAGAGCACCCAGAATATAACTATCAATACCCTGCAAAAGCAGGTAGGCTAATTTACCATCCCTCAACTGGTGGCCAGTTTTATGTGATTTATTATTGTACTGGCATACAGTGAAAAATGTTAGTTCTTGCATGCTATACAGACAAAACTTATCATTCATAGAGTACCAAGGGGAGAAGGAAAGAAGAGAGGGCTACATGTAGTGTTACATTCATAGCCAGGGTGTGGGGAAAGATCAACTTAATATATGTTGGGTCCATTCAGAAGTCTGATAGCAAAAGACTTGAGTTGATTGGTGCCCGATCTCAGACTTTTGTATCTTTCCCCCGATGAAAGAAGGTGCGGTTGGGTGGGGGTCCTTAATTACGCTAGCTGCTTTTCTGAGGCAGTGGAAAGTGTAGACAGAGTCAGTGGATGTGATAATGGTTTGCATGATGGACTGGAATTCACAACTCTTGCAGTTTCTTGTAGTCTTGGTCAGAGCAGGAGCCATACCAAGCTGTGATACAACCAGAAAGGATTCATTCTATGGTGCGTTTGTAAAAATTGATGAGGGTCATAGCAGACACACCAAATTTCCTTAGCCTCCCGAGAAAATAGAGGCTTTCTTAATCATAGTGTAGGCGTGCAGGGACAAGGACAGGTGATCTGAACACATAGAAACTTGAAACTCTCGACCATTTCCACTTCATTTCCATAGATGTAGACAGTGGCATGTCCTCCACTGAGCTTCCTGATCTCTTTTGTTTTATGGACACAGAGGGAGAGATTATTATCACTGCACCAGTTCACCAGATTCTCTATCTCCTTCCTGTACACTGTCTCGTCATTGTTTTGAGATCCAATCCACTACGGTGGTGTCATTTGATTTGACTTATTGTCATATGTATTAGCATACAGCAAAAAGTATTTTTTTCTTACGTGCTGTACAGACACAGCATACTGTTCATAGAGAAGGAAACACAAGAGTGCAGAATGTAGTGTTAGTCATAGCTAGGGTATAGAGACAAACAAACTTGAAAATTGAGTTGGAAAGGAATTTGGCCACACAGTAGTAAGGGGCTGAAGAGATAGCCTTTTTGAGGATAATCGTGGAAGCAGTGTTGTTGCCTATCCTTATTATAGTCTGTTTGTTAGGAAGTCTAAAATTCAGTTGTAGAGGGAGGAGCTGAACCCTAGGTCACAGAGTTTGGAGGTGAGTTTTGTAAGAATAATGATGTCGAAGGCTGAGCTGTAGTCAATGAATGAGAGTCTGACATGGGTGTATTTGTGAAACAGGTGTTCCAGGGTTGAATGTAGAGCTAGGGAAATGGCACCTGCCCTCAATCTCTTACAGAGATAGACGAACTGTGGTGGATCCAGGCAATCTCAGAGGCCAGATCCATGCCATAACTAACCTTTCAATGCAGTTTAACATCCAACAGTCAGGAAAGCATCGTGACATCCAAGAGCTAGAGAAGCCAGTTTGACAACGAGAGTGTATGAGGCCATTTTAACATCTAAAAAGCCTTAGGGCCAAGATAATGCAGAAACCTTTGCAAAGGCAGTTTAAATATCTTTGCTGTATCAGGAAAAGATGTTTTCCAGAACTGATCCTCAGCCTTGTATTGTGTGGTAATTATAAGCTGGATTTGATTTGCACATTTATTTAATTTGGATGTTGTTTGGGAACACGTAAGTATTGAGAAGTTCATGGATTGGAGATATATATATTTTGGAACAAAGGGTCATTTCTATATAACTATGTGCATTTTGTTTTTCATATATTTAATTGTCTTAGAGAGTAACAGCCTTAGACATGTGTATTTGTCTTTTCTTTAGTTTAATAAGCAATATTTGGTAATTGTTACACACTGACTAGGCTGGTTATTTTCATTTTGGATTTCATGTGACTCCTCATGTTATTCCAAAACAAAATCGTACACCATTATGAACTGATATTTCAAGTTGAGATGCTCTCCCTGAGAACATCCGCATGGTTTGTGATGAGTATAATTTATTAACTGCTTTCTCAACCTCTCCTGTCACCTTCAGCGATTTATGCACATAGACACCCAGGTTCCTCGCTCCTGCATTTCCTTTAGATTTTAGCATAGTTAGAATTTATTTTCTAATGTTTGAAAATAACATATGGTTTGAAATAAAATGCCCTCAAATACTAATATTCTTCACTTAAAAATCATAGTCGCCAGAAGTCAGTAAAACTAAAAATGATTAATACATAGGAAAATAATGTAATAGTAGATTTAGAAATTAGATGGCCAATACATTTTCTTAGAGTTCTTACATCTCAAAATTTCCCACCACACCACTGTCAAGATCTACAGTAGCCACTGGAGGCAGAAGTTATTGAGGGGCTCATCACAGTGGAGGCTACATCTGATATGGGGTCATTGTTTTCAGAGTTTGACTCCTCCAGTGAGAAGTATGGCACAGAGATGGGTACATTGAGGTGGGTATGCTAATACATGTGACAATAAATCGAACCAAATGACACCACCATAGTGGATTGGATCTCAAAACAATGACAAGACAGTGTACAGGAAGGAGATAGAGAATCTGGTGCAGTGATAATAATCTCTCCCTCAGTGTCCATAAAACAAAAGAGATATGGCAGCTACATTGAGTAACTATGCAGTGGCTATGGAAGACGAGTAATTTTATATAGACAAAGAGGGCAATTTCAAAGAAGGTGCTATTCAGCTCAAAAGATCGACTGTCAGAGGCTTTGTTTCATGGAAATGTTTAAGTACCAATATCTGTAACTCTTCAGGAAGATAGTGGCAGAGCTGAATAGAATACCAAAGGAGGGATTTATGCCAATGGGAAATAGTGGAAACTCCGTGTCTGTAACCTTAGATGTGGCTTTGGTACTCAACATTTCACCTATGGTTCATTGCCAGGTTTATCTGGAGATCTACATTTATCAATCAGTGACCCATCACTCCATCACGAAGATCACAGATGTCACATACCTTCAGGTGGGTCAACATAGCAAGTTCACAACTGATCAGGGCAGGCAGCTTTGGGGCCATGTCTGGATTTCCCAGGTGCCAGGGGTCATTGACTGTACTCATGTAACCATCAAAGCTCTTCAGAATGCCAGCCACCTTTTGTGAACAGGAAGGGATTCCATTCCCTAAATGCTCAGGATGTCTGTGACCACTCCAAGTAGGTAAAACAGGCAAGTGTAAGGTTCTGGGACACGGCCACAATTCCATATCTTTAGACGGTGTTAGTTGCATCTACTATTCAAACCATCTGAATATTGACCACTTGATGGGCAACATGACAGCTCAGTGACTATCGCTGTGCTGTGCAGGTACATGGATTTGGGCCTGTGTCTGTAGGAATTTGTGCATTCTCCCCGTGTTTGCATGGGTTTTCTTCGGGTGCTCCGGTTTCCTCCTACATCCCAAAGATGTGCTCTTAGGCTAATTGGCAAAACAAATTCTCCCTAAATTGTCTCAAATTTGGTTTCAATCCATAAATCTAAAAACATAGACAGGGATCACAGGTAGAAGTGAGAACATTGAGGTGGCGGCGCAGGCTCGTTGGGCAGAAGGGCCTGTTCCCCGTGCTGTTTTGTTCTTTGTTCTTTATTCTTTTTGTTGCTAGTATGTAAGACCTGGTTCCTGAATCTTGTACATAACCTTTGTCATATTCATCAACGTTGTGACTTTTAGCTCTCCTAAAACATCAAAGGCTTCTTCAGATCACCTCAGTGAAATGCCAAATACTGGCTCACATGTTTATGCATCTGTTCCACTTCTACAGAATACACTAAGTTGATGTTGATGTTAACACAGTTTGCTGCCTTGCTCTAATATATTAGATGGCCAAGACTTCCATCCTCTGGGTACCTGAGTTCTGATGAAAGCCTTGCACAAAAGGGCCACTTGTTTCAGTGTAAAGACTACTTTACTGATCAGATCAGCATGTAACATTGATATTACCATCAAAGGGGCTGAGGATCCACTGCAATCAAAGCACCATATGAGAAGGCCTCTGTTGCCTTCAGCGCACTATTTCTCTGCTCTTTCATGCCTCATATACACTCCCATCATTGATATTGTTGCTGGAACCTCTGTTGCTTTGCTGCTGATATCCAAAGCTCAGCATCTACGTGAAGCTAAGTATATCTGGGTCAATCTTTGCTTCTCTGAGGGGAAATGTCTACAGGAGTTATTGCCTCCACTTTCTCTGCTTGTGTGTCTGTGTACTGCCAACTGTTCCACATACGCACTGGTGCACTCTATTCCCCATGTGACTCTGCTGGTGAAGAGTGCACTGGAATAAATTGATATCTTGAGACGGAATTGCATTTTCTGATCTTTCCATTTTAGCTACCACCGTACCCGCTAGTATGAAATAACTGCTCCTTAAAGAAACTAATGGTGCCTTCCCTTGGACAGTAGCTTCTCATGATGTTAAAGGCTTACAGAGATGTCACAGGCCACACAGAGGAAATGATTGATGCAATCATCACTTTATTTACTTTCCAATGCTCTCAGAACCACCTCGCTCTCAGCGACAGGCTGTCCCCCTGTCATTACCCATCTGACTTCCATCAGTGTTACCATGGAAACGAAATGTGCTCCATTTCGAGTGTTGATGCTTCCTGGCATTGTGCACCTGCTTTTCCTGCATGCACAGTCCCTCCAGGGCAGCAGTTTGTACCATCTATAAGCTGCGTGGAAAAGCCTCAATAGAACCATCCAAGCCATCTGGAAGAATAAAAGGGTAAGGCAAATGGGAACACCATCACCTGCAAATCCCCCCCCAAGTCATCACACACCATCCTGACTTCAAACTATATTGCAGTTCCATGTGGCTGGATCAAAATCCTGGAATTCGCTTCTCATTAGTTTTGTGAGTGTACAAATGTCACATGGCTTATCCCCACTACTCTGTCAAAGCAAAATAGGGATGGGCAACATATGCTGACCTTAACAGGTGATACTCTCGTCCCATGAATGAATTTTTAAAAATCCAGTAAAAATTGGCTCCTGCTTGCATTTGACAGATGCCTTGGCACCATCTTATCCAAGATGGAATCATGAAGCATCATAAATGGTCAAGGATATTGTTACAAATTAAGAGGAATGTACGTGTAATAGGCAAAGAACACATCAGCATCCTGATAGTACCAGAAATTGATTCCGCAGGTGGGTTAATGTCCTGCCAATCCATCACATCTATTCTCATTCACTTGCACTATCTTCAATTTAAAATTCTTACCTGTATGGTTAAATTGTCAATGTTTTGCCCCTACTTGTTTGTCTTTCAGTTTTTTAACCCCTTGCCACAATTCAACCTGTGCCATCAAGCTCTCCAATACTCTGACTCCGGCCTCTTATCCCTCTTCCCTTTCCTGACAAATCATCTAGGTCCCTGGCTCTAGAGGTGACTTTGATTTTCTTCTTCATTTCTTCTCGCATTTCTTCCTTCAATGTGGCGTCTATTTTTCCTATAGTTCTGTGATGTGCCATGATGTATTCTCCTTGTTAAATGTGATAAATAAATGAAAGTTGTTGCCCATAATGCAGGCAGCAGTTGACATAATTACCATCTGTGCATTGGCCCCTAGCTTCCAATTTAACCTCTTATGAGTATCAGATGCATACAATTATTTTGACCAACAAAGCAAAGACCCCCATGGAAACACCACTTGATGGCAATGAATTCTTATTCTTGGCAGGACTCCAGTTGTGATGTTAAGCCATCACATTTATTTTTAATTCTGGGCTGGATCTATGATCTAGTGAGTAGCCAGAGTGGTAGCAAGGAGGCTTACTGGTTTTAACAATTAAGCTTCATTAGTATGTTGCTTGCTATTAGTCCAAGCAGAATATCTGGAATTGACAGTTCAAATTCAGGTAGCCTGGAGATCAAAGTGTGGCCCATCCATCAAATGGCTCGGGGATGGGGATCATGATAAGGGGGAATGGAGAGAGCCGGGAAGATGAATGTGGGGCAGGGTAGACCAAAGTGGCAAAATTAGCCATTTTTGAAATTAAGTAAAGTGATGCTTGGCTAATTTAATCACTGACCACAATGATCCCACTCTACATTTTGTACTTGGAAGCTCATTAATTAAGCAAGTTCCCCGCTGATCTGGCAGTTGATCAAACTGCCTGCCATCAGCTGGCTGGTCCAAAGGTCCCGGCACCATATTAAATTCCATTCCAGCACCCTTGTCACGCTGTCCAGTCCGCCTGCCTTCATCAGATCATACAGGATGTCAATAACCCAAAGGCAAGAGGCTAACAGCCTAGAGAAGAAGTATGTTCCTCAGTTCAACCACCTTCCCACTAAGTCCATCATCTATGAGGTGCCCACGCTCCATTTGGATCTTCAGCCATTACATCTGGAGTGTTCGTGTATTCCCTTCCATTAAATGATATGGTAGCCTTTTGACCCATTTGTTTGTGAGCTTTTCATGCAGCTTTGTTGGGATCCAACTTCTTTCATCTTCATTCTGCCTTCCATTGTTCATCTTCATCCACCTTTCCCTTCTGCCTGCCCACTTCCCTCACACACTTGTATAGCCTATCTGCCACATTTTCCACCCCCTCTTGTCTTCACAGCCCACTTACCCCCAACCTCACCTCACACTCTGTTCCAATTCCGATATTTGTTGCAATGGCTACAAGTGCTGTAGCACAGCTTTGCAGATAATGTGATACCAGGGTGAAGGAGATCCCTCTTCTACCAGCTCCCAGTGCAATACTAATTTGATTCAATGAGAGTTGAGAGGTCATGGAGATGGAGGACAGGAACTAGTGTGCCCCGGCAGTGTGATGAACAGGGTATCAGGAGCAGCACAGCACTATGGCAGGTAGGCTTTGTTGCACTCACTTCAAAGTCTCTAGTGAACTGAGGACCCCCTCATGCATGCCATTCTTTATGAATCAGCTTTCTGACTGACTTTTAATGAGCATTCATGTGATGCAAATGGTGATGATGCCAGCAACCAGTGGGTAGATGCCCCTCCTCCCCACCCTATTAACCCACCATTGGAAGAATTGCAATATTATTTCATATTGGTAGGTTTCTGATTTTTGGCTACTGTTAGATTCTCCGCTGCTGCCTGCCACCAAACCCACTGTGGGTGGCATTGGAGAGTTCTTTTCAGGATCCAGTAGAACTTAAAACCAGAAAAAAAACAAAATATTTACCTGGACTTTGTTGATGAATTCATATTCTGAGAGCATTCATTTAACACAGAATCTACCACTATTTCCCCACTACGGCCTGAGGTAAAAACTGACAGATTTTGAAGCAACAGGCTCAGTATATTTAAAGATGGACTCAGCTGGCTGGGTAAAATATTCCTGCCACTGGCAATTTACTTATTGCAATCAGACAGATTGCTGTGGCTCTTGTTCCATTTTCATTGTCCTCCCCTACCTCTGAGCCATGAAATGCTGCCAGGGTTGGGGGAGGGTTGGTGAGAGTGGAAATAAAAGCTACCTCCATTATTTAACGTGGCATTAAAAAGTAAATACAACTAACAGAGACTTATTTCATGAATGTATTTACAAATTGATGCCATGTTTCTGAAGATGCTAGGAAAGCAAAACGCATGAATAATGCAGTTTCCACCTGTTTCACCCCACCACAGTTTCAGATATGTGACGGGAAATGGAATGGATTTGTGCAACACCAATGTCAAATTCGTGTTATCAGTAGTAACAGGATCAGTGGAGCCTTTTAAAGTTTTGTTAACAGTTTGTACAATCTCTTATTGGGAAACTGCTGAGGAAACTGATGCAACACAGTACACAGAGTGGGAGAGAAGTGAGATCAATCAGAACATTGGAGTCAGGTGTCCACAAGCTTATATTTCAACAGCCTGTACGAGAATCTGAAGGCTTGCTCAGCAAAGAGCTCAAAAGCAATTTATATCTCATACCTTTTAGTGACTTTGGTGATCCTGGAAAGGAATGTTTCTATAACATCAGCCCATAGTTCATCAGTTCAACAATACAAGAAAACTAGGGTTGAAAATTGGTTGTTAGCACAGATAGGGAAAACAATATATGATAATGCACCATAGGCAGAATTATAATGGTGGGACTTCTGCAGCAATTGATGTTAGACAAGGCCAGCCTGCAGCCATAAGAACAACCTTAAGTACCTCAGAGTGGGACTTCTGCTCCTCAGTGGGAAGAATCCCTGTTCTTGAGAGCTGCCTGTCTATCAGATTAGTTGGCCAGCAATTCTATCAGTGTCAGAACTCAAGAGTACTGCTGGGAGTGCAAGGAAGCCCCAGGGTGAAGAGGACATGGAAATTGAGGCAAGTAAGTGGGTGTTTTGAGCAGCCTTGGGTCAGGGGTTAGCGTGAAGTTGGAGTCGGGGGGGGGAGAGTTAGGTCAAGGGTTTCAGTGATAAGGTTGGGAATAACATTTTGGGGAGGATATACAGAGTAACCCCCCACCCTCCCAAGGACATACCTCTCTTTCCACTTATTAATCAGTTCAGTTAATGTTACTGACAAGAGTAAGATAAATTGAATTTATTTAGCCTCTCCCCATTTGTCCATAAGCAGATGTTTATCAATTGTTTTAAAAGTAGGCTGTGGCATGTTTCCCCAAACCATGAGTTTCTGTGATCCAATCTCGGCCTTTTGGCTAAGATCAAGTGTAGTATCAACATCCTGAGCTTGGTTGAAGTCATTAGGTTACATTTCAGCTTCATTTGAAGCAACTTTTAAAAGCAGCATCTTGGCCTTTTGGCTAAGATGCAAATGAGATCAAGCCTAGGAGGAGGAGCTATGCCTACTCCAATCAGCTTGGATCATGTAGATCAAACCCAAGACAGGAGGTGAGACCCTGTCTTGTCAGCTTGGATTGGGAATGTCTCAACTTGTTGAACTCTGAATTGGATTTGATTTGATTGAATTGGAACAAAAACAAAAAAGAAGTTAAAAATAATTCATTGTAAACCCATGTTATGATTAACTGAGAAGATTAGTTTGTTCACATTTAAGCTAAGGACAAGTGGAGCACAGGCAAACATGCATGCATATGCATGCACAGGCACATGCGTGCACACACATACACATTAAGGGGGGATAGAAAAGAGGAAGATTTACAACTATGGGTAACAACAGAAAAAGAACTATAGAAATCAATAATAGTTCACTGTGACTTGCACAATTTGAGAAGTCAAAGGACAGAGTGTGTTTCCAGAGTGCAGTCCAGATGAGCTTCTGGTTGGCAACAGCAAAACAAGGTTCCAGAAACAAATGATGCAGCACGTTGGGATCTGTAAAGGATTATTCAGCACATTGGTATTTGTAAAATATTGCAGATGCTGGAATCTAAAACAAAAACAGATAATACCGGAAAATCGCAGCAGGTCTGGCAGCATTTGTGGAGAGAGAATAGAACCAATGAGCTAAGAGCAAAGAGACTCGATGGAGATTTATACTATTAGGGTGGGGTGTGGGGGAATGGAACAAAGAGAATGAAAATGAGCTTGCAGAAAGCTGAGGAGGAGCTAAAAGTGTCCATTAAATGATCAGAATGTTTGAATGGCAGAACAGAGCTACAATGTGTTAAGGGATTGTGGCAGTTGCCCTGAAGGGGGCAGGGGAAGGGGGGCAAGAAGGAGAACTGGAATGGGGAAATGGAAAAATGGAAATGAGAGAAGGCTGAATGAGATAAAGTGCAATGCAATAAAATAAACAGAAATGGGGGGGAAGGTGGAGGGGAGGGTTCATGATCTCAAGTTGTTGAACTCAGCCCAGCAGACTATAAAGTGTCCAATCTGAAGATGAAGTGCTGTGTTGGGTTATTAGAACATTGCAAAAGGCAAAGGACGGACATGTGGACAAAAGAGCAGGGTGATGTGGTGAAGTGGCAAGCAATTTCTGTTTTTGATTCGGAACATTGGGGTGTTCCTTCTCTCATTTCCATTTTTCCATTTCCCCATTCCAGTTCTCCTTCTTGCCCCCCTTTCCCTGCCCCCTTCAGGGCAACTGCCACAATCCCTTAACACATTGTAGCTCTGTTCTGCCATTCAAACATTCTGATCATTTAATGGACACTTTTAGCTCCTCCTCAGCTTTCTGCATCCTCATTTTCATTCTCTTTGTTCCATTCCCCCACACCCCACCCTAATAGTATAAATCTCCATCGAGTCTCTTTGCTCTTAGCTCATTGGTTCTATTCTCTCTCCACAAATGCTGCCAGACCTGCTGTGATTTTCCAGCATTATCTATTTTTGTTTTAGATTCCAGCATCTGCAATATTTTACAAATACCAATGTGCTGAATAATCCTTTACAGATCCCAACGTGCTGCATCATTTGTTTCTGGAACCTTGTTTTGCTGTTGCCAACCAGAAGCTCATCTGGACTGCACTCTGGAAACACACTCTGTCCTTTGACTTCTCAGATTGTGCAAGTCACAGTGAACTATTATTGATTTCTATAGTTCTTTTTCTGTTGTTACCCATAGTTGTAAATCTTCCTCTTTTCTATCCCCCCTTAATGTGTATGTGTGTGCACGCGTGTGCCTGTGCATGCATATTTGCCTGTGCTCCACCTATCCTTGGCTTAAATGTGAACAAACTAATCTCCTCAGTTAATCATAACATGGGTTTACAATGAGTTATTTTTAACTTCTTTTTTGTTTTTGTTCCAATTCAATCCAATCAAGTCCAATTCAGAGTTCAACAAGTTGAGACATTCCCGATCCAAGCTGACAAGACAGGGCTCTCACCTCCTGTCTTGGTTTTGATCTACATGATCCAAGCTGATTGGAGAATATTGGGGTCTCTGTGCTTAGACCTCTTGGTCAGCAATATCAGAAAAATATAAGATCTCACAGACTTCAAGGAGTTGAAGGATGATGACCAGCTGCTTGATCAGCTGGATATTTTTCTGGTTGGTGTTAAATCAGCAGACTATGTTTTGAGGCTATAAATGTAAGATAGTCCAAGAAGCAAGGGGTCATGTGATAAGGCCCATTAATGTGTTAATTACAGCTTTGCAAGCATTTTGTCCTTCTGGTCAGAATCTATTGATGTATCTTAGGAGTAAAATGGTGACTGACTGCTAGCACCTCTTCGGGTGTAGCGAGTTTTGATCTGCCTTTGTTACCAGACCCCACTTGGAGTACCGTGCTCAGTTCTGGTCACCTCATTACAAGAAGAATATGGAAGTCATTGAAAGGATGCAGAGGAGATTTACAAGGATGTTGCCTGGATTGGATGGCATGCCTTATGAGGATAGGTTGAGAGAGCTTGGTCTTTTCTCCTTAGAGAGATGAAGGATGAGAGGTGACCTGATACAGGTGTATAAGATATTGAGAGGTATTGATGGAATGGCTTCTCAGAGGCTTTTTCCCAGGCTGAAATGTCTTCTACAACAGGACACAGGTTTAGGGTGCTGGGGAGTAGGTACAGAGGAGATATCAGGGGTACGTTTTTCACTAAGGCTAGTGGGCACGTGGAATCGGCTGCCTGCTGTGATGTTGGAGGCGGATTAGATAGGATCTTTTAAGATACTTTGGATGAGTACAATGGACTTAGTAAGATAGAAGGTTATAGGTAAGCTTAATAGGTAGAGATATGTTCAGCTCAACTTGTGGGCCAAACAGCCTGTTTGTGCTGTAGTTTTTCTATGTTCTATCATCCTGTCTGGGAGAGGCAGTTCTTTTGTTACTTCATTAGTTTAGTTTTGTGATTTATAGCGGGGTGTGAGGTTCCACAACAATGAGAGTGGAACTCTTCTGTTCTTGTAATCTCTGCTGGAGGCTCTCAGAACAGATGGCCAACTTTGTAAGATGTGACCTGCAGCAGTCATTCTGCGGTTCAACAAAAGTCCATTTTGAAAATGGCTAGAAAGAAAGTTTTGATGCATATAGAGATTTCTTTTCATGTCGTATTGACATGACATTCAAAACACAGCTTGCCCTTTCTTTTGCAATGGGTAGCATCATTGGGTCAATTGACTTGTTCATAAACTTAATTGCCCAATTAATTTTAATTGATAGGTGGGCTGTCAATTTCGGCACCTACCCACCTACCATTTAATAATGAAAATAGGAAAATGGTGGACCAGTAACCTATAATATATTATGTACCGTCTCCCTCAAAAATCATGACCAGTAGGGTATGGTAAAATTGAGCCACAGTCTTGCCTTTAATACCAGGTAAGGATATGTAATACCTATTGCAAAAAGATTAAAATCCTGTGTATTAATACCAATATCACTATATTGGTATTGGAAATTGGATAAATGTTGAAATACATACATACAACAGCCACTCTTCCTACTTTTCCACAACTGCCTCCCCCTGCCACCCCACCCACCAAGCACTCACAATGCCATTAACACAAAATTGTCTTGCAAATAGCCACTCTTTGCACCCTATTTGACCTATCACATTCATTATCAAGCAAAGATTGACTTGCCATGAAAAAATGAGAATTTGCAATATTGGAAAGAGCTACATAAGAATAAAAATTGATGTGCTTTAACTACAAACGCTTAACAATGTTACATTTTGTCATGCATCCATGTGCACACCCTGGTGCAAATATAAAGCTCTACTATTTTTCCTTTGCCTTCCATTCCCTTGTGGTACAGCCCCTTTGAGCAAAAACTGAGGCAGGTTTTTCAGCTCCTTGTTCTGGCCTGTGTAAGGCTCTTGACCCATGTAGTATTGTAAAAAAAGACCAAGGTATCTATATCTAATTCAAGAAGTTGTCATTCAGAGTCTGCATGGCCATGCACACAGAATGTAGATTGCAGTGTTTAATGTTGCACAGAGTTCAATAACTCAGCTGTGTAAAAATACATCATCATCATTCTGCAACATCGACACATTCACACTTGAGGCTGTCTTTTCCATTCCCTCAGCACTTGGTGTCAGTGTGTTGTACATTTTCTGTTGCTGTTTGCTGATAACTGCCCCTCACCTCACTGTCCCCGATGCAGCACCTATGTCCAGGTGAGTTGGACATAGATTTCCAGGGTCCGAATTGGTGATACCAGAAATCATTCTCTTTGCCCTTGACAAAGGATTGCAGTCTCAGTAATGGTGACCATGAAGCTATCGTTGATTGCTATAAAAACTCTCTGGTTTTCCTTTAGGGAAGGAAATCTGCTGTTTTTAGCTGTTCTGGCCTACATGCAGCTCCAGATCCACAGCAGTGCAGTTGACTGTTAATTGACTTCTAAATCAGCATGGCATTCACTCAGTTTAATGGCAATTAGAGATGAATAACAAATGTTGACCTTACCAATAATAATTACATCCCGTGAAAGAATTTTAAAAAATGGTCCAAACAGGGACAAAAATGTTCAATTTTAGGGATGAAGTGGAAGTGACGGCCTTTGATATTAAGGAAAAATTTTACTTAGTGTGGCATCAATGAACAAAGCTAAAATTTAAGCAACTAAGAATAGGGGAAGCTCGCTACTAGCTAAAGTCATATCTAGCACATTGAAAGATGGTTGAGGTTGTTGAAAGTCAATTATGTTAGCCCTATAGTATTGTTGCAGGAGTTCCTCAGGGTAATGCCTGAGGAACTCAGGGAGTGGAATGCCCTGCCTGCAGCTGTTGTAGATGCGCCAAGTTTGGTGGCGTTTAAGAGGTTAATTGATAAGTATATGGAAGAGAAGGGAATGGTTTAGTTTGGAGGGGCATTGCTTTTTATTTTGGTCGGCACAACATCGAAGGCCGAAGGGCCTGTTCTGTGCTGTATTGTTCTAAGTTCTATGTTCTATGTTCTAATGTCCTGGGCTAAACCACATTCAGCAACTTAATCAACAACCTTGACTCCATTATTGTAGTGATTGTCCCTTTTGAGGTGATCTGCTGAGTGGGTTACATGACTTGGGTAACTAGGTACCAGGGTAGGGGAAATCACGCTAGTGGGCATAGGCTTCTGTATCAATTCGATCCTGCAATCTGACTAGCAGACTTCAGTCTGTAAGCCTCCGTTTTATAATTATATGTTAATATTTATCTAATTGGTGAACATGGCACCGAGGACAAAAGAAACAAATGTAGTCCCATGATCATGATTATAAAGTCACCTTGAAGTTTAGTTCAAGCTAAGAAACAGAAGAATGTATGAGGACATGCCCCTATTTGGATAGATAGATCCTTCTGATGCTTCTGTGGAGGTCTGGATACAATATGTTGAATGTTTGGCCACTATTTTCAGAACTCAGTAAGAATTTAGCAACACCAATTTTAAACCCAACCGATTTATTTGATAGTAAAATTGCAAGCTTTCGACACTGTGTCTTCGTCAGGCAAATGCAGTGTTCTGGTCTGCAATAGCACACATCAGCACAGACAGTTACAGACTGCTGATTAGAATGCGAATCCTTACATCTAACCTGCTATTCAAGTTTTAAAGTGGCTAACAATGTGTGTGAAGGGAATCCTGAGCATTGGTTAGAGAATTGTGTATTTTCTCCAGACAGCACAGTAAGTGAGGGTTTTTTGCTAATCCAGGCAAGTTACGGGGGTTACAGATAGTGTGACATGAAGCCAAGATCCCTGTTAAGACCGTCCTCGTGTGCGGAACTTGGCTATCGGTCTCTGCTCAGCAACTCTGCGCTGTCGTGTGTCACGAAGGCCCCCTTGAAGAACATTTACCTGCAGGTCGGAGGCCGAATGCCCATGACTGCTGAAGTGTTCGCCTACAGGAAGGGAACTGTTTTGCCTGGTGATTGTTGAGCGATGTTCATTCATCCGCTGTTGTAGTGTCTGCATGGTCTCCCCAATGTACCATGCTTCAGGATGGTAACCCCCGTAACTTGCCTGGGTTAGCAATAAACCTCACTTACTGTGCTGTCTGGAGAAAATACACAATTCTCTAACCAATGCTCAGGATTCCCTTCACACACATTGTTAGCCACTTTAACACTTGAATAGCAGGTTAGATGTAAGGATTCGCATTCTAATCAGCAATCTGTAACTGTCTGTGCTGATGTGTGCTATTGCAGACCAGAACACTGTATTTGCCTGACAAAGACACAGTGTCAAAAGCTCGTGATTTTACTATCAAATAAATCAGTTGGATTTAAAATTGGTGTTGCTAAATTCTTACTGAGTTCTTACTACCCCAGTCCAACGCCGGCATCTCTACATCATGACTACTATTTTCAGGCCAACAGAAGAGAGAAGGAAAGAGAAAGTCAATGCTTCAGTATGCATGTGGGACCCAGGCTTACAATTTAATATGCAACATCGTGTCCCCCTAGTGAGTCCAACTCCAGGTCATTTACCAAAATAGTTGAATAGGTAAAAACACACTGCCATCCAAAGCTATTGGTAATGCTGCAGCAATTTAAGATTAACTTAACCAGGAGAGCTCTTTGGGAAACTACTGTAACTTAAGTTACTAAGTTAAGACAAGTTTTAGAGCATTGCAACTTCAGAGTCACTCTCAATGATAATGCTCCGTTTAGTCTGCTGGATAAATAATGAGGGCATCCAAAGGAAGTTATTAGCAAAGCAGAGATAAATTTTAAGAAGGTGCTAGAGATAGCCCTGACAATGGAGAGCACTGAGGAAGGGTGCACAGGAGCTTCAGAGCATGCAAAATGGCACAGTTCACCAGTTAGGGGGGGGAGTTGTGATCAGCAGTGGCACCAAAGATGAAGATGTAGTTTTAAAATGCAGTCATGAAAAAAGTGAAAAGACTTAAAAGGGTCAATCAATCGCCAAAGATTGAAGTAGTATGGTTTTGTGTGGGTGTATGTGTGTGGGTGCGGGATGGGGGATGGGGGGGCAAAGACTCCTCTGAAACCACAAGTATTAATAAGCTGACTCCTTATTCTGTACAGGAAAAGGCATCGATGTAAAACTAAATCAAATCTACCCAGTAACAGTTAGTAACACGTCACAGTGTATAACATTAGAACAGACCAGTACTATTTATATAGTAGAATTTAAATGTTTACTCATTGTTCAATGTGAAAGCAGGCAAGATAACCCACATCACTGTGATGCTTTTGTTAAAGGGTAGGTCCTTAAGGATACAGAACCTTTGCCACACTGATAGGAGAACTTTTCAATATTTACAAGGAGTCCAGTTCTACAATGTACTTGTTTTTCTTTATTCACACAAGGTAGATGAAGAGTCCTGTCTGATACTAGCCTTCATCTTCCTTGGCAGATGCTTTTCCCCTACCTGTTCCAAACTGAGTGATTGTTTCCTGTCCTGTGAGGACCACTGTAGATTTCTTCCACTAACTGCAAGCGAAAGCAAATCTTCCAGCTGCTTTTTCCGCACAAAATTCAACCTAGGCTCCATCGCTATGTGACACACAGCCTGTGCCCAAGAAGAAATGCAAATTAACTACCCTTTAATTTCAGAGTTTCCTTGATTCCAGGAAACTATATTAATAATTTATATTTCCTAACAAAAGCAGAATCATTTCCAGAATTTTACTTTTCTCTGATTTTTTTTGAGGGGTGAGGGGGGCATCGTGAAATTTCAGGGATATGATTTTCTCCGGGACTTGCCTATCCACTTGCTCGTAGATTCAGAGAATCCCAGGAGGAGGCCATTCAGCCCATCAAGCATGCACTGACAACAAGCCCACCCAGGCCCTATCCCTGTAACCCCATTAATTCCCCTGACACTGAGGGGTGATTTAGCATAGGCAATCAACCTAACCTGCACATTTTTGGAAGGAAATCAGAGCACCTAGAGGAAACCACTCAAACATGGGAAGAATGCATAAACTCCAATAGTCACCCAAGGCCAGAACTGAACCTGGGTCCCATGCACTGTGAGGCAGCAGTGCAACACACCATGCTGCCACTGTCTTGCCCCAGATAGAACATAGAACATAGAACACTACAGCACAAACAGGCCCTTCGGCCCACGAGTTGCGCCGATCACATCTATATCTACCAATCCACAGACCTATCTATAACCCCCTATCCCATTAGTTCCCATATGCTCATCCAGAAGTCTTTTAAAAGATCCCAGCGAGTTCGCCTCTACCAACTCCGACAACAGCCGATTCCATTCACTCACCTCGCTCTGAGTGAAAAACTTACTCCTAACATCCCCTCTGTATTTGCTTCCCTGCACCTTAAATCTGTGTCTTCTCGTAGTGACCATTTCAGCTCGGGGAAATAGTCTCTGAGAATCCACCCTATCTATTCCTCTCAACATTTTATAAACCTCTATCAGGTCGCCTCTCAGTGAGAAGAGTCCTAGCTCCCTCAACCTATCTTCATAAGGCCTGCCTCCAATCCAGGCAGCATCCTTGTAAATCTCCTCTGCACTCTCTCAATAGCCTCTACATCCTTCCTATAGTGAGGCGACCAGAACTGCACACAATACTCCAACTGGGGTCTGACAAGAGTTTTATAGAGCTGCACCATTACCTCCTGACTCCTAAACTCTATTCCTCGATTAATGAAGGCCAGTACAACATACGCCTTCTTGACCACTTCATCCACCTGCGAGGCCAATTTAAGAGTCCTAAGGACCCGGACCCCAAGATCCTTCTGCTCTACAACACAGCTAAGACTCCTACCCCTGATATTGTACTCCTTCATCCCATTGTTCCTGCCAAAATGGACCACTACACATTTATTCGCATTGAAGTCCATCTGCCACTTCTCTGCCCGGTCTTGCATCCTGTCTATGTCCCGTTGCAACTTTTGACATCCCTCCAGACCATCCACAACACCACCGACCTTTGTATCGTCGGCGAACTTACTAACCTATCCCTTCACTTCCTCATCCGGGTCATTTATGAAAATGACAAACAGCAGGGGTCCCAGAACTGATCCTTGGGGCACTCCACTGGTTACCGACCTCCATGCAGAAAAAGACCCATCCACAACCACTCTCTGCCTTCTGCAGGCAAGCCAGTTCTGGATCCACGAGGCCAAAGCCCCTTGGATCCCATGCCCTCTCACCTTCTCCAGAAGCCTTGCATGGGGTATAAGGCCGTTAAATGGCCTGTTCCTACCCAGCATCAATTTTTTGGCTGCCAGGCAGAATTAAGCTCTTTGGAGGAAACCCAACAATAAAGTTAGACCTTTGATGTGAAAGTGGGGGAATAGCTCCATCAGAATCCTCCCATAAGGCCAGTATCCTCCCCAGTCTATCCCCTAAGACTCTAATCATTCCCTTGCCTATCCCCCTGACCTTCCCCGCCTGTCCCATCCTGGGTCAGGCAGCTCCATTCAGTTCTTCTTCCGCATACTGCAGCATTGTTATGGTGGGATTTTCCCCCAAATTTGAGTGTAATTTGGCGTCAGAGCAATTGGAGTTGGCAGAGATGTGTTACCTGCCAACTCCTTAATTGACCTTGATTGACAAACGCCAAAAGCTAGCAAGTTTACTATCAAATAAATCGGTTGGATTTAAAATTGGTGTTGTCAGACTTCTTACTGAGTTAACTCCTTGATTGGCCGGAATTTTTAGGATGGCAATGTTTTCATGATACCATTCTGACGCTAAGAGCAAGTTACTTGTTGTTCGTGGTCTGACTTTTCTAGCTCTGACCTGTAAGCCACAAGGCCCTAACCTTTTCATTGCTAGTTGCTTTGTGTTTGTTTAAACTATAACTTAGATTGAAAGTTCCAACTCCCAAAATGTTATACTCTTAAAACTAAAAGTTAGATTCTAAAACATATGAATCATGAACCATATTTTTTGCAACAACTTGAACACAATTCCCAAAAGCTTATACTGAAGATGCATCTCTGGCATTAAATATACCATTTGCTATTGCCTCCGCAACACTTGTACTTACATATTCCAATATCCATATTACAAGAAGGTCTTTCAAAGTTCACTCACTTGCTGAATTGGTTTTAAAAATAGAATATATTTTGATGTTTGTAACTTTGAAGTATAAATATGGCCCTTATATTTAAATGAGTTTGCAGCTTGTCTGACTTTTGGTGATCATTAATCTCATTCCAAACATTTCTCTTGTGTTGGCAGCCGTGGTACAAGCAAGTAATGAACTGCTGCCATTGGTAGCTGGTAAAATGATTTAAATTAGATGTGTCCTGAAGCACAGTTACAGGTTTGTATTTTCTATCAATTAATTATTAACATTTACAGAAATATTCCAGGCTAAATAGATCATATTGTCTTCTATAAAAGTGAACGTTCGTAAAAGTGAATGTTACTATTTTTTTAAAAAAACAAAATTTCATGTTTTTGTGAAACTATGTTAAGTCAGAGCTCTGACTGTTCTCATTTCAAAATCGATCTAAATAAATAAATGGCTACAGGATCTACAAAGTAGATAATTATGTGATTCTTTTTGCATATGTTTCTTGACATAACATAGAAATTAGAAGCAAAAATAGGTCATTTGATCCTTTGATTCTGCTTCGCCATTCATTTTAATCATGGCTGATAATCAAATTCAATATTCTGAATTCCCCTCTTTCCCAAACTCCCCCCACATTCCTTGATCCCTTAGCCCTGAGAGATGTATCTAACTTTTTTCTTGAAATAAGATGTTTTGGCTTCAACTACATTCTGAACTCGACACATTCACCACCCTCTGGGCAAAGAAATTTCTCCTCACCTCAGTTCTAAAAGGTTTATGCCTTATCTTCAAACTATTATCCCTAGTCCTGGACTCCCCCATCGTTGGGAACATTCTTTCTGAATCTACCCTGGTAGAATTTTATAAGTTTCCATGAGATTTCACGAGCAACCCCCCCGCCCACCCCGGCCGCTTCACTCTGCTAAACTCCAGTGAATATAATCTTGTGGTGAGAGGAAGCTGACTTGTAATGGCAGAGGCTTTTGGATTTTCAACCCCAAGATATGAAAATAATGTTTACTTAGCTTACTGTATAGATAGTGCTTGAAGATACATTTTCCACAACTTCTACACTGTATAGAATGTAACCACATAAACAAAATACATTTAAGGGGGAACAGTTAAGTTCTGTTTACAGATTCAGTGTGCAATGATTTGCAAGTTGCCTGTGCCCATTCCGGTTGAGGCAATAGCACTCAAACTCTGTACTGTCTCCTCATTTCTATGGTTCCTGCACATGATCATTGCTGCTGGCTGCCTACACTCAGTAGCATGGGGCAGCTAGAATGATATCCAGATAGCCTCCAGGTCATTAAAGCAGACTAACCTTCTCAAAAGAGGCTGCTGCTTACTATCATTAAGAATGGAAATTAAGCAGCAGGGCAGAGAGAGATAAACCACTGATGCAGTGCTAGAGGGCTTTCAGTCATGGAGACAAACAAAACGAGTGTTACTGCAGGAGCCAGAAGGCTCTAAAGAACCAGACTGTGAAAGAATGGAGCAGGTGGTCAGAGAGGTCAGCTAACCAAGAGGCTTGGTGCTGGGAGAAGTAGAATGACCTCATGCAGGTGGTCAAGGTCAGTGAATACATTATCACATGGCATCTGTTATACTATTATCTGAAGAGGTAGTGGCATAGTCACTGGATTAGTAATCCAAAAACCCAGGGTGATGCTCTCGGGGCCTAGATTCAAACCTAACCACAGCAGATGGTAGAATTTGAATTCAATAAAGAAATCTGGAATTAAAGGTCTAACAATGCCCATAAAAACGATTGATAATCGTTATAAACACCCAACTGGTTCTCTATATGACCACTTCAGATCCACAACAATGTGATGATTGACTGTGTAATTGACTGTGCAAGCCACTCATTTGTATCAAACTGCTGCAAAGTTAACAAAATGGGATGAAACCAAATGGACTACCCAGCATTGATCTGCACACCAAAATGACAAAGACAAGGCCAGCCCTGTTCACTCTGCAAAGTCCTCCTTACTAACATCTGCAGACTCGTGCCAAAATTTGGAGAGCTACCTCTCTGATAGATAATGTCGCAGGCAACACCATTAAAATCCCTGGGAATGGCCTGACTCACTGGCAGGACAGAGCCAGCAGAGATGGTGGCACAACAGTACGCAACTCTGGGAATGCTCATGAAGTCTTAAGACATCAGGGCAAACACAGATGACATAGCACCCATCCCTGTGCCCTCAGCTGATGAATCAGTATCGCCCCATGTTGGGGGATATAGGGGATATGTCAGGCTATGAGGCTACAGGTTGTGGTTGAGTACAATTCTGCTGCTCCTGATGGCCCACAGTGTCTCATTGATGTCCATCCTTGAGTTGCTAGATCATGTTCAAAGTTTTTCCCATTTAGCCACACAATATGTTGGAGGGTATCTTTAGTTTGAAGATGGGAGTTGTTTGAGATCCAACTCACTACGGTGTTACCATCAGCAAACTTGAAAATCGAGTTGGAGGAGAATTTAGCCACAGTCATAGGTGGAGTGTAGTAAGGGATTGAGGACACAGTCTTGTGGGGTACCGCTGTTGAGGATGATCATGGAGGAGGTATCGCCTATCCTTACTGATTGTGTTCTGTGGGTTAGAAAGCCTCAAATCCAGTCACAGGGAGGAATCGAACCCCAGGCTACAAAGTTTAGAGATAGATTTTGTAGAAATAATGGAGTTGAAGGATCAGCTGTAGTCAATAAATGAGAGTCTGACAGAGGTATTCTTGTCATCCAGGTGTTCCAGGATGGTGTCAGACCAGGGAGGGTGGCATCTGCTATGGACCTGTTGTGGAGAAAGGCGAAATGTAGTGGATCTAAATAGTCTGGGAGGCCAGAATTGATTCATGGCATAACTAATGCATTGATAGGCCAATCAGATAACCTCTAATCACTGTCAAACAGCATGAGGAATCCAGCTTCAACATCACACAGGGCTTGGAGTTCATTATTTCCAAATGGAAATGGCAACCAACTCCAGGACTGCATTAATAATCACAACTGTGATGCAGTCTGATAGTCTCTGATCAGCTTCCATTGCAGGCAAACTACTCAACATCTCAGTGCTGCAGTGGAAACACAGATGAAGATCATGAGATCCATGATTGCTGCCCTGTACAAAGAACAAAGAACAAAATAGCACGGGAAACAGACCCTTCGGCCCAACGAGCCCATGCCGCCACGCCGATGTTCCCACCTCTACCTGTGATCCCTGTCTATGTTTATAGATCTATGGATTAAAAACCAAATTTGAGACAATTTAGGGAGAATTGGATTTGCCAATTAGCCTAAGAGCACATCTTTGGGATGTGGGAGGAAACCGGAGCATCCGGAGAAAACCCACGCAAGCACGGGGAGGATGCGCAAACTCCCACAGACACAGGCCCAAATCCATGTATCTGCACAGCACAGCGATAGTTACTGAGCTGTCGTGTTGCCCATCAAATGGTCCAGGTCAAGCGTACACTAACAACGTGAAGCACTAGGATACTCTTGAAAAATCCAAGAGCAGCCCTGTCACGACCCATCGCGTGTATGCTCCTTGTTAGACAACAAGGTAGACCAGTCTGTAGGCATAGACTGCTGTTATCATTGACCATGGACCTCACATTTAAAGGGGCATGCTCACAGTAATCCAACATTCTGTCCTGTAACAGATTATAGAAGATTACAGGATGTCCTCTGGTGGGAGAGTTATTGACATATGGAGCATGAACCTGCTGTCCTTCCTCAGGATGACATCATTTGTGTTCCCACCGTTGCCACTCTGTCAACATGTTTGGTATTGCTCTCAGCCCATCCAGACAGTTGACCATCACCACCCCGCCTCACCAAGGTAGCCAAGTCCAAAGATGGGCCTTCAAGATCAAAAGCACTGTCACGATTTCTCCATTCTCTCTCATAAAAAGTCAGCAGCCTTTCCCAGCCTAACTACAGCCACTAGGATGTGTAGGGGCACTGGACCAGCCAAAATCATTCACATGACAGGGAATGGACAAAAGTGAATAATTCCTTTGTCTTTGTACCTTGTATATATTGTTGAATAGAAATGTTAATGTAAAGGTTCTTGTGGGGAACTTTTATTGTAGGATGGTGGGCATGGGAATGTTGTGATGGGGTATCTCTGTTGGATACAATGTTGGGAGTATCCACAGGGAAGTAGTTTCATGAAAGTAGTAGACCTAATGGTAGTAGAAGTTCAATGTTGTCAGACAGACTGCCTGGAGCAAAGGAATCTAGGATACTTCCTCTCTGTCTCATTCTCTTCCAGCCTACTACCCCCTTTCTCCTAACCTTTCTCCTCCTGCTCCTGGTCTGTTACTCATGGTTGCAATGTAGAGAGTGCAATGGATCATCATAAACTTGGACACCTGCTACAGTGTGTACTGGAGGAATTCCCCAAGAAGTCCAGGCAGGAAAATGTTGACAATGCCAATGGTCAATTCCATGACATTCCTGATGCATTAGTAACTCTCATTTTGTGAGTTTTATCCTTGGTTGGTTAGCTGAAGAAGGGATATTATGAATAATGGCATTCATCAATCTGATGCATTGGGCATGGTAGTATACTAACTATATGTTGAGAAATTGGTAGCCCCTGCAGATTCTATCTCTTCTTGTTGACTGTGGGGCCTTCAGGGCCATATGCGTGCAGTTTGATGGTTCCCCATTGGGAATATCATTGTCCTGGCAAAGCCTCATGCCCTCTCATTCTGCTTCTTCTTACTGAAGGAGAAAAAATATATTTAGACTCCCCTGGCCTCCTTCACTTCCTGAATGGATTGACAGATGGCAGACTGGAAGATATTAGAAATGTTTTGCGTTCCCACTTGAAAACATCCTGATGCATGTGCCACTGTGATCTTTATAGCACTGGCATCATGAGGCTCCAGGTCCAGTTGGCATAGTCCTATCATTAACTCTTTGTTGAACCTAAGTCATCTGAACAATTATCCCTAGGTCACATGGAGATAGAACATGTTCTTGCAAAACTGGTGGGTGAGCAAATCCTTCTATAGGGAACACCCCCTTCCCAAGTAACATTCAAACTTAATTAATATTCAAGTCAAAACCAGCATATAGTTACCATGTAATACAAGGCAGAAGATCAAGTCTAGGAAACATCTTTTCATGGTCCAGTGAAGATATTTAAACTACCTTCGTAAAGGTTTCAGCACTGCCTTTGCTGTAGACTTAGATGCGGGTCTAGCTTCTTTCCTATGAGTTATAAACTGACTTTTGACTGAGATGTAAACTGACCTGTCTGCTTCCAAATATGCTGGCAATTAAACCATTTTCCTCTTTGTTGTTCCTCCTGTATATTTGACCATCTGAATCTCTCAAATTCCTTGACTCTAGAAATTAATATGTGTATACCTCCACTGATCTCTCAGTCATCTAGGTAAGCCGTTTCCTTATGCTTGATACCTGTTTCAGTTTGGATGCCTGCTAGTCTTGTTACTGGGAAAGTCACATCCCATCGTGCATTTTGAATGCTGGCTATTGTTGTCACTAGGCAGATTGCTACCTGTTGCTGGGTCAATCACATCCTATCATGTCTTGCTAAATTCTTGTTACTGCTGTTACTAGGCAAATCCGTGACATTCCATTAATCTGGCCTAAGAAGAAATAAGTCAAGATGATCTCAGTTACACGTTGGTGGTTGGTCTGTTCAGCAATGCTGGTGGAGGCCCCTCATGCTACCGAAATCTTTTCTGCTGTCAGCAATTAGCACCACAATTCAGTGCATGCGCACAGACCAAGTTTGGCTGTTTAACATTGTGATAGTATCTGTCCTGATACTCCTGGTACACATATAGCATACTAGTGCTCAGGCCCTGCATAGCGTGTGACCGTGCTGGAAGCAGTTGGCTCCATTTTAGGTCATCAGGGCTCCTGTAGCAGTGGCACCATCAATAGTATAGAATCTAGCTTTATTTTATTAAACCTGATGATTAAATTATGCCAAAATCCTGTATTTATGGAGGTGGTTGCTGCTGTGTGAAAAGATACAACCCTGTTCATAGGCTACAGTTGGAACTACTATTTCCAGTGACAGCACAGATCCAACAACAAGCAGATTTGAGCATTCTCGTGGCATGATGCATTCTGGTGATGTCATGCTACCTTGCATGATATGGGCTGAGTTTCCATCCCTTGAGCAGAAAGAAAATGCTGTAAAACCTCAGCAAGTCTGACAGCACCTGTGGCAACAGAATAGAGCCAAGCTCTCAAGTCTAGATGAAAGGATCCAGACTTGAAATGTTGGCTCTATTTTCTATCCGCAGATGCTGTTAGATATTGTGAGATTTTCTAGTGTTTCCTTTTAGATTTCAGCATTCACAGTATTTTGCCTTTATACCCTGGAGGTTTGGCTTCAACCTGATGACAAGTACATGGGTTTTAATTTCTTTTTATTTGATGTACTTTTAATTGCAGGTTCACACTGACTCAGCTCCTCAACCCCCAACACTGACATTCGCCCACCAGCATTCCACCACTCTGCCGCCCCTGGCTATTTTGACTCCTCTTTACCCAATACCTCTACATTAAACACTATTTTTGAAAACAGCAGGGCTGAGAAGCTGTGAAGGCAGGGGTAACTGATGAATACCAGACAGGTAATGGAGCTGGGGAGTGCCAAGGTGCAGGGTGGGGAGTTGAGGGCAAGCCAGGAGCGCGGATGGAAAAGAGCAGAGGAGACTCTTCCTGGTCTCGATGCTGGAGGAGTGGGAGTGCTTACCTTGCGCCATCAAGGGATGAAAAACTGGTGTCAGTAAAAGCAATTGTGAAGCTGTTGGGTTAAAGTTAAAAGTCTAACTGGTTCGCTAATGACCTTTAGGGAAGGGTAAACCAACATGATAAAGAAATATGATTGATTTGAGCGTAAGTGTGCACTGCCTGTGTGCACAGGAGTCTTAGCTGTGTTGTAGAGCAGAAGGATCTTGGGGTCCGGGTCCATAGGATTCTTAAATCGGCCTCGCAGGTGGAAGATGTGGTTAAGAAGGTGTACGGTGTACTGGCCTTCATTAATTGAGGAATTGATTTTAGGAGTCAGGAGGTAATGATGCAGCTCTATAAGACCCTTGTCAGACCCCAGTTGGAGTATTGTGTGCAGTTCTGGTTGCCTCACTATAGGAAGGATGTAGAGGCTATTGAGAGTGCAGAGGAGATTTACAAGGATGCTGCCTGGATTGGGAGGCAGGCCTTATGAAGATAGGTTGAGGGAGCTGGGACTCTTCTCACTGGAGAGACGTAAGTTGAGAGGCGACCTGATAGAGGTTTATAAAATGTTGAGAGGAATAGATAAGGTGGACTCTCAGAGACTATTTCCCCGAGCTGAAATGGTCACTACGAGAGGACACAGATTTAAGGTGCAGGGAAGCAAATACAGAGGGGATGTTAGGGGTAAGTTTTTCACTCAGAGGGTGGTGAGTGAATGGAATTGGCTGCCATCGGTGGTGGTAGAGGCGAACTCACTGGGGCCTTTTAAAAGACTTCTGGATGAGTATATGGGAACTAATGGGGTAGGGGATTATAGATAGGTCTATGGCTTGGTAGGTATAGATGTGATCGGTGCAACTCGTGGGCCGAAGGGCCTGTTTGTGCTGTAGTGTTCTATGTTCTATGTTCTGCCATTGCAGCCCTAATACCAACAAACCTCTCAGCATTTGCTGCTACTTGCATGCCAAGATCTGGGCCTATATTTAATTGAAAAAGGAATATAACAATATCAGAACGTGTCACTTTTTTAAAAAAAATACTTTTAGTATATCAGTGTAACGAGCAAGGTCAGAATGTTTTGCCTGTCCCTTGCTTCCCTGTCATGCTTATGGTGTGTCACGGTTTGGTACAATTGGGTGGTTAGCTAAGCCACTTAAAGAGACAATTGAGAGTCAATCATGTTGGTTTACCTTTCCCTAAAGGTCATTAGCGAACCAGTTACACTTTTAACTTTAACCCAACAGCTTCACAATTGCTTTTACTGACACCAGTTTTTCATCCCTTGATGGCGCAAGATTCAGCTCCAGTCTCCGAGGAACAACACTTGGTCTCGTGGCTATTACTTTTTCATTGTTGTTTTGATATTTATTAAACTTTGTAGAACCAGGATATTATAATATTAATGCAAATTTAATCAGGCTAAATTTTGAAATTGCCAAATCTTGAATCTGCCCCTCCAGCCAGGTTAAAAGCTTCTTTGCTTTGGTTGAATCATTAGTGCTCCCCCGGGAGAGACCATAGAATTGGCCATGACTGTGGTGCTGTGCCCACCACCTACATGTCCCTGTGTGACTAGCAGCAGTGAATGCACTGCCTACTTATGGGCTTCCTGCATGGTATATTGAGATGTTCCCTCATCAATAACATTCAGAAGGTTCTTGGATCTTTTAAACCACCTGGCTTCACCTGCAAGCACGCTCAGCCTTACTATATGGATCCAACCAAAATCTTCAGTTAATTAAATGCTGTAACATTTCCCTACATCGCACAGCAATCAGACATCATTTTCATTTTCTGCCTTTGTTTTTAAAGGAGGAAGGTTATGTGAAACATCAGACTGAGAGTGGTTTCAGGTGCCAAGAGGAGTGTAACATCTAGCCATGCACACACTCAGGAAGAGGAAGGGTTTGTACTCCTGTGGCAAGAGATAAGGAAGAAAATAGACACAGAAGTCAGAGAGCAAGTTTGCTGTCAGTTTGTTGATGCATTCAGCTTATTTTCCATCTCAACTTATTGAATTACAGCTACGTGAAATCCTTACGTTACTTCAATTAAAATTAACTCTGGACTTCTGCAAACCATTCTCTTTATTTTAGTGTTATGCACCAAGTTGATACAAAGGAACGAGAATATTTTTTAAGCCTGCCTATATTGCAAACACTGCATTGTGCACACCTATCTTTCAGTAGTCCATTCACACTCATTTGAGGGGCATTGCACAGTAAGAGAATGTTATATAATCTAAATGAGCAAGAGAAATTGATATTACAGATAAGGAGACAAGCATTGCTGATCAAAACATAGAACATAGAACATTTAGAACATAGAACATTACAGCGCAGTACAGGCCCTTCAGCCCTCGATGTTGCACTGACCAGTGGAACGAATCTAATTACCTTCTAACCTGAACTATTCCAATGTTATCCATATGCCTATCCACTGACCATTTGAACGTCCTTATAGTTGGCGAGTCCACAACTGCTGCAAGCAGGGCATTCCACACTCTTACTATACTCTAAGTAAAGAACCTACCTCTGACATCTATCCTATAATTGTCACCCCTCAATTTAAAGCTATGTCCCTTCGTGTTAGCCATCACCATCTGAGAAGAAAGGCTCTCACTGTCCACCCTATCTAATCCTCTGATCATCTTGTATGCCTCAATTAGGTCACCTCTTAACCTTCTAACAAAATTAACTTCAAAACCCTCAGCCTTTCGTCATAAGACTTTCGCACCATACCAGGCAACATCCTGTTAAACCTCCTCTACACCTTTCCAATGCTTCCACATTTTTCTTATAATGCGACAAGAACTATATGCAATACTCCAAGTACGGCCACACCAAAGTTTTGTACAGTTGCAATATGATCTCACGGCTCCAAAATTCAATCCCTCTACTAATGAAAGCTAACACACTGTACGCTTCTTAACAACCTTATCAACCTGGGTGCCAATTTTCAGGGGAGCTATGCACATGTACACCGAGATCTCTTTGCTCGTCGACAGTATCAAGAGTCCTTCCATTAGCCCTATATTCTGTACTCCTGTTACTCTTTCCAAAGTGAATGACCTCACACTTTTCCACATTTAACTCCATTTGCCACCTCTCAGCCAAATGAGACAGCTGCAGCTTATCTATGTCCCTCTGCAAACTGTAACATCCATTCTCACTGTCTACAACTCCTCCGACGTTAGTGTTGTCAGTAAATTTACTAACCCATCCTTCTACACTTCATCCCGGTCATTTATAGAAATGACAAACAGCAGTGGCCCCAAAACAGATCCCTGAGGTACATCACTAGTAACTGAACTCCAGGTTGAATATTTCCTATCAACCACCACCCTCTGTCTTCTATCAGCTGCCCAATTCCTGATCCAAACTGCTAAGTCACCCTCAATCCCATGCATCTGCATTTTCTGCAATAGCCTACTATGGGGAACCTTATCAAACGCTTTGCTAAAATCCATATACACTACATCAACTGTCTTACCCTTATCCACCTCCTTGGTCACCTTCTCAAAGAACTGGATAAGATTTATGAAGCACGACCTACCCTTCACAAAACCGTGTTGATGATCCCTAATCAATTTATTTCTCTCTAAATGATTATAACTCCTATCTCTGATGATTCTTTCCAAAACTTTGCCCACAACAGAAGTAAGGCTCACTGGTCTATAATTCCCAGGATGGACTCTACTCCCCTTCTTGAACAAGGGGATAACTGGTGAGGAGTTATCAATTGTTAGCTTAAAAGGTGTCAAGACCTGAACCTTAATGAAGGATACTTGAGAAGTATCATGCATCTATCCATGTGCTAGATTTCTGTGAAAATGTAGCATGTCCAATTGGAAAAGCTCACTAACAGTGTCCTCAGCCTCAGATAGAAATGTTCATAGAACCACAATCCACAATTGGTTACATGGCAGTCCCATCTGATCTGGACCAGATTACAAAGAAACATCTGACAGGGTTTCATTGATTTGCAGATCCGTAGCTATAGTGAACCAATGCCAAGTTCCTTAAACTCTCATAATGCTACTGTTTCTCAAGGTAAAGTCATATTGTTAATATTCTTGTTAACCTCCTCTGAAGTATACACAGGTGTCAAAAATGAACAGAATAGGTGCACCCTACATCTCAGAGTTTAGCTGCCATAAGCTAGGCAAAGCTAGAGAATCTAGTAAATAGCAAAGGAAATATGATAAGAGCAGAAATTTGGCGTAGAGCAGGCAGGAGCTTCTAAGTGATTTAAATCACAAGGAAACATTGCATAAGTAAATATGAGTCAGAGTTATAATGATAGGGGATAAATTCAAATTAAGTAAGTAAAGAATACAGCATTAACAGATGGATTGTATTAAATAAAAATCTGGTACATATAAACAATGCCCATCCTTAGATGCCCTTACTGCTGTCCATATGGTGCAGTTACATACACAGTGTTGTTAAGAAAGGGGTTCCAGGATTATCACCCAGTGAAGGAACAGCAATATATTTCCAAATCAAAATGCTGAGTGACTTAAGGGAAATTTCCTGGTAATGATGTTCAGAGAAGGTGGGTTGCTCTTGAACAAAGTTGGGACCACTATCCTCAATTTTGTTTTGTGGAAAGCTTTAACTAATTTGCCTGGGAGATAAATACCAGAGTGACATATTAGAGATGAAAAAGAATGTGTACACAACTGGGAGAGACAAACAGCAGTGGAATAAAGAATAGTTTGGAAAGAAATAGATCAGACAATGGTCAAATGCCAGGTTGTCCATTGATGTTGGAGCACGTTTGCAAATGCAGATAGCTAGTAAACACTATTTGACCTGGTTAAAAGACAGGGAGGATTGGGGCCGGGATTCTCCCAAAAAAATTCAACGTTTCCAACATGTGGGGAAATGGGAGTCAATCCCACTAGTTTTTTTTAGTGTGACTTCCAGCCCAAGATGCTGGCAGTGTAGCGCTGAGTAGTCCACTGCTCGTGCATTAATCTGTCAGAGCAGAGATCAGTGCACGCGCAGTACTCATCCGCTCTGCTCCTTGTTATTGCTCTCCCAATCAGCCAGCTCAATCACTGACCAACCCTGCAATGACCCTTACACTGGTCTTCCAATTGTCCCCATCCTGCCCTGCCCAGCCAGCCCCGATCTTCCTGACCAGCCCCACCCTGACCCCTCGACTCCCATTAGGATGACCAACCCCAATTGCCCTCACTCCCTCCCTCTGCCAGTGATCCCAAATGCAGAGTAGCAGCAGGCGTTGCCCACACTCCCCTTGTAAGGCAACCTTGTTGACACTGCACGGAGTCAGTGGGCAGTGCCAAGGTGCTCCCTTGGCAGTGCCAGTGTACCAGGTTGGCAATGCCAGATTGGCACTGTCCAAGGAGCACCCCCCTTACCCCCTGATCTAGCCCGGAGGGGGAGGCCCTTGATGGTCTCTCTACTCCCCAGAGGGGTCAGGCTGTTTCCCATTTGTGAGCAGCAGTTGTAAACCTTATTGGAGGGAACCACTTCCAACAGAAGCGGGGAGAGATGCTAGCGGGCCCAGAGAATTCCATCCTGGATCATATGCAAATGTCAATTTCAATGACATTTCCATTTGATAATCAGCACAGAGCCAATTACATCAGAAAATGAAGGCTGGGAGATGCACAGAGATCATGATACCCAGCAGGAATCTTGTGAAATAGCCATCACTGATGTCTCCCAGTCCCCTGCACTACTAGAGCAGTGCAGCAGCTGGGATATTTAGTTTTCCTGTCTGGAAGGTATTTGGGAAGATAGTGAAGGAGAAACGGAAAGAATTCTGTGGCATTGATCAAAACATCTGTTGTACTGGAGAAAAGTTAAGTATTTCAGTGACTAAAGACAGATTATCATAGTTAGAATTAAGCAACAATAGAGGAACTATCACTATACTGGGTGGACAGGACATGCCATCAAATAGTGGATGGGGTAGAAAGAGCACATTTTCAGACCAATTATAGAAAGATTGAAGAATTGCATGGTGGTGATAATAAGAGACTTCAGTTTGCCTAATGAAAGGTAGAAGGAGCAACGGAAAGGACAAAGAGGGAGAGGAATTGCTGACAAATGAATTTTCTTGGTCAGTGGTCACAATTTTCCAGTCACATTGCCCTGGTGCCGTTCACTCTAATTTGGGAAAATTGCATGCTGGCCCAAATAATATTTTTATACCTGGAGCCAAATGGTTTCCAATCTTCCCAGTCCCTTTCTGTGTTGCACACCAGATCTCGCCCAGAAAAGGCATGAAGCTGATAAGCATGAGAATGACCTGATTTCAATCTCATTAGTGAGCTTGGCACACAGAATGTTCTCATTCCTCCAGTGGGAAGACACATTGGTGCAAATCACTACTGGTCCCTTGAAGTGTGGTACGGGGTAATGGATTGCGAAGGTGAGCAAGGAGGTGAATATTCTTACCACTAATCTCCAGGGTGCAAATGGGCTACTCAACTGCTGCCATAGTGTGTGTGTGGGGGGGCTTTCAAGAGTGCAGCGTCTCAGCAGGGCTGGAGGCCCACAAGGCACGGCTCACTACTGGGGTTCGGCTTACCATGAGGTTCATGTCGTGAGTATTCTTAGAGGCTTCTGAGATGCCCTATGAGGGACTGCCTATCGTGCCAATTGCAAAGCCCGCTAACCGTGCACTGTTTGGAAGGCTGTGTGGCTTATTTTTGACATTCTCTTCACATGGAGAAACTCATGAGAAATGAATGAGGAAGAGCAGTGTCAGACAATTTCAGAGTAAATTTCATGTGTTTATTATTTCCTTGTATTGCTCTGTATTCACATATCCCTCTCCTTTCCCAATCCTACTTCAATGACTCCCCTAGAAAAATATTCTCTTGGAAGTCGCTTGAGATGTACTTTCAAATCTTTAACTTCCCAGCCTTCAGCATACATTTTATCATGATATTTCTGCAGTGACTGATTTTGATAAATCACATCCATTCCCCTACCTTTCATGTACTTGTCCTCTCTAGAACTATTATTCTCCCTTGTCTTAATCAATTGCTGTTGTATACCCCTCACTTCAAAGCATAGATCATAGATTATAGAAACCCTACAGTGTACAAAGAGGCCATTTGGCCCATCGAGTCTGCACCGACCACAATCCCACCCAGGCTCTATTCCCATATATTACCAACAAATCCCCCTAATCTACACAACCCAGTTCACAAAAAGGGGCAATTTTAGCACAGCCAATTAACATAACCTGCACATCTTTGGACTGCGGGAGGAAACCGAAGCACCCAGAGAAAACCCATGCAGATACAGGAAGAATGTGCAAATTCCACACAGACAGTGACCCAAGCTGGGAATCGAACCCAGGTCCCTGGAGCTGTGAAGCAGCAATGCTAACCAGTGTGCTACCATGCCATCCCTTAAGTTCTGGAAACGTAAATTTTAAAGTCTTTGGCGGAATATTGGCGTAACCATCCATTGCCAGATCTCATTAAAACCGACAAAATTCTAAAGGGGTTTGACAGGATGGAAGCTGAAAGATTGTTTCCATTTATTGGGGAATCTAAAACATGGGGCACAAGCTCACGATAAGGGAATGGTCACTTAGGATGAAATGAGGAGAAATTACTTCACTTAAAGATTTGTGAATCTTTAGAATTCTTTATCCAGGGAGAGTTGTGGGATTCATTGAATGTTGAAGATCATTTTTTGTCATGGAATAAAGGGATAAGGGAAGCAGGAGGGAAAATGGAATTAAAACCCAAGATCAGTTGTAATCATATTGAATGTAGAGCAGAATGTAGATGGGTGGCACTGCTGCCTCATGGCACAAGGAACCTGGGTTTGATTCCCAACTTGGTTACTGCCTGCATCGAGTTTGCACGTTCTCTGTATCTGCATGGGTTTCCTCTGAGTGCTCCAGTCTCCTCCTACAGTCCGAAAGATGTGCTATTTAGGTGTATTTGCCATGCTAAATTCACCCTCACTGTACCCAAATAGGTGCCAGAACATGATGACTAGGGGATTTTCACAGTAACTTCACTATAGTGTTAATGTGAGTCTACTTGTGAACACTAATAAGTAATTTTTTTAAAAATGGCAGTATGCTCCTATTTCTTGTGGCTGGATCAATGAAGTATTTTTGAAGCTTATGCTGTCCATCACTAAGACTGCTCACTGTTGAATCATCATTTAGGAATTAAAAGGCAGAATTTTCCAGTTGTTAATGTTAACGGGATTTTCTGATCTCGGTACAATAAACAGAGATTTGGCTGACCACCAAATTCTCTGAGCTTGCTTGCAGCAGTGATGGGCTTGAATGGCTGGAAAATCCTAGCCAAAATCCAGTTCCTCTTCTGTATAGCAAGCTCTCTTCTTAAACTTGTACCTCCTACTCCCTCTCAATAGTGTGAGGGGCTCATGGTCAGTTCTGTTACAAAGGTCAAGTTTTACGGTCTCTGCTGTTGCTCCCTTTTTCCGTAGTTCTTTGGGATAACATTCCTTAAATGTTACCCACTGCCTGAACCCTGAGTTTTCTTCTTGCTTCAGATTCTATCCCATCGCTTGTAATTCTCTCAGTGACCTCATCTTCTCCATGAGACACACCTCCTTCTCTCTCAATCCTATTCCAACCAAACTGCTGACCATTCAGTTTCCCTTCCTGTGTTCCATGTTTGCTGAGTGGTTCACTTTGCTCAAGTAATATTTGACTGCAATACCACCATTCAAATCTGCTGTCACTGTCATTCTTCTGAAAGGAACCCATCCTTAACTATTCTGATCTTGTAAGTTATTGCCTCATCTCCAACTTTCCTTTCCCCTCAATTTCTCATTGTGTTGTCATTTCCCAAATCCATACTCCTCTTTCCTGCAATTTAATGTTTGAATCCCTCCAATCAGATTTCCAGACTGACCACAGAACTGAAACAGGCCTAGTCAAAGTCAAGAATGCCAGACTTTGCAATTGACCATGAAAAACTGTTTCCTTATTTTTTTTTAACCTATTTGCAGCTTTTGTCCTGCTTCAAAGTCTCTCCTGCCTTCCTGCTGAATGGAACAAAATCTTGAAACTACTTCCCTACAGCATTAGGAGTTTGCTTGCACCATATGGACTGCAGCAGCTCAAGAAGGCGGCTCATCATCAACAACTCAAGACCAATTGGAGTTGGGCAATAAATGCTGGCTGTGCTAATGATACCCACGTCCAATGGATGCAAAATGAACTGTCCCAGCTTAATTCCATTCTTATCAATCTAACTGTAACCAGGGAATCATCTACAATGACCTCTTCCCACTCCCAAATTGATTTCTGTGAGGTCTTCCAAAAATTCATCCTTGACCTGCTAGATGTTAGCCCACTCTGTTATAAACAGAAATGCAGCATCATATTCAATATGCACGCTGATGATTCTCAGCTTTACCTCACTGCCACTTCCTTGGATCCCTTCCATTTTACTTGTCTCTCATTCAATATCAGATGGGTAGAAATGGTTTTCTAACTAAATACTCACAGGATCTTGGAATCGCACAGTGTGAAAGAGATTCTTCAGCGCGCTGAATCTGCACCAATAGGTGAGAAACATCTGATCTACCTACCTTATCCCATTTACTAGCACTTGGTCCAAAACCTTGAATGTTATGTGCCATGTGCTCAACACAGTTCTTTTTAAAGGATGTGAGGCAACTCACCTCCATCACTCATTCGGGCAGCGCATTCCAGACAATCACAACCCTGGTTAAAAATGTTTTTCCTCATGTTGCCCCTAACCTTGAATTTAACACCTTGTGACTGACCCTTCACCTCATGGGAACGGTTGCTCTATCTGTTCAAGCCTGTCATGATCTTGGACACCTCCATTAGATCATCCTTCCAGTGAAAATAATCCAAGTTTATACAACCTCATTTAAATGTTCCATCCATAGCTACAACCTTGTGAATCTCCTCTGCACCCAGTGCAATCACATAATGTGGTAACCAGAATTATACACAGTACTCCAGGTGTGGCCTCACCAAAATTCTACACAACTCCCTAGTTTTGTAATCTATGCCTTGATTGGTAAATGCAAATGTCCGCCATGCCCTTCCCCCTTCAGAAATCCATGGACAAACACACCACGATCCCTTTATTCCTCAGAACTTCCTAGTGTCATGACATTCATTGAGTTTTTCCTTGTCAAATTGCTTCTTCCAAAGTGCACCATCTCTCACTTTTCAGGGTTAAATTCCATCAGCCACTTCTCTACCCATTTGACCATCCAGTCTATATCTTCCTGTTGCCAAGGCAGTCAATGTCACCATTAACCATCTTGCCATAAGCTTAAAAATCTTATCTCTATTTATCAGCTATGTTGTTTATATAAATGATGAATAATAGGGGACCAAGCACAGGTCCCTGTAGTATACCACCAGACACAGGCTTCCAGTCATAAAGCTGATAAATAGAGATAAGATTTTGTCAGAGACAGAGGGTGATAACAGATAAGATCTGTTATCACCCTCTGTCTCTGACAACTAAGCCAATTTTGAATCCACCTCATCAAATTATCTTGTATCCCATTTTACATCTGCCTTCTTTATAAATCTCCATGTAGGACTTTGTCAAAAGCTTTGCTGAAATCCATTTAAACTATATCAACAGCACTACTCTAATTTACACACATGGTAACTTCATCAAAAAATTCAATCAAATTTGTGAGGCATGACTTCCTTCTGACAAAGCCATGCTGACCATCCCTGATTACACCTTGCCACTCCAAGTGGAGATAAATTCTCTCGTTCAGAATTTTCCCCAATAATTTCCCTACCACTGACATGAGGCTCACTGGTGTGTAGTTCCTTGGCTTACCTTTGCGACCATTTTTAAATAATGGAACCATGTTAGCTGTTCCGCGGTCCTCTGGCACCTCCCTCAGAGACAAATTAAAAAGTTGGGACAGAACTCTCCAATCTCTTCCTTTGCATCCCACAGCACCTAGGGCATAATTCATCCAGACCTAGAAATTTGTCTACTGTTAAGCTTGCCAACACTTCTAATACCTTGCCTATGTCAATTTGCCCAAGAATCTCAGTTTCTCTCCCAGAGTTCAATACCTTAATCCGCATTCTCTTGGGTGAAGACAAATGTGAAATATTCATTTAACACTCCTCCAATGACTTCTAGCTTCACCCATAGATTGCCCCTTTGGTTTCTACTCTTTCCCTGGTTATCCTCTTCCCATTGATATACGTAAGAAATAATTTGGGATTTTCCCTACCTTTACCGGCCAGTTTTCTCATATCCTCTCTTACTCTCCTAATTGCTTTAAGCTCCACCCTGCATTTTCTGTACTCCACTAATGGCTTTGCCGATTTGCTCCCTTATCTGCTAAATTCCTTTGATTTGATTTATAATTGTCGTATGTATTAACGTACTGTGAATAGTATTGTTTCTTGTGCGCTATACAGACAAAATATACTGTTCATAGAGAAGGAAATGAGAGAGTGCAGAATATAGTGTTACAGTCGTAGCTAGGGTGTAGAGAAAGATCAACTTAATGCAGAGCAAGTCCATTCAAAAGTGTGATGGCAGCAGGGAAGAAGCTGTTCCTCCTTCCCTTCTTATTGTATCCTGAATATCTTTAGCCATCCATTGGTTCGCTGGACTTGTTACTCTGTTCTATCACCCTAGAGGTAACATGTTCAGCCTGTACTCTTTCCATTTCCTTTATCAATATCACTGAAATGTTCCCCCACCAGCACCTCAACCATCTATCCAGCTTCATTCTGCAATATGGTTACTGGTCTGACAATACCTCAATTTTAAATTCCCCATAGACGTTTTTCAATTTTTCCATGACCTAACCCTCCCATCTCACTAAACTCTGCAAACCCTATAAACTGAGTGTGTGCCTTTATATGTCCTGTTTGTGATCAGAACTCCCCACTCACCTGATGAAGGGGCAAAACCCTGAAAGCTAGTGGCCTTTGCTCCCAGATAAACCTGTTGGATTTTAACCTGGTGTTGTAAGACGTCTTACCTAACTTCACGTGCACATCTTTGGACTGTGGGAGGAGACTGGAGCACCCAAAAGAAATCCATGTGCACACTTGGAGAATGTGCAAACTCCACACAGACAGTGATCCAAGCCAGGAATCGAACCTGGATCCTTGGCACTGTGAGGCAGCAGTGTTAACCACTGAGCCACCATACCGCCCTATTCCATGTATTTAGTTATATTAGTATTAAACTCAGGAATTTTTTCCCTAAAACTCTCCATTTCTCGACCTCCTTTATTAAAATCTGATGTTTTAATCAGATTTTGGCCATCTGCCCGGATATCCCTTTCAGTGGTTTGGTATCAAAAATGTCAAAATGTTTTTATTGACTCTTGTTAGGTATTTTGGGAATGCTTTGCTTTGTTAGATGTGCATTGTTACAAAAATCCAGAACAAAGTTCGTTAAAATTTGGAAAATTCTGGACCAATAAATAAGAATCAGCTCAGATAACATTCTTTGACAAGTAGTGGAAAGAGTTGATGAGGCTAATGTGGTTGATATACATGTGGACTCTCAAAAGTCACTTCTGAAAAATTGAAGTCCATAGGATTAAGGAGACAGTCGTAGTGCGAGTATAAAATTGGCAAGGTACAGAAAGCAAAAAGCAGTCGAAGGTTGTTTTACAGACCGGAGGGAAGGATACAAAGGTGTTTTGCAATTATTGGTATTAGATTACTGTTTCTTTTGGATAAATAGCAATGACCCAAGCTTGAGTGTTCAGGATATAATTTCAAAGTTTGCAAATGGCTCAAAACTGGAAAATACAGTAAACAATGAGGAGGCTAGTAATAGACTTCAGGGAGATGTAGATATATTCAAAATCCTGAACAATTTTGATTAAGGAGAAAATGTTTTTGATGCTAGAAGAATCAATAACCAGGGAACACAGATTACCAAAACAAAATCAGTGTTTTTCTTACATAGTGATTTGTTACAATCTGGAATATACTGTCTGAATCATAACTTTAAAAAAAAAAGAACCGGATAGATATTTGAAAGAAATCCAGTTTCAATGCAAAGAATGGAGGAGTGAGAGTAGTTGGTTAATCCTGGTAAAGATGGAATGTGTCCTTCTGCCTGGCTTCATTCAATGATTCCTTGAGTTATCTCAGTGCAGAGGACGCTTAAAGAAATTCAGCAATTGACATCTTATACACTTCTGCTTGTCAGGCAGCACCTAGGAGAAGTACAAAGGAAAAGGAAAAAAAATTCAATAATATGGAAGCAGCGCTCAGGGACTGTGATATGTGATTAACTCTTGCCCACTGATCGTGACACAGACATCATGCCAGCTTCACGCTGCCTATTCATTTCAATAATTTCAGTATCCAGCCATCGTTAACCACACTGACTGGTTGAATAAATCAGTCAGGTGCCGATTTGGTGAAGGACCGAACTTAGAGCTAACTGTATTGTTTAAAATGAGCTTACATCTCTTAAAATGAAAGGAATAGATGCTGGTAGTCGTGTTGGAAGTGGCTCTGTTCTGGAAGAAATTGAACAATGGCAGAACTTGACAAAGCATGGAAGTCCAAGGTTTTTGGACACTATACTGGAAGCCTTAGAGAAGATGAAAAATAAGAAAAATGTCTTGGACATCAGGGCTAGGAGGCCATTGAGGCACATGCTCAAAAGGAACAGATTAGTATGGAGGTCAAGGTCAAAAGTCAAGCCCATGCATCTGGATGCAAAGCCACAAAAAGTTCAGTGACACCAGATAAGTTGTCCAGGTCATCTTTAAATCCCACGTACTGTATCACGAGGCAGTGCTTAATTCTGTTGAGAGAATGCGAGCTGACATTTCAGGTCATTCCATCAGACCGAAAGAAAAATAGAAATATCAGAGTTGGTGATACCAGTAGAAAGAGGAAGGGGACAGGAAGCACAAAAGGGAAGGGAAAGGATTTATGTTATCATGTAGATTCATTAGCACAGTGGAAGTAGAAACTATAACCCAGACATGTTGGCCACATCACATGTTGCAAGCACCCAAGTAGTGTCACTTAACTATCTAAGATTCTCCAAGTTGTGTTGTTCCTTTTTAATATTAACTACTTAATGGTCATATTAAGATGGATTAACTGTTAAATTAAATTTGGAGGTTGGGCATTAAGAAACTTGCTTCAATAAACATTTTGGGCTTTATGTAATATATCACAAAGAAAGGGTGCATACAGATCAAGATGCAGCTTTTCATTAACTCAAAGAACTCATGGTACAGTTGGAAGTCTAATGTCCACTGAAGCACAATTTGATTACTTTGAGTCAGCAGGAAACCAGATTATATGAATCTATTGTTTAATTGTAACAGTTATTATAGCATTGCTGTTTGAGTAATATACTTAACATTTTCATAACAGGCTCAAACCTGAATCACGAGGATCTAATTAAGTTGAAGAGATTTCCTATCATTCTATCACGGAAAAGCCAGAAATCCTGTTGGAGCTATGAACTCACTCCGCTTGCTTTTTGCTGGCATCTCATACCTTCTGAAATAGTTATATATTTATTAAAGTATATTATAGCTTTCTTTAAAACTGACAGATGTTCTTCATTTATATGAATGGTACTTTTATTAAATTCATCCAATGTAATTAACTCATTGAGTAGAGAGACTCAGGGACCTCCCTTATACAACTGTGGAAGATAAACTGTGAGACATTGCAAATATCATCAGCTTCAGCTCAAAAGGAGCTGAACATACACATGTTCATTAAACAGTCACCTTCACACCCAGAGAAAATGTGATTCTTCCCCTACTGAGATGACAGTTACATCTACTACAGCTGATGGATTCAGTGAAAGCACACCCATTGAAGAATAACAGTCTCACACTTTGTTGTTTGCTGAGTTTCAGGGAGGAGTTGCTCCCTGAACATTCTGGATGTTGCAAGTCCATTTTTCTCCTCTTTCCTCTTTGAGCAGCTTGTCTTGCTGTGCATGGCCTCTGTTCACTCACAAAATCATGCTGTATTCCAAGGGAGTGGCTACTAATGCACCAGTCTGAGAACATAAGGGTTGTGTGGAATACTTGATGTGAGCAAAAGTTCCTTCAGCACTTGAGATTGTGCCCCTATATAAAGCACCAACAGGGCAACTGAAATCTTGCTCTTGCTGTTAAACCCTCTCAATACCATCCCGCACAATCCTTATCTTGCGAGTCCCCTCCTGCCATCACTCACCTATATCTGCATTTCTCTTTGAACCAAGGCCTTGGGTGAATGTAACACCACCAGCTGCCACTCTTCCTCAGGGGGCACTGCTGAGTAACATAATTGCTGTTGGCACCTGAACAGCAGCTCTCAGCTGACGAGACCTTGGTCCCTGGACCAAGGAAGGCCACTTAAGTGTTTTTTATTGGCGCACTATACAAAGAACAAAGAACAAAACAGCACAGGGAACAGGCCCTTCGGCCCAACGAGCCCGCGCTGCCACCCTGATGTTCCCATCTCTACCCGTGATCTCTGTTTATGTTTCTAGATCTATGGATTAAAAAACCAAATTTGAGACAATTTAGGGAGAATTTGTTTTGCCAATTAGCCTAAGAGCACATCTTTGGGATGTGGGAGGAAACCGGAGCACCCGGAGAAAACCCACGCAAGCACGGGGAGAATGCGCAAACTCCCACAGACACAGGCCCAAATCCATGTATCTGCACAGCACAGCGATAGTCACTGAGCTGTCGTGTTGCCCATCAAATGGTCCAGGTCAAGCGTACACTAACGACGTGAAGCACTAGAATACTCTTGAAAAAAAATCCAAGAGCAGCCCTCTCACGACCCATCGCGTGTATGCCCCTCGTTAGACAACAAGGTGGACCAAAGCACCTGTAGGATAAAAACAAGTACATCAATATCATCATCTATTTACACACTTCCCAGGGACTCCCAAGGCTCATGATCCCTATTTTAAATCAGTTTTCTATACCCCTCCATTCCCATTCTGTTCATGTGCCCATCTAAGTATTTCTTAAATAACTCCAGAGTACCTGCCTCCACCACTTTATTTGGCAGTGCATTCTATACCCCCACCACCCTCTGTGTGAAAAAACTCCCTCTAGCATCCAAATTATACTTTACCTCCCTCACCCTAAGCCTGTGACCCCTCGTGCTATTCGAGAGTGGTGGTGAGTTTTGTCCAAAAAAGGTGAGGTGATGGTTTTGCCAGCACTCCAGTCAGCAGCCAAGACCCCTGTTACTCCTGCTTATTGTGTAGTTTAGCTACTGGATGGAAGATTCATTGACAGGAAAAGAAGGGGCAACACGTTCTAAAGTGTAAACTGAGGAAAGGATAAACTGAAGTGATGAATTAACTTGTTCTACAATGGCTTTTGTTCAGTTAGCCCTTAAATCTGCTCTAATTTGTATTTCTACCCAATTTGTTTAAGGATGAGTGCACTTTGCTGAAAGCATAGCAGCTGCCAATTTGTTTGTGTCAGCCTTGTTAGCAAATATTCAAACAAAGCAGGTCATTGTGAAGTTGCTGACTACTACATGAAATGAAATGTGGAGTTTTCTGGAGAGTAAATAGAAGCACTCGCTCACAGATTTTATGTTTTGATTTGATGACAGTGGGGTATTCCTGAGGAAGTGGATGGAAAGATGTTTTGGAATTTGAGCTTCCAGAACGGTTCTTTATGCAGTGAATTCAGGTACAGATTAATTAAAATGGGTGGAAAACTTCCTTGCTTCAATTTCCATATGCCCATCCATTTGTGAAATTAATTTATAAGATCTTTGAAAAGTATGAAGAGAAAAGGATGTGTAAAATAATGAAAAATATTAATGTAAACTGACTACTCCTCTTTTGTTCCACTTTGTTCTCATTACCACTTCCTCCCAATGGCTAAAGCACAGAAAGGGACTAAAAGCAGAGAATGGGGAGAAAGATCTATTTTAATAGCTGGAAGGCCCTTACTGCAGAATAATAGAGCGAAATATTGCTCAGGTGAAATAAAATACTTCCAGCCAGACCTGTTTCCATAAACCAAGTCAAACTGTGCAGCTATCATATTGCTTCATTCTTAACTGCAGGGGATTGGTGTAGCATCAATTGTGGGCTATCATATTACAAAGGAGCGGGTCACAGAAGCTGCAGTTGAGACACAGCGCTTTGTTTGTAACAGCTGGACATAACATCGCTACTTGAACTTCACAAAACCAAGCAAGGACGTAATCACCAAGGCAAATGTGCATGCCAGAAATCCAAAATAAAAGCAGAATGTTCGCAAAGTGCAGAGCTGAGGACTACTATTGTATTGTAATGAACCTCAATGTGAGCTTGAGAAACAGAGCTCCTTTTTCAACACAGGTGCTGCACAGCCTTTCAAATTCGCCTCATGTTTACAGCAATTGATCAGAGAATTATAGAGTTATAGAATGGTTACAGCACAGAATGGGCTGTTGGGCCCATCATGTCTGTATTGGCTGTCTGAAGGTACAACACACCTAATGTCACTCCTTTGCCCTTTTTGCTGAACATTACTTTTCAGATAATGATCCAATTCAGATAAAGTCTCAATTGAACCTGCCTCCAACACACTCTGTCAGTGCATTCCAGATCCTAAATTCCTTCGGTTGGGATCTTGAGCCTGTGTTTGTCGCCTGCAGGAATGGTGGCTCAAAATGCAGAGAGTTCGAAAAGTGTGATTCTCACCCATGAGACCGTGTTTTCTGATTTCGTGCTAATATCGCCGCCAGTGGAACACACCAGGGAAGGGCAGTGACTTGATTTGAATGCAATAGCGTCTCATTATCAAGAACTCACTCCAGATATTAAGCACGCACCGAATATTCAGCAGGCACTGGTGTGATATCATGTCAGTGCCTTTTAGAACTCCACTTTAATGTGAACTTGGTGCTGTGAGCTCCGAGGCAGGCATTGGAGGTGAGCGCTCAGATGGCCATTACTTCCTGGACAGTCCAACACTCAGGGAGCACCATGGACAATGCACGAAATCAGAAAACGCGGTCTCATGGGTGAGAATCACACTTTTCAAACTCTCTGCATTTTGAGCCACCATTCCCATGGTGGGATGCAGCTTGGGCCCATGGGTCACTGATAAAAACATAACTACGAGTAGGAATAGGCCACCTAGCCCCTCGAGCCTGTTCTGCCATTCAATAAAATCATGGCTGATCTCTTCATGGGCTTAGCTCCATCGACCTGTCTGCTCACCATAACCCTTAATTCCTTTACTGTTCAAAAATCTATCTATCTTTGCCTTAAAAACATCCAATGAGGTAGTGTTAACTGCTTCACTGGACAGAGGATTCCACAGATTCACAACCTTTGGGTGAAGAAGTTCCTCTTCAACTCAGTCCTAAATCTGCTCCTGTTTATTTTGAGGCCATGCTCTCTAGTTTTAGTTTCACCTGCCAGTGGAAACAACTTCCCTGCTTTTATCTTATCTACTGCTTTCACAATCTGATATGTTTCTATAAGATCTCCCCATGTTGTTCTGAATTCCAGTAAATAGAGTCCCAATCTACTCAGTCTCTCCTCATAAGCCAAACCTTTCAATTCCAGAATCAATCTATGAATCTCCTCTGTACCCCCTCCAGTGCCAATATATCCTTTCTCAAGTAAGGAGACCAAAACTATACACAGTACTCCAGGTGTGATTTCACCAGCACCACATACAGCTGCAACATAACCTCCCTGTTTTTAAACTCCATCCCTCTAGCAAAGGCAAAAATTCCATTTGCCTTCTTAATTACATGCTGCACCTGCAAACCAACTCCTTGTGATTCATGCACAAGGACACCAAGATCCCTCTGCACAACAGCATGCTGCAATTTTTTACCATTTAAATAATAGTCCATTTTGCCATTATTCTTACCAAAATGGATTACATTTACCAACATTGTATTCTACTGCCAGTCTCTCGTCTACTCACTTAGGCTATCTATAACCCTTTGCAGACTTTCACTATCCTCTGCATACATTGCTCATCTTAGTGTCATCTGCAAATTTTGACATACTACAGTTGGTCCTCAATGTAGCGGGGCTAGAATAGGCTAATAAACACAACCATAGATTTGGAAACACTAATACAACACTAACTTCAGAATGAATGATTTCGGATTATGGGAACGTAAGCCAAACAGGATTATTGCTGTAGAAGACATCTCTGAACGATTAACAAATGGGCCAAATGTGGGCAACTGGGATTAGCTTAGGGGTTTTTAAAAAAAAGGGTGGCATGGACAAGTTAGGCTGAAGGGTCTCTTTCCATTCTATGACTCTATGCCTCTAAATATTTCTCGTTTAAAACATGTATTTTGAATCTTGAATGGATGTGTTTTGCTTTTGGTTACATTTTGTGGAACTTCAGTTAGTGATAACATACAGCAGACTCTGGTGGGAGAAATGAGAAATGTGAATCCTCTGGAAAGCAATAATGCAAAGTGGCTACCAATGCTAGCCTTATGAATAGTGCTGTACAATTCCCAGGCAACACATGTGGTGAGCAGAGATGAAGAATTTCTTAGGGTTAGACAAGAGTCACATCGGTTCAATTCAATGGGAATCATTTCACTGTCCAGTGTCTCATATTACTGGGCAACAGAAAGGAGGTAAAGTCCATAAATTAGTAAGAAATGAAATCCCAATAGATAACGATGTGTATTGTTATTGGCTGGAGTTAATGACAGGATAACTATTGACTGATTTATATCAGTCTTACTGAATAATGCCCGCCGAAAGATAGGCAGTATGATTTTGGGAATGTATAATTGCCTTCACAGGGACATTGTTCTTCAGACTGATATCCAGCTGCCTGCATTCTATATCTTGAGTGCAGGGCTTCTTTGTATCATGCTCCCATTCCATCATTTGGTTAACTAAAGTCACATCTTCAACATCAGTACACTGCATTTTGAGTCTTTATATTTAGCTTAAGTCTGAACAAATACATAGCCTTGGGAGGAAATCCCATTTACAGTCTCCAACTCCAAACCATCTATGTAATTCATAAACAATTGCAGTCCTAAAACTGATCCTTGAGGCACACCACTACTTACTGGTCGCCAACTAAACAAACACCCATTTGCCCCCATTCTTTGTTTTCTGTTAGTTAACCAATCCTCTATCCCTACTAATATATTACCTGTAACACCATGCACCTTTACGTTATGCAGCAGGCTTTGAAGCAGCAGCTTGTCAAACGCCTTCTAGAAATCCAGATACACCACATCCACAGGTTCCCCACTGTTCATATAATGTTCTCAAAGAATTACACCAAATTAGTCAAACATGATCTACCCTTTATGAACCCATGCTGCATCTTCTCAATGGGACAATTTATATCCAGATGTCTTGCTATTTCTTCCTTGATGATAGATTCAAGCATTTATCCTACTACAGAAGTTAAGCTAACCAGCTTATAGTTACCTGCCTTTTGCCTACCTCTTTTTTAAAAACAATGGTGTTATATTTGCTGTTTTCCAATCTGCAGGAATCACCCAGAGTCCAGCGAATTTTGATAAATTACCACTAGTGTATTTGCTATTTCTCCCACCATCTCTTTAGTACCCTGTGATGCATTCCATCAGAGTCAGGAGATTTGTCTACCTTTAGCCCCATTAACTTGCTCAACACTATCTCTTTCCAGCTAATAGTTTCTAGGTCCTCACCTATCACAGCCTTCCCATCATGTTATTTGTGTTTCCACTGTGAAGACCAACACAAAATACCTGTTCAATGTTTCAGCCATTTTTTCTGTTATTACATTCCCCTTTTCATCCTCTAAAGGACCAATTACTTTAGCCGCTCTTTTTCACTTTATATATTAGTAGAAACTTGTACTGTTTTTATATTCTGAGCTAGTTTACTTTCATAATCCATCTTACTTTTCTTTATAGCTTTTTTGTGGCTTTCTGTTGGTCTTTAAAGATTTCTCAGTCCTCTAGTTTCCCACTAATCTTTGCCACATTGTATTCATTTTCTTTCAATTTGATACCCTCCTTTATTTCTTTAGATATGCATGGCTGATTATCTTTTTCTACAGTCCTTCCTTATCACTGGTATAGAAGTTTGCTGAGCACAGTGAAAAATCGCTTTGAAAATCCTTCACTGCTTCTCAATTGTCCCACCCTAAAGTTTTTGCTCCCAGTCTACCTTAACCAACTCCTCCCTCATCCCATTGTAGTCTCTTTTGTTTAAGCACAAAACACTGGTGTTGGATTTTACCTTCTCATACTCCATCTGTATTTTAAATGCAATCATACTGTGATTGCGTCTTCTGAAAGCATCCTAACTGTAAGGTCGTTAATTATTCCTGTCACATTACACAGGACCAGATCTACGATAGCTTACTCCCTCATCGGTTGCATTACATACTGTTCAACTATCGTGGATGCATTCTATGAACTCCTCTTCAAGGCTGCCTTTAACAACCTTGTTTTGTCCAATTGACACGTAAATTAAAATCCCCCATGATAATTGCTGTACCATTTTTACATGCGTCAGTTATTTTTTTGTTTATTTCTCATCCCACTGTGATGTTACTACTCGGTGGCCCATAGACTATGCCTAAAGTGACTCTTTCTCCTTATTCTTTCTAATTTCCACCCAAATGGTACAGCAATTATTAAAATCCAAATGGGTTCAGTATTTTTCCCCATGGAACCTATATCATCTCTCTACTGCCCTGATGTCACCCTTAAATACCAGAGCTACACCACCTCCCTTACCTTCCTGTCTGTCCTTCTGAACAGTCTGATACCCCTGGATATTTAACACCCAGTTGTGACCATCCTGCAACCATATCTCTGTAATGGCTGCCAAATCATTTGTGATGATTTGTACAATCAACTCTTTATCTTGTTTTGAACGCTACGAGCATTTCGATAAAATGCACAGAAGCTAGTTTTTGTACTTTTTGAATTCTATCATCTCCATTAGTAACATCTTCTGAGTTCTCCTTTTTAACTGTTTTCCTGATTGTCGATGTCGTTGGGACCTTCTCCCCACATGCTAACCTGCTGTTTCACTTTCTATTAACCGTTATATTTCCCGTTATTTTACCAACTTGCTTTCCATTTCCCCAACTTGCCAGTTTAAAGTCCTTGTGACCACCCTATTTATTTTATCTGTTAGAACACTAGTCCCAGATCGGTTCAGGTGAAGACAATCCCAACAGTACAAATATCTCCTGTCCCAGTACTGATGCCCAATGCCCCAACAATTGAAACCCCTCTTTCCTGCATCACTTGTTTAACCACATGTTTACTTCCCTAATTTTCTTAATCCTATGCTAACTTTCCCATGGCTTGGGTAGTAATCCAGAGATTATAACCATTGAGGACCTGTTCTTTAACTTATTTCCCAGTGTTTGATAATCCCCAAACAGGTCCTCTTTCCTATTCTTGCCTATATTGTTTGTCCCAATATGGACCACAACAATTGGGTCCTCTCCTTCCCACTCCAATATCTTTTCAAGCTGGTCAGAGATGTCCCTCACCCTGGCACTGGGTAGGCAACACATCATGTGGGACACATCATCTGGCTTACAAAGGATGCTATCAATCCTCCTAGTTATAGAATCCCCTATAACTACCATATGTCTTTTATGCTCCCCCCTCTTGACTGGCCTCCTGTACCATGATACAGTGTTCGACTAGTTCACCCACCCAACAGCCCTTTTCCTCATCCACACAGGGAGCAAGTACCTCATACTTACTGGACAAGGTCAAGAGCTGAGGCTCCTCAGTCCCTGAATTCAGGATCCCCCCTACAGTCGCATCCTGCTGTCCCTGACCACTGACCGAATTAGAGCTCCTTAATCTATCGGGAGTGACCACCTCCTGAAACAAAGTATTCAGGTAACTCCATCATCCCCCATTCCACCCCCCCTTCCCACCAACTCCTCCTCCACCGCCTCCCCCACACACCACTCCTCCCCCCCAACCCGACTCCCCCCCAACCCTCCCCCCCACCCGCCTCCCTCCCAGCCCTCCCCCCACCACACCAGCCCAGACAGTGTGTTTTAAGACAGAGATAGATAGGTTCTTGATTAATAAGGGGATATTGGGTTATGGGGAAAAAGCAGGAGACTGGGGAATGAGAAAAATATCAGCCATGATTGAATGGCGGAGCAGACTCGATGGGCTGAGTGACCTAATTCTGCTGTTACGATCTTATGTGCTGTAATCTCTGAACCTCAGATGCCAGCTCATCAATTCTGAGCTAAAGTTCTTCAAGCAACTAACACTTGCTGCAAATGTGGTCACTGCAGTTAACAATGGGATCTGCCAGCTCCCCCATTGTACAACTACAACACATCACCTGCCCAGCTATTTTTACTTAGTTAATTAATTTAATTAGTTTTGTTTTTTTCAGTTTTGCCATAGAACATAGAACATAGAACATTACAGCACAGAACAGGCCCTTCGGCCTTCGATGTTGTGCCAACCAAAATAAAAAGCAATGCCCCTCCAAACTAAACCATTCCCTTCTCTTCCATATACTTATCAATTAACCTCTTAAACGCCACCAAACTTGGCGCATCTACAACAGCTGCAGGCAGGACATTCCACTCCCTAATCACTCTTTGAGTAAAGAACCTACCTCTGATATCCGTCCTATAACTCATACCCCTTAATTTAAAGCTGTGTCCCCTCGTGCTAGCTTTCTCCATCCTAGGAAAAAGGCTATCACTGTCCACCCTATCTAAACCTCTAATCATCTTATATGCTTCAATAAGATCCCCTCTTAGCCGCCTCCTTTCTAACGAAAACAACCTCAAATCCTTCAACCTCTCTTCATAGGACCTGCCCTCCATACCAGGCAACATCCTGGTAAACCTCCTCTGTACCCTCTCCAATGCCTCCACATCTTTCTTATAATGTGGGACCAGAACTGCACACAATACTCCAAGTGCGGCCGCACTAGAGTTTTGTACAGTTGCAACATGATGCTGCGGCTCCTAAATTCAATCCCCCTACCAATAAAAGCTAAGACTCCATATGCCTTCTTAACAACTTTATCCACTTGACTGCCTACTTTCAGGGATCTATTGACACATACACCAAGATCCTTCTGTTCCTCAACACTATTAAGAGCCCTACCATTAGCCCTATACTCTACACATTTATTGTTCCTGCCAAAGTGCATTACCTCACACTTTTCCACATTAAACTCCATTTGCCACCTCTCGGCCCAGCTCTGCAACTTGTCCAAGTCACTCTGTAAACTATAACACCCCTCTTCACTATCTACCACTCCACCGACTTTAGTGTCATCTGCAAATTTACTAATCCATCCTTCAATACCCTCATCCAGATCATTTATAAAAATTACAAACAGCAGGGGCCCCAAAACAGACCCCTGAGGCACACCACTCGTCACCGAACTCCACAATGAATATCTCCCATCAACCACCACCCTCTGTCTGTCTCCATGTTCTTTTACAAATTTAGCGCAGATTTCCTACCTGCTAATCAGGTCGCAGGGTCCTTTTTCAAGCCTTTCTTTCCGAAAGTTAGATTTATACTCAGTGCTGAAAGTACAAATATGAATTTTCCTCACATCAGCCAATCAGCATCACACTCTGCTGCCCTTGTGGGATGCTTGCCTTCACTCAAACATGGAAGGTGCCTTCCAAACGTTCATTTTCAGGAAGTAATGAGTGCGCCTATGCAAATTTACCCAGCAACAGTCAATCAGCATCACCACTCTGCTGCCCTTGCTGGATGCTTGCTTCTCTCGAATACAGAGGGTGTCATCCGAACATCCACTTTCTGGATGTGCTGGGCATCCCCATTATTGAGAAAAGGGATTCCTGTGAAACCTCTTCCTGCAGTGGGTTGTTTAATTGTCCATCATAATTTATGATTGGATGTGGCAGGATTGCAGAGGTCAAATGTAACCTATTCATTATGGAATCACTTGGCTCTGTCTGTCATTTGCTGTTTCTTCTGTTCGGCATGCAAGCAGTCCTGTGTTGGAGTTTTATTCAGTCAACAACTGGTCTGGTGCTGCTCCTGGGTATGCTCTCCTGCACTCTCCATTGCATCAGGCTTGATGGTAATGGTAGAGTAGATGATATACCAGGGCATGAGCTTACAGATTGTAATTGAGTACAGTTTCTGCGCTTGACCATAGCGCTTCATGGATGCCAGGTGAGTTGCTGGATCAGTTTGAAATCTATCCCATTTAGCATGGTTATAATGCCACACAGCATTATGGATAGAACATAGAACATAGAACATTACAGCACAGAACAGGCCCTTCGGCCTTCGATGTTGCGCCGACCAATATAAAAAGCAATGCCCCTCCAAACTAAACCATTCCCTTCTCTTCCATATACTTATCAACTAACCTCTTAAACGCCACCAAACTTGGCGCATCTACAACTGCTGCAGGCAGGGCATTCCACTCCCGAACCACCCTTTGGGTAAAGAACCTACCTCTGATATCCGTCCTATAACTATCACCCCTTAATTTAAAGCTGTGTCCCCTCGTGCTAGCTTTCTCCATCCTAGGAAAAAGGCTATCACTGTCCACCCTATCTAAACCTCTAATCATCTTATATGTTTCGATTAGGTCCCCTCTTAGCCGCCTCCTTTCTAACGAAAACAACCTCAAATCCCTCAGCCTCTCTTCATAAGACCTGCCCTCCATACCAGGCAACATCTGGTAAACCTCCTCTGTACCCTCTCCAATGCCTCCACATCTTTCTTATAATGTGGGGACCAGAACTGCACACAATACTCCAAGTGCGGCAGCACTAGAGTTTTGTACAGTTGCAACATGACGTTGCGGCTCCGAAATTCAATCCCTCTACCAATAAAAGCTAAGACTCCATATGCCTTCTTAACAACCTTCTCGACATGACTGCCTACTTTCAGGGATCTATGCACATATACACCAAGATCCCTCTGTTCATCTAGACTATTAAGAATCCTACCATTTGCCCTATACTCTACACATTTATTATTTCTGCCATAGTGCATTACCTCACACTTTTCCACATTAAACTCCATTTGCCACCTCTCGGCCCAGCTCTGCAACTTGTCCAAGTCCCTCTGCAAACTATAACACCCCTCTTCACTATCTACCACTCCACCGACTTTAGTGTCATCTGCAAATTTACTAATCCATCCTTCAATACCCTCATCCAGATCATTTATAAAAATTACAAACAGCAGGGGCCCCAAAACAGACCCCTGAGGTACACCACTTGTCACCGAACTCCAAGATGAATATCTCCCATCAACCACCACCCTCTGTCTTCTATGGATGGTATTATGTGGATGGTATCCTCAATGTGAAGACAGGCCTTCATCTCCATGAGGTCAATGTGGTGTCACTCCTACTGATATGTCATGGACATCTGCAGCAGATAGGTTGGTGAGGATGTGGTCTCTCTCTTCCCCCACCACATGATGCAGACCCAGTCTAGCAGCTCTGTTCTTTAGGGCTCACTATGTACTGGTGCACAAAGTGGTGTTCAACATGGAAGGGTTTGGATTCATCTGCTGAGAGGGTGCCGTACATGGTACTCAGCAAGAGGTTTCTTTGGCCATATTTGGTGGAGTCCAAATTTGATGATGAGGACTTCCAGGCAACTCTCTCCCGACTGTGACATGGGGTGGGATTGTATATACCCAGGGATGGTGATAGTGGTGTCTGGGACCTTATCTGGAAATATAATGATTCTAGGAGTCTGACTAGTCAGGGCGGGATAGTAACACAGTGGTTAGCATTGCTGCCTCACAACACTAGGGACCCAGGTTCAATTCCTGCTTGAGTCACAGTTCCTGTGTCTGCTTGGGTTTCCTCCAGGTACTCCAGTTTCTTCCCGCATTCTGAAAGATGTGCTGGTTAGGTGCATTGACCCGAGCAGGTGCCGGATTTTGGGAATTTCACAGTAACTTCATTGCATATTAATGTAAGCTTTACTTGTGATTAATAAATAAACTACTTTTTCACTTTACTTTAGTCTGTGACACAGTTCTCCCAATTTTGGCACAAGCCCCCAAGTAAGGAAAACTTTGCAGGGTCAACAGTTTGCCATTGTTATTTTGGTTCCTAGGTCAATGCCAGATGGTCTGTCCTATTTCATTCCTATTTCTTCCTAGCAGTTTGAATCAACCGAGTGGCTTGCTAGACCAATTCAGAGGGAATTTATTTGTCTGAATCTAGAGTCACATGGTACACCAGACCAGGTAAAATTGGCAGATTTCCTTTCCTAAAGGCAATTAGTGAACCAGATGGGTTTGTACGACAATGAACATGGTCGTTGTTAGACAAATGCCATGGTGGGATTTGAACCCGATCCCCGGATCGTTACCCTGAGACTTTGGATTACTAGTCTGGTGACAATACCAGTACGCCACTGTCTCTTTTCTTCAGCTTCCTAAAACTTCAATTTGTACCAAACTTTGCCACACACATCCTGTCCTGTACAAACTCATCCTGAATATCTGTTCCAGCGGCCATAAACATGCCTCCTCATGCCCAGTATGTTAAATTTAGCAACCTCATCATTATCATAAGATAATGTTGTGGATTCCGTCACCCTCTTTTCTGATCATACATCCAAATCATCCTGCTTTTCTCGTGCATCCAATCACTTCAACAATATGGGTATCCCAATCCTGTCATGGTGGGAACAGCTGCAGGGGTTTCTGTGGCCCAGCCTAAAGCCCACTGAATTTCAGTGGAACCGGATAACCCTAGTGGCATGTGGTGCTGAAAAATTCCTCCCCTAATTCCTAGAATTCTCTATACATCTCTAATTCCCGCTGCTCCTTTAAAAACATTCCCCAAAGCATTTTCTTCAACCAAAGTGCCTGGTCATCTCTCCTTCCTGGCTTGGCATTGGTTTCCTCGTGCCAACCTATGTAGCCCTTAGGGGCATTCTTTATATTATGTTGGTTTTCGCTATTTAGAGCAACGTCAACACAGTCAATTAGCACTATCTATTAAAATAGTACCATCGTTTATCCATCCTTATTTGGTAAATGTGATCCTTAACTGTTTACATCTGACTGAAAAGTATCAGCACATATCAGAAGAAAATCAAAGTCACTAATTCTGCTGCGAATCACCTTCTTCATGCAGCCAAACTCAGTCACAAACTGAAACTTGACAAGACTCATTATTTAAACAGGTCAGATAGAATGTACTGAGACAGTACATTTTTCAAAATGTCACTTGATGTGCATAAGGTCCTATCAGTGAGTCTCAGAGATTTTTAATCCAAAATTTTAATAACTAACTTAAGAAATGAATTGATTTGCAAAGAAAGAGTCATAGAGTCATCAAGGTTTACAACATGGAAACAGGCTCTTCAGCCCAACTTATCCGTGCCGCCCTTTTTTATAAATGCCTAAGCTCATCCCAAGTGCCCGCATTTGGCCCATATCCCACTACATGGATTTGGGCCTGTGTCTGTGGGAGTTTGTGCATTCTCCCCGCACTTGCGTGGGTTTTCTCCGGGTGCTCCGGTTTCCTCCCATATCCCAAAGATGTGCTCTTAGGCTAATTGGCAAAACAATTACAGATGTGAGGCCCAATGGCCTGTAATTCCCAAGCTTTTCCCTGCCGCCCTTCTTAAACAAAAGCACAACATTTGCCACTCTCCAATCTTTAGAGTCCTCACATGTGACTTTCAATGATTCAAATATCTCGGCTAGGGAACCTACAACTTCCTCCCTAGTCTCCCACAATGTCCTGGGATACACTTCATCAGATCCCAGGGATTTATTTACCTTGATGCGCTTTAAGACTTCCAGTACCTCCTTCTGTACACTCTTCAAGACATCACTATTTATTTCCCTGAATTCCCTAACATCTATGCTTTTCTCAACAGTAAATACTGATGAGAAATATTCTTTTAGGATCTCATCCATCGCTTTTGGATCTGCACATAAATAAATTAATTATTCTGCTTAATATAAAAAAATCATGAAAGTCATCTTTTGACAAGCTTACTAAAGATAGGGTCATCTGTGGCTCAGTTGGTAGGGCTCCTGCTTCTGAATTAGATGATAAATGATAGTCTAGCCAGCGAAGCCCACATTCCCATGATTAAAAAAATGTCCCACTTCAGAGGCTTGAGCAGAATTTCCAGGTTAAGGAAGTGCTATGCTGTCTGAGGTATTGTCATTCAGACAAAATCTTAAATTTGTTTGTATAAAAGATTATTTGATAAAGTTTCAAAGAGTAACATGGAGCTATGTTTTGGACAAAATTTATTCCTCAAAATAACATCTCTAGAAAATCAGATGATCTTCCCATTACTCATTGGCTGTTTACTATCAACTGCTCCATTTCCTACATTTCATTAGCCACTGCACTTCAAAACTGGATGTGACATATCTGAGGATATGCGAGGTGCTATATAAATGCACATTTTTCTTATTTAGTTGTGGTATTATTAAAATGTCAACTCACCAAAAAAAGCAGTACTTCATTCATTCAAGCAAGTGACAATAATTGCTCTCTCCATCACACACATAGGGTGGAGTTTTATGAAACCCCACTGGTGAGTTTGCACTGGACCCAAAAATTCCCCAGCTGGCATTTCCACTGCTCTCCTGACTGTCCTTGACCTGTCCGCAAAGTTAAGAGGAGCAAAGTCTAGCCTCACCTCAGTTGAAGCCCTGATGTGGCCAAATATTGGCCACTAAGGGCTCCTTCTTGCCTACCTTCAATTTTAAGGCTGGTGGGAGGAGTTCAGGGGCAGAGGAGAAGCCATGGCAATTCACACTTCTTAGGATCTGCATGCAAAAATGAGGAGGGCATGGGGCAGTAGGAGAGTGCCTACCTCAAGAGCCTCTTTGCACATTAGGTGCAACCACCCCAGATCTTCCCTGAGCAGGAGCTCCTTAACCTCCAGTTTCTCTATCTAGACCCTCCCTTCTCCCCCTGGCGTCATTTCCCCTTCCTGCTATGAAACCTCCTGTACTTACCTCATCTTGGACTTCTAGAATCTGGGGGCTTTTGGACTGCCACTCTTGGTCTCTACAGCCATTGGGACACAGAGTTTCTGACCAATTTGATTGGTTAACAGCTCTCTGAGGAGGGACCCCATCTAAGTGAGGGGTGTACGTCCTATCTCGAGCCAATTACTCGCCCTTAGCGTGTTAAATGGCCATGGGATTGCTGTGCTTCGTGGAGATACATTCCCACCAATTCTTCCATCTGAAAAATCCGGCTCGTAATTTCTTAAAAGAGAAATAAATTTCTTGTAACGCTTGTTGAAAATACTTGGGTTATGAATGAAAAATATTGTGAATTACTGCATGATCCAAATCATGTGACTGCAGAGTTCCTAATCAGACCCTGGAGTACATCATCAAACAATATGTCCCAAAGGAAGTGTGCAGATAGTCTGAAAAATATCCATGCTGTTATATAGGAAACTTTGGCCAGGCTATTCGACACGGATATTGATAATTGGCTCATTTATTTCCTACCATCTTATAAATAAAGATGGGAGATTATTCAACTGCACAAAAAACTGCTGAGTTTGGATTTTTAACATTTTTTTGCTGTAACAATGACAGGCATATATTTAGGTCACAGTTTCTATCCTTGAGGACACAGTAACCTAGCCAGAACACAACAGTTCTTCCAAAGTTCCTGACTTTGCAAACTTAGCAATAAAGTATATTGAGCAAAAAGCATTATAACCTTTTTAGGGAAAGTACTAGTGGACGATATTAATTTTTAATGCCTCTCCAAGGATTCCTAAAGCCTGACATGCATTAAAGAATCTTAGCGAAATGTTGGAAGAAGCCATTTTGGGTATACGGCTGTCACTAAAGTTTGTTTAATACAGAATTAGGTGAAGAGATCGATGTGGCCAATTTGCAATGCTTCTAGTTTTCCGTCAATGATTTAAAAGAATCAGAGGAAATCAAAGCGCACTCAATCACCCATGCTGACTTCTCAGCTCTTGTCAGGCAAACACCTAGACCAAAGTACTGGAGTTTGTTTTTTTAAATCTTTGACAAAGGCCAATCATGGGAAACTCATGCACAATTACATAATAATGGAAGCTCTTTAAAAAGCAAACATTTAAATTTGGGTCATTACTTGTGTTCTTTAGGTTGTCCACAGCAAAAATTAATATGACTACATACATTACAAAGTCTACTTGCAGCCCATGGATTTAAATGCCCCCATAATGTTGTCAGGAAAAGTGTTCCAGGATTTTGACCCAGCAAAAGTGATGCAATGTTGATACATTTCTGAGTCAGGATGGTGTGGTGCTTAGAGAGGAACTTGTGGGGAATGATGTTCCCACATGCCTGCTGCACTTGTTTTTCTAGGCAGTTAAGAGTTTGGGAAATGCTGCTGAAGAATTCTCAGTAAATTGCTGCAGTAGCTGATACACTAAGTTATGGCGAATCTTTGGTGGAGGGAACAAATGTTTAAGGTTGTGGATAGGATGCCAATCCAGTTGGCTGCTTAGTCTTGGTTGGTGTTAAACTGTTTGAATGTTTTTGGAGTCGCATTCCCTACTTTGCTGCTGTTCCAGATCATGATGTGGAGATGTGGATGTTGGACTGGGGTAAACACAGTAAGAAGTCTCATAACACCAGGTTAAAGTCCAACAGCTTTGCTTGTAGCAACTGCCACTAGCTTTTGGAACCGGCTGTTCCTTTGTCAGTGACAAAGACTGCACCTGGAAGTAATATCCACATTTGTAACTGCCGATTGCTTGGGAGGACATTCCATAATGCTTCACAGGCAATAGATTAATTTTGAAATGTCGTCACTCATGCAATGATAAGAACACAGAAATCACGTTTATGCACAACAAGATCCCAAAAATACCAATAAGATGAATGACCAGGCTTTCTGTTTTAGTAATGTTGGTTAATAGATAAAGTTGCCCAAGACACCAGCAAAAGCCGCTGCTTTTTTTCAGAGAGTGCCACGGGATATTTGACATCAGCCTGTGAGGGTAGACAGGGGCCTCAGTTTAACATCTCCCCAGAATGATAGCTCATTTAAACAGTGTGGGACAATTTTAGCGTCAACCTGAATTATAGAACATAGAACATAAAACATTACAGCGCAGTACAGGCCCTTCGGCCCTCGATGTTGCGCCGGCCAGTGGACCCTCTAATCTAAACTATTCCAATATCATCCATATGCCTATCCACCGAACATTTGAATGCCCCCAAAGTAGGCGAGTCCACAACTGCTGCAGGCAGGGCATTCCACGCTCTCACCACCCTCTGTGTGAAGAACCTGCCTCTGACATCCGTCCTATAACTACCACCTCTTAATTTAAAGTTATGTCCCCTCGTGTTGGTCATCACCATCCGAGGAAAAAGGCTCTCACTATCCACCCTATCCAGTCCTTTGATCATCTTATACGCCTCAATTAGGTCACCGCGTAACCTTCTTCTCTCTAATGAAAATAACCTCAGGTCCCTCAGCCTTTCCTCATAAGGCCTTCCCACCATACCAGGCAACATCCTGGTAAACCTCCTCTGCACCCTTTCCAATGCTTCCACATCTTTCTTATAATGCGGCGACCAGAACTGTACGCAATACTCCAAGTGCGGCCGCACCAGAGTTTTGTACAGTTGTAACATAACCTCACGACTCCTAAATTCAATCCCTCTACCAATAAAAGCTAACACACTGTACGCCTTCTTAACAACTTTATCAACCTGGGTACCAACTTTCAAAGAGCTATGTGCTTGTACCCCAAGATCCCTCTGCTCGACAACGCTATTAAGGGTCCTTCCATTAACCCTATATTTCATATGCCTGTTATTCCTACCAAAGTGAATCACCTCACACTTATCCGTATTGAATTCCATTTGCCACCTCACGGCCCAGCTCTGCAACCTATCTATGTCCCTCTGCAAACTGTAACATCCATCCTCGCTGTCTACAACTCCCCCCACTTTGGTATCGTCAGCAAATTTATTAATCCAACCCTCTACACCCTCATCTAGGTCATTTATAAAAATGACAAACAGCAGTGGCCCTAAAACAGATCCTTGAGGTACACCACTTGTAACTGCACTCCAGGTTGAATATTTCCCATCAACCACCACCCTCTGTCTTCTATCAGCTAGCCAATTCCTAATCCAAACTGCTAAATCACCTTCAATCCCATGCATCTGCACTTTCTGCAGTAGCCTACCATGGGGAACCTTATCAAACGCTTTGCTAAAATCCATATGCACTACATCAACTGCCTTACCCTTATCTACCTCTTTGGTCACCTCCTCAAAAAACTCAATAAGGTTTGTGAGGCACGACCTACCCTTCACAAAACCGTGCTGACTATCCCTAATCAATTTATTCCTCTCTAGATGCTTATAAGTCCTATCCCTTATAATTCTTTCCAAGACCTTGCCCACAACAGAAGTCAGGCTCACCGGTCTATAATTTCCAGGATGGTCCCTACTCCCCTTTTTGAACAAAGGGACAACATTTGCCATCCTCCAGTCTTCCGGCACTATACCTGTAGCCAACGATGACATGAAGATCAAAGCCAAAGGCTCTGCAATCTCCTCTCTAGCCTCCCAGAGAATCCTAGGGTAAATCCCATCTGGTCCAGGGGACTTATCAATTTTCATACCCTCAAGATTCGCTAACACCTCCTCCTTATGAACCTCAATCCTACCCAGTCTACAACCTGGTATCGCAGTATTCTCCCTGACAACACTGTCTTTCTCCTGCGTGAATACTGACGAAAGATACTCATTCAGTGTCTCTCCTATCTCCTCAGGCTCCACGCACAATATGCTTATATGCTTAGTTCTCTGGAGTTGGTCTTAGATCCACTGCTTTTTGTGATTACCACTGTTGAATCCAAGGCTGGGACGTTTTTCATAAGTTTGGTCAGTGATATCCAGCACAAAGGAAGGTGGTTGTGGTCTTTAGAGGCAAACCATCTCAGCCCTTGACAATGTCTTAAGCCCGACCTTCGTCAGCTGTTTCATCGATGATCTTCCCTCCATTGTATCAGAAGTGAGGCTGTAAAGTGATGCTTACGTAGTGTCCAGTTCTAAAAAATGTACAGAAGCAATCCACACAATAAGGCCTGGGCAGCAATTAGACTTGGACTAATAACTGGAAATTCATTTTCACATCAAATAAATGCCAGGGTGATCATCTCTAATAGGAAGGAATCCAACCATTTCCCTTTGATACACATTATTGTTGCTGCAACCATTCTCCCCTCACTGTCAAAGTCCTGGGGATCACTGTTAGATAGAAAATTAATTAGACCAGCCATATAAATACTGTGGCTACAAGAGCAACTAAAAGGCTGGATATTCTGTGCTGAGTAACTCACCTCCTGGTACACCCAAACCTTTTCAGCGTAAGCGACAGGTCAGAAGTGCAAAGAAAGACCCATGTGATCAGGATCATGCCCGTAAGGATATGCTAGCACTGGAGATGGTGCAGTGGAGATTTACTAAGTTGATTCCAGAGTTGAGAGGGTTGGCTTATGAGGAGATTCAAATTAAATGCTGAAGCAAGTTAAGGTGCCGGATAGTCTACTGCTGCTCTTCAGCAATTCTGGTCTCACTGCTTCTTTCTTATTGAACTCAGTTCACAGGGCAGGAACCTACTCTGTCATTTGCGATGTAAATAACAAACCAAATAACAAAGGAATCAAGAGGACGCAGGCGAACAAATCATTAAAACAAGCATCACAGATTAGGATGGTAATCAAACATGATACCAAAGCATTGGGGTCCCTCTAGCATGGCTACATTCGCAGCCAGGTGTCCCTGGAGAGGGAGCTTGCAATGTCCACGGGCACAGTTGATGCCTTCCGTGCCCACTGGGCACCGCAGGGGCTGGGGGGATTATAGACCCCAACAATCACATTTTGATTTAATGTTTTAAGTTTCCTTTGGACTTTGGTTTCTGTTTGGGCTGTCTCCCCTTCCTTTTTGGGGGGCCGCCCCTCTTAATTTGTCCCTAAGTTAATTTGAGTTCGTTCTCCTTGTTGGGTCGTCAAAAGAACTACCTGATGATTCCCCATCTTTTGTTTCTGTTCAGGCCATCCCTCCTTCCTTTTTGGGGGGCTGCCCCTCTTAATTTGTCCCAAAGTTAATTTGAATTTGTTTACTTGTTGGGTCGTTGAAAGAACTACCTGATGAATCCCCTTCCATCCCCTATGGGCACCGCAGTGGCTGGGGTGCATTATCGACCCTGAGAATCACCTTTTAGTTTGATGTTTTAAGTTTCCTTTCAACTTTGTTTTTTTTAGAACATAGAACACAGAACATAGAACATAGAACACTACAGCACAAACAGGCCCTTCGGCCCACAAGTTGTGCCGAACACATCAAAACCTACCCAGCCATAGACCTATCTATAACCCCCAATCCCATTGGATCCCATATACTCATCCAGAAGTCTTTTAAAAGACCCCAGCGAGTTCGCCTCGACCACCACCGACGGCAGCCGATTCCATTCACTCACCACCCTCTGAGTGAAAAACTTTCCCCTAGCATCCCCTCTGTACTTGCTTCCCTGCACCTTAAATCTGTGCCCTCTCGTCGCGACCATTTCAGCCCTGGGAAATAGTCTCTGAGAGTCCACCCTATCTATTCCTCTCAACATCTTGTAAACCTCTATCAGGTCGCCTCTCAACCTTCGTCTCTCCAGGGAGAACAGTCCCAGCTCCCTCAACCTGTCTTCATAAGGCATGCCTCCCAATCCAGGCAACATCCTTGTAAATCTCCTCTGCACCCTTTCAATAGCTTCCACGTCCTTCCTATAGTGAGGCGACCTAGAACTGCGCACAGTACTCCAAGTGTGGTCTGACAAGGATCCTATAAAGCTGCAGCATTACCTCCTGACTCCTGAACTCAATCCCTCGATGAATGAAGGCCAGTACACCGTAAGCTTTCTTAACCACATCCTCCACCTGGGAGGCCGATTTGAGAGTCTTATGGACCCGGACCCCAAGATCCCTCTGCTCTTCCACACAGCTAAGACTCCTACCTTTGATAGTGTACTCATTCATCCCGTTGGATCTGCCAAAATGGACCACAACACATTTATCCGCGTTGAAGTCCATCTGCCACTTCTCCGCCCAGTCTTGCATCCTGTCGATGTCATGCTGCAACTTCTGACATCCCTCCAGACCATCCACAACACCACCGACCTTCGTGTCATCGGCGAACTTACTAACCCTCCCTCCACTTCCTCATCCAGGTCATTTATGAAAATGACAAACAGCAAGGGTCCGAGAACAGATCCCTGGGGCACTCCACTGGTGACTGACCTCCATGCAGAAAAAGAGCCATCCACAACCACCCTCTGCCTTCTACAGGCAAGATGTACAGATGCGGGCGTTGGATTGGGGTGGTAAGAACTCAGTAAGAATTTAGCAACACCAATTTATAATCCAACCTATTTATTTGATAGTAAAAAAGCGAGCTTTCGACTCTTGTGTCTTCTTCAGGCAAATGCAGTGTTCTGGTCTGCAATAGCACACATCAGCACAGACAGTCAGAGATTGCTGATTAGAATGCGAATCCTTACATCTAACCTGCTATTCAAGTGTTAAAGTGGCTAACAATGTGTGTGAAGGGATCCTGAGCATTGGTTAGAGAAATGTGTATTTTCTCCAGACAGCACAGTAAGTGAGGTTTTTTGCTAACCCAGGCAAGTTACGGGGGTTACAGATAGTGTGTCATGAAGCCAAGATCCCTGTTAAGACTGTTAAGATCCCTGTTAAGAGACTGATAGCCAAGCTCCGCACACATGAGGACGGTCTTAACTTACTGTGCTGTCTGGAGAAAATACACAATTCTCCAACAATGCTCAGGATTCCCTTCACACACATTGTTCGCCACTTTAACACTTCAATAGCAGGTTAGATGTAAGGATTCGCATTTTAATCAGCAATCTCTGACTGTCTGTGCTGATGTGTGCTATTGCAGACCAGAACACTGCATTTGCCTGAAGAAGACACAAGAGTCGAAAGCTCGCTTTTTTACTATCAAATAAATCGGTTGGATTATAAATTGATGTTGCTAAATTCTTACTGAGTTTCTACAGGCAAGCCAGTTCTGGATCCACAAGGCCAAAGCCCCTTGGATCTCATGGTCTCTCACCTTCTCAAGAAGTCTTGCATGTGGGACCTTGTCAAATGCCTTGCTGAAGTCCATGTACACCACGTCCACTGCTCTTCCTTCGTCAATGTGTTCAGTCACATGTGTTCAGTTTTTTAGGCTACTCCCCCTTCCTTTGGGGAGCGGGGGGGGGTGGGGGGTGCTGCCCCTTTAATTTGTCCGTAAATTAATTTGAGTTTGTGCACTTGTTTGGCATGCAAAAAAGCTACCAAAGCACTGGGTTTATATAAATTGCATCATGTTGCTGTGCAGAGGGATATGGGTGTCCTTATGCATGAATTGCAAAAAGTTGATTTGTAGGGTGCAGCAGGTAATTAAGAAGGCAAATAGAATTTTGTCCTTCTTTGCTAGAGGGATGGAGTTTAAAAACAAGAAGGCTATATAAGGTGCTGGTGATGCCACAGCTGGAGTATTGTGTACAGTTTTGGTCCCCTTATTTGAGTAAGGATATGCTGGCACTGGAGATGATGCAGAGGAGATTTACTAAGTTGATTCCAGAGTTGAGAGGGTTGGCTTATGAGACGAGACTGAGTAGACTGGGACTGTACTCATTGGAATTCATTGAAAAATGAGGAGGGATCCTATAAAAACATATAAAATTGTGAAGGGAATAGATGAGACAGAAGCAGAGAGGTTGCTTCTGCTGATGGGTGAAACAAGAATTAGATGGCATAGCCTCAAAATAAGAGGGAGCAGATTTAGGACTGAGTTGAGAATGAAATTCTTCACCAAAAGTTTATGAATCTGTGGAATTCCTTGCCCAGTGAGGCAATTGAGAGTACCTTGTTGATTGTTTTTAGGGCAAGGATTTTTGAACAGTAAAGGAATTAAGTGTTATGGCAGTGGGTGGGTAAGTGGAGCTGAGTCCACAAAAAGATTAGCCATGATCTTATTGAATGGTGGAGCAGACCCAGAGTCAGCTGGCCCACTCCTGCTTCTTATTCTTATGTTTTTATTTCTAGGAGTACAGAATTCAAAGTATTGAAATTATATTAAACTTGTATAGGTTCCCATTCAGATTACACTGGAGTACTGTGCAAGTCCTGATCTATGAAAACAGCACAGATATTCCAGACAGAGTGTAAACAAGATTTACAAGACATCAGAATCAAGAGATTAAAGCTATGAGGAAAGATTAAACAGGTTGCTGACTTTTTGTTGTAACAAGTTAAGAACTAACTGAAGTCTTTAAAGTTATGAACCAATTGGACAATATTAAATAAAGTAGATGGCCCTTATCTCCTGGTGTCAGGGATAGTCAGAAACATCCACCAAGATTTGGGACCCTGTGAAACTCTGACACACTGACTCCATGGTAATTGCCTGGGAAATTTGGACTTCCATTAGCAACACTCCTGCTTCTTAGAGCCCTCTGAAAAAGTGTCCAATTCTGAGTTAGTGTCAAAGGAATTGGGCAGTTCTGATTTAGATAGTTTCTCAGGAATTTTAGACAGACAAATCTTAGTCTAATTCCTGGGTAACAATACAATTGATCCTCCTAAAACAAGCCCTGCCCCCTCAATGCCTTGACTACTTCCTGCCCCTTGACCATCCCACTAAAATCCTTCTCACACCCTGACCACTTGACTACACCCTGACTCCTCAACTTGACTCTCTCAACATGACTACAACCTGAATCTACCAATCCTGACTCCACTACCTAACCTGACCAGACCTCAGCCCCTACCACAACTGCTAACCTTCCTCCAAATTTTCTAGACCCAATCTGACTAGCCCCCAGCACCCAATTCCTTGCCTGGCCCCCTTAACCACCTTCATCTGACACCCTCTGACTAAGCACACAATTGCCTCCATGACTCCCAACTACTCCTTGCTTAATATGACTAGTTGTTTGGAATGTGAATTTTTACAGGTAATCAAGTCTTCAACATACAGACAATGTGAGTGCAGAGAGAAAACTTGAGTAGAGAAAACTCACATTCCTACTATTATCTTATAAATTGAGTTTGTGTCTTTGTAGGCCCTGTTTGTGAACACAATTCCTCATTCACCTGAAGAAGGAGCTTGAGACTCTGAAAGATAGTGCTGCCAGATAAACCTATTGGACTTTAACCTGGTGTTGTGAGACTTCTTACTGTGCTTACCTCAGTCCAACACTAGCATCTCCACATTATGACTAATTTGACTAAATCCTGACCTGACAACTGCACCCAAACTGGCTATACAACTGTTGTGTTGTGGCATTATCAAGACATTTCAGGTTTTGCTAAGGTATTTATTGATAGGGAATTTAGTACAGGAGTTACAGCATTTGGTTGCCCTAGAGCAGCATCTCCAGTTCTTGTATACTTAGAACATGGTTCCAGAAGTAAAATACCTGAGCTCTCTGGTCTAATCACTCACTCTGAGTTCCCATTGGCTCCTCAAGTCAGGTGACTCCCTTCTGCTGCACTGTTTTAAAGAGACAAACCCCACTTACACAACACCACATGCCACCCGACACAAAAACCCATTTACGTCACTTACCCTGGCCACTTACACATCTATACATTCACTCATTTGCTCATACACTAATTTGCTGACATACTGAAAAGTCCTTTCTATGCCTCAAAACTTTTCAATGTATTCGTGAACGTCAGAAAATCTTTAAAAAAGCCGAAGCTGTTCTATGTATTCATGAACTTTGGAATAAGTGCTGTAATGGCTTCTCTTCCCCTGCAACAATCTTGCAATGCTGAGGAAGCAGCTCGATTGAAGAATGCTGCACATTTCTGAAGAATGATGTAGAGATATCGGCGTTGGACTGGGGTAGTAAGAACTCAGTAAGAATCTAGCAACACCAATTTTAAATCCAACCGATTTATTTGATAGTAAAATTGCGAGCTTTCGACACTCTGTGTCTTCGTCAGGCAAATGCAGTGTTCTGGTCTGCAATAGCACACATATCAACACAGACAGTCACAGATTGCTGATTAGAATGCGAATCCTTACATCTAACCTGCTATTCAAGTGTTAAAGTGGCTAACAATGTTTGTGAAGGGAATCCTGAAGTGTCTGCATGGTCTCATTAGGTAGTAATACTACCTAATACATTGCAAGAAAGGATGTGCCGAAGCATGGAACATTGGGGAGACCGTGCAGACACTACGACAGCGGATAAATGAGCATCGCTCAACAATCACCAGGCAAAACAGTTCCCTTCCTGTGGGCGAACACTTCAGCAGTCATGGGCATTCGGCCTCCGACCTATGGGTAAATGTTCTTCAAGGGGGCCTTCGTGACACACGACAGCGCAGAGTTGCTGAGCAGAGACTGATAGCCAAGTTCCACACACATGAGGACAGTCTTAATAGGGATCTTGGCTTCATGACACACTATCTGTAACCCCCGTAACTTGCCTGGGTTAGCAAAAAACCTCACTTACTGCGCTGTCTGGAGAAAATACACAATTCTCTAACAATGCTCAGGATCCCCTTCACACACATTGTTAGCCACTTTAACACTTGAATAGCAGGTTAGATGTAAGGATTCGCATTCTAATCAGCAATCTGTGACTGTCTGTGTTGATATGTGTGCTATTGCAGACCAGAACCCTGCATTTGCCTGACGAAGACACAGAGTGTCGAAAGCTCGCAAATTTACTATCAAATAAATCGGTTGGATTTAAAATTGGTGTTGCTAGATTCTTACTCATTCCTGAAGAAGCCAGGATAGGAAGACCCAGACAGAAATATGGAGCTCTGTTTTGGCATACAGAAGTTGGAGCGGAGCCGCAATCCAATAGTTTTTGCTGCCTTGTGGGAGCTTCAGGCAGAAGTTTCCACTTATGAGAGAATCTAAAACTAGGAGCCATCAATCCAATAAACATTATTATTGCATTGATTTACAAATTCAATAGAAAAATAGGAAACATTTTTATATTCAGAATTTGGTTAAATTGTGGAACTTACTACCCCATGAAATGGTTGAGGCAAGTAGCTTGTTTCAATGCTGTGTATTCTATGTAGCTCTCATTTAATACAGTAAAAAGTCTCACAACACCAGGTTAGAGTCCAACCAGCTTGTTTGATAGTAATCCCACAAGCTTTTGAAAACATTGTTCCTTCGTCAAGTGTATGGAAGATCCTGATCAGAGAAGAGCATATAAAGTCACACACAGTTTACAGAATACTGATTAGAATGCAAGTCTTTACAGCTAACCTGCTATTCAAGTCTTAAAGATGCAGACAATATGAGTGGAGATAGCATTAGCGTAAGTTAGAGATGTGTATTGTCTCCAGATAGGACAGCAGGTAAGATTATAAAGCCCACACATGTCATGGGGGTTACAGATTGTGTGACATGAACCTCAGATCCCTATTAAGACCGTCCTCATGTGTACGGAACTTAGCTATCAGTCTCTGCTCAGCGACTCTGCGCTGTCGTGTGTCGTGAAGGCCACCTTGGAGAACATTTACACGAAGATTAGAGACCGAACGCCCGTGATACCATTTCCAAAAGCTTGTGGGATTACTATTAAATAAACCGGTTGGACTCTAACCTGGTGTTGTGAGACTTCTTACTGTGTTTATCCCAGTCCAACGCCGGCATCTCTACATCATGGCTTTCATTTAATATCAATTCTTCTATCATAAATCCTGGATTGCACTAAAGGGGTTGACTTCCTCATTTCCTGTTTATTGAACTGTTAAGATTTTTCAATATTTTGGACATTATATAATTATTTTCACCTTTTGCATCATTCTATGATTTGGCCTTGATATTTCATTGTGTTTTTGAAGTTGTGCAATGACTGACTATTTTTATTACAAACAAAGTATTAGAAAATGTAGTATTCTCATCTGGTCAGAAAGTCCTACCTTTGAGAGCTGCCCACTAATCTAATTGGCTGGCAGCTCAGTAGTACCATAATGCAGTGGTTGTTGATGCCGGGATTACAAATGAGTCCCAAAGAAAAAATCATGGAAACTGAACCTATTGAGGATTTTTGGTTGGGGATGGATTGGGGACTGCAAGGAGCAAGAGGGAGTTGGGGATGGCACATTTGAGAAGCTGGTGGGATGGCTAAAAGGGAACTATTATCTTGGGAATTGACCCCAATGGACACAGGGGTGCTCAAAATAAGCCCCTCCCCCAGCCTTTTATCCTAAGATGGGAAAGTATGGCTGGCTACTTTCTTTCTGTCTTCTCCAACTATTGTATTTTAGTGGCAGAAAGGGGCCCTTAAATGACCTTTAATCGGCAGCTTAATGGCCTCAAGGCCTAATGTTGGGTAGGCTGGTTGATGTCTTACCTAGTGTATTCTGGGGGACAGCTTGGAAATGGGCAGGAATGCAGGGGCTGGTCACCTGCTTTATTTCGAATACACAGATAAGGGTGATGGATGATGTAAAATTAACTCCTGTTCCTACTGCATAACTGTTTGATGTTCTCTTTGCATCCAATAAGTCACAAATTACTCCCATTATACTCATTACTTTCAGTATTCATCATCCAAGCATTGTGTTAATATTAACTTGAATCAATGAAAGCTGCAAATACTATCAATAGTCATTGGAATAATTGTATCTCAGTATTAAATGCTCACAGGATTAGGTTGAAATGAAATGCGCAGACTAAGTAGTTGATTAAGTCATTTAATGCCAATGTTGGAAATGCAGCCTGTAAGATTAAATATTAAAATATTTTAATAATATGAGCATTGTAACATCACATTTTCGAACTTGAAATGTGGTTAGCTTTCTAGAGATAAGCATTCAGCAACTGATCTTCTACTTTCATGTAATTATAATATTTCAAATGGGATTATCTGCTTGCATGTATATTTATACATTGGTTGAAGAAATCCAGTCACGTAGCATCTAGTCTAAAATAAAGGCCTGTTTTGGTTGAAGTTTTTATTCGAGGAAGGACACAAATAGTTCAAAGACCCCATGTGAAAGAAGAAAAAAACACTGTTAAAATTAGTTAATAAGACCATTAAAACCATTGAAATTATGTTGTCCTAAGACACTTCACAGAGGGGCGATAAGTGGCAGGCAGAGGAGTGGGATGGGTATTGCACTGGATCAGCGAGTGTTGAAATTGACCTTGACTTTAATGAAAACCAATTGGACAGCATGTAGAACATTCTGTTTATTTGCAAAAGATCAATTTTACTCCAAGAACTGCTGCAAGAAAAAGCACTTATTACAGGTACAGTGTCTCAAATCTGACTATCTGAAAACTGGTGCTGTCTGAAAACTTCTTTTAGAAGTTTATTTATTAGTCACAAAGTTACTTTGAAATTCCCCTAGTTGCCACATTCAGGTGTCTGTTCAGATCAATGTAGCTAACTAGCATGTCTTTCAGACTGTGGGAGGAAACTGGAGCACCAGAGGAAACCCATGCAGACACTGGGAGAATGTGCAAACTCGACACAGACAGCGGGCCAAGCTGGGAATCGAACTGAATCCCTGGCACTGAGAGGTGGCAGTGCTGACCACTGTGCTATTGTGTCGCCCCATTTTTTGGTATCTTGGCATCTGTTGAAGCTGACAAGAATGAGTTTTTATTATTACTAAAGTAAAATAATTAACTGGCTTTTTGGGCTAGGTGCACGATGGCACGCTGGCTAGTAAACAACTTTGTGTGTCTGTCTTTTCCCAAGCTCCAAGTGCTCCAAGCAACCCTTGACCCAGCCTAAACCACCTGATCTGAAATCTGGTGGCACAGAGTTGGTCCTGACATTTCCAGTTTTAAGACAATATTGTACCTGTAATTTTCTAGCTGATAAAGGAATTTTCAACAAAGTCAGCACTTATTCACGTTATCTATCATGAAATGAACACTATGGTATTAGTTAAGGGGCTTATGAATAATGTTAAATGGTACTTTTCGAAGTTTCAATATCTTTATTCCGCCAGCACTATTATGTTCAATTTCAAATAAGCATTATTAGCACCAATTGCACTTTCCATTCATTTTTTTTCAAATTTAATGACCCCTTCACTGCAAACTGCTGGAGAAAATTTGGGAATGGCGATGTTTAACCTGAACAGCAGGAAGCCTAACCCAAGCATGCAATAAAGCTTTGAGTTTGGTCTCACTAATGATAGCAGTTATCTTTGCTTGCATTAGTGAAAAAACATAGAACATACACCAATGCTGACATGATTAGATAGAAATTCTACTTCCTCATCTCTCGGTAACCCTGCAAGCGAGTGCCTCCATAATTTGGACATGTAGCAAGAAGCTTATCATTGCTCTTTGCTGATTCTGAACTGATTAAATTCCAGCAGTATGTCTGCACACATTTGATTACTCTCACAGACAGATATAAAAGATTCCGTGGCACTATTCAATGAAAAGCAATGCAATTAGACCTGGTATCCAGATCAATTTTTATCCCCTAATCAACTTAACTGAAAAGAAAGATTGTCTGGTCATTATCACATTGTTGTTTGTGACCATTTGCCGTGTGCAGATTGGCTACCACATTTCCTACATTGTAACAGTGACTGCATTTCAGAAATACTTCATGGGAAAGTCCTGAATTTGTGAAAGGTGCTACATAAATACAAGTTTTTCTTTCTGGGGAGAGAGTGCATTGGGCAATCAGTAACTTGGTTTGGAGATTCTGAAATATATTTATGGTTTCCTGTTCATATTTTTATCTAGCAATGGAACAATCCTTCAGTGTGTAGGTGGCCTATGACCACATACGAGGAATGAAAAGGCTTAGTTGTTTTTATTCGAAAGCAATTGTGTATTCCAACAATCTTTAAAGGAAAATGTTTAATGTTTAAATGTTGAACTAATGTTTAGTTTGGTTCCAAAATGCCATAGTTATGCACCTGTTACCCTTCTAAGTGATTGCTGAACCAGTTCATGACCTTGAGGATGTAGTACATAAGGCACATGAACATAGGAAGAACACAACAAACCTATACCTTTGGGGCCTTCCAGAAATGCTGTGTTATTAGTTATGCTATGTTTTGGATAAAATATTAAATTAGGAATATAGTTAACAGGAGTAGGCCATTTAGTCCCTTTTAGTCAAGCCTGTTCTGCAATTCAATGAGATCATAACTGATCTGAGGCCTAGCTCCATATATCTGCCTTTGGTCCATACCCCTTAATACTTTTACTGAACAAAAAATTATCTAACTGAGATTTAAAATCAGCAACTGATCTAGCATCAGCTGCTAGTTGTGGAAAGGAGTTCTAAACCTTTACTACTCTTTATGTGTAGAAGCACTCCCTAACATCACTCCTGAATGGTCTGGCCCTAATTTTTAGATTATTCTCCCTAGTTCTAGAATCACCAACCAGCAAAAATAGTTTATTTCTATCTGCCCTCCATTTTCCTGTTAGTATCTTGAAAACTTCGATCAAATCACCCCTCAACCTTCTAAATTCTAGAGAAAACTGTTAATTTGAATAATCTCTCCTCATAACTTAATCCCTGAAGTCCAGGTATCATTCTTGTAAACCCATGTTGTACTCCATCCAAGATCCATATATCCTTCCTAAGGTGTGGCTCTCAGGTCTGCTCAGTACTCCGTGGGGTCTAACCAAGATTTGGTATAGCTGCAGCATAACTTCGGTATCCTTATACTCCAGTTCTCTAGATATAAAGCCAGCATTCTGTCAGCCTTCTATTTTCCGCACCTGTTTGTGGCATTTTATAGATCTATGCACTTGAACCATCAAGTATTTTTGAACATCCATTGTATTTAACCTCATACCATCGAGAAAGTGCCCTGACCTTTCCTTTTTTGGTTCAAAATAAATAACCTCGCACTTAATTATATTGAAATCCATCTGCCACAATTTTTCCCATTCACCCAGTCTATCAATATCCCTTTGTAATTTTCTGCTGCAATCTATACTGTCTAAAATGCTGCCTAAATTTGCATCATCAGCGAATTTGGATACATGACCTTCTATGTCATTATAAAATTGCTAATAAATAATGTGAATAATTGATGACCTAATACAGATCCTTCTGGGACACCACTCATCACATCCTGCCAATTTGAGTACCCATCATCTTTATTTTCTGTAGCCTGCCACTCAACAAATTTCCCAGCCATGTTAGAAGTTTTCCCTCAATTCTGTAGGCTTCTACCTTAGTTAGCAGTCTCTGTGTGAGACTTTGTCAGATACCTTCTGGAAGTCCATGTAAACAACATCCATAGGCATTCCCTTGTCCACTACCTTAGTCACCTCTTCAAAAATTTTAGTGACGTTTGTTAAGCATGATCTATCTGTTGTGAATCCATGCTGGCTCTCCATGATTAACTAAAAATTTTCAAGGGGTTCAGTTACCTTATCCTTGATTATAGACTCCAATAATTTCCCCATCACACATGGCCTGCAATTCCCTTATTTTCCTCCTTCATCCTTCTTAAAAAGCAGAATGAACTGATGTTTTGTGTGTAGATGGATGCTAAGAGATCTTGAACAGAATTGTCCTGTTATCAGGCTAAGTGTCCACGCTGGCAGGAAAGTTGGGGTATTTTCCATTGGAATTGGACTATCAGTCAGGTGGGATTCACTCGCCTGAAAGTTGCTAATGAGCACATCTCGAGGATCCTGTCTGTCAGCCTCGCTCTTCCAACAAAAAGGAGCACCCCGATCTCCATGTTCAAAGATAGGCCACTGTTTCCCCAAAAATTGAAATGTAGTTATCTTTGCTCACATTGCTTCATCCCCCCACCCCTCCCTTCCTCGACACTGACTAGGATGCACAATCTCACCAAACTGGGTATCTTTTCCCCCCAGTCCACAAATAATATGTAATTCCCCTCCCCCAAGAGTCTGATCTGACCTGAACCCCTCAGCCCCCTTCCCTCTCAGGCCCCACTTCCTACTCAAACCAGCACTCAGATCCCCTTACCCCTTGCATGCCTCACTTGGGTCCCCCCTCACATCCCAATTCTCCTTCAGACCTCATTCAACCCCCTTTCCCCTCAGACCCATTCCCTTGTGCCACATATCTTGACAATGCCAATGGCGCACTGACTCAAAGAACTGACACAAAGAACAAAGAACAAAAACAACACAGGAAACAGGCCCTTTGGCCCAACAAGCCTGCGCCATCACCTCAATATTCCCACTTCTACGCGTGATCCCTGTCTATGTTTATAGATCTATGGATTGAAACCAAATTTGAGACAATTTAGGGAGAATTTGTTCTGCCAATCAGCCTAAGAGCACATCTTTGGGATGTGGGAGGAAACCCACGCAAGTACGGGGAGAATGCGCAAACTCCCACAGACACAGGTCCAAATCCATGTATCTGCACAGCACAGCGATAGTCACTGAGCTGTCGTGTTGCCCATCAAATGGTCCAGGTCAAGCGTACACTAACGACGTGAAGCACTAGGATACTCTCAAAAAATCCAAGAGCAGCCCTCTCATGACCTATTGCGTGTATGCCTCTTGTTATACAACAAGGTGGACCAAAGTACCTGTAGGATAAAACAAATACATCAATATCATTGACAATTTACACACTTCCCAGGGAACACTGAGGCGGGTCAAGAGAAAAGTCCAGTGGCCATTTGTCCCTCTGCTGCTGACAGATAGAACATAGAACATAGAACATAGAACATTACAGCGCGGAACAGGCCCTTCGGCCTTCGATGTTGCACCAACCAATTAGGAACAAGCAGTGACCCTCTAACCTAGACCATTCCCTTATCATCCATAAACTTATCTACTAATCTCTTAAACGCCACTAAACTTGGCGCATCTACAACTGACACAGGCAGGGCATTCCATACCCTTACCACCCTCTGGGTAAAGAACCTACCTCTGACATCTGTCCTAAAACCACCACCCCTTAATTTAAAGCTATGTCCCTTTGTGCTAGCTTTCTCCATCCTAGGAAAAAGGCTATCACTGTCCACCCTATCTAAACCTCTAATCATCTTATATGTTTCAATAAGGTCTCCTCTTAGCCGCCTTCTTTCTAACGAAAACAACCTCAAATCCCTCAGCCTCTCTTCATAAGACCTGCCTTCCATACCAGGCAACATCCTGGTAAACCTCCTCTGTACCCTCTCCAATGCCTCCACATCTTTCTTATAATGTGGGGACCAGAACTGCACACAATACTCCAAGTGCGGCCGCACTAGAGTTTTGTACAGTTGCAACATGATGCTGCGGCTCCTAAATTCAATCCCCCTACCAATAAAAGCTAAGACTCCATATGCCTTCTTAACAACCTTATCCACTTGACTGCCTACTTTCAGGGATCTATGCACACATACACCAAGATCCCTCTGTTCATCAACACTATTAAGAGTCCTACCATTAGCCCTATACTCTACACATTTATTGTTCCTGCCATAGTGCATTACCTCACACTTTTCCACATTAAACTCCATTTGCCACCTCTCGGCCCAGCTCTGCAACTTGTCCAAGTCCCTCTGCAAACTATAACACCCCTCTTCACTATCTACCACTCCACCAACTTTAGTGTCATCTGCAAATTTACTAATCCATCCTTCAATACACTCATCCAGATCATTTATAAAAATTACAAACAGCAGGGGCCCCAAAACAGATCCCTGAGGTACACCACTTGTAACCGAACTCCATGATGAATATCTTCCATCAACCACCACCCTCTGTCTTCTATCTGCTAGCCAATTCCTAATCCAATTAGCTAAATCACCCTCAATCCCATACATCTGCATTTTCTGCAGAAGCCTTCCATGGGGCACCTTATCGAACGCCGTACTAAAGTCCATATATACCACATCAACTGCCTTACCCCCATCCACCTCTTTGGTCACTTTTTCAAAAAACTCAATAAGGTTAGTAAGGCACGACCTACCCTTCACAAAACCATGCTGACTATCCCCGATCAATTCATTTCTCTCTAAATAACTATAAATCCTATCCCTAATAATTCTCTCCAATACTTTGCCCACAACAGAAGTAAGACTCACCGGCCTGTAATTCCCCGGAAAGTCTCTCTTCCCCTTCTTGAATAATGGGACCACATTCGTTATCCTCCAGTCTTCCAGCACTATACCTGTAACCAACGACGACCTGAAGATCAGAGCCAGAGGCTCTGCAATCGCCTCTCTCGCCTCCCAGAGAATCCTAGGGTAAATCCCGTCCGGCCCAGGGGACTTATCTAACTTCAAACCCTCAAGAATATCTAGCACATCCTCCTTATCTACTTCAATACTTTCCAGTTTGCAACCCTGTATCCCAGTGTTCTCCACAACTACATTTACATCTCCCTGCGTGAATACCGAAGAGAAATATTTGTTCAGTGCCTCTCCAATCTCTTCAGGCTCCACGCACAACTTCCCACTGCTGTCCATAACTGGCCCTAACCTTGCCCTAACCAATCTTCTATTCTTAACATATCTAAAGAAAGCTTTAGGATTCTCCTTGATCCTATCAGCCAAAGTCTTCTCGTGTCCCTTTTAGCTCTCCTCAACTCACTCTTTAGCTCCCTCCTGGCTAATCTATAGCTATCCATTGCACTAACTGAGCCTTCAAGCCTCATCCTGACATAAGCCTCCTTTTTCCTTTTAACCAGCAAATCAACTTTTTTCGTACACCAAGGTTCTCTTACTCGACCATTTCCTCCTTGCCTGACAGGGACATACTTATCAAGGACTCGCAGCAGCTGCTCCTTGAATAAGCTCCACATTCCAGATGTTCCCAGTCCCTGTAGTTTCCTAGTCCAATCTATGCACCCTAATTCTCTCCTGATGGCCTCATAATTACCCTTCCCCCAGCTATAACTACTGCCCCCAGCTTCATGCCTATCCCTATCCATCAATAAGGTGAACGTAACCGAATTGTGGTCACTATCACCAAAATGTTCACTAACTTCCAAGCCTAACACCTGGTCTGGCTCATTGCCCAGCACCAAATCCAATGTAGCCTCACCTCTAGTTGGCCTATCTACATACTGAGTCAAAAAACCTTCCTGCACACTTTGTACGAAAACTGACCCCTCTAACGAGCTAGAGCTATAGCTATTCCAATCAATATTAGTAAAGTTAAAGTCCCCCATAACAATTACCCTATTACTTTCACTCCTGACCAGAATTGACTTTGCAATCCTTTCCTCAACCTCTCTAGAACTTTTAGGAGGTCTATAAAAGACTCCCAACAGGGTGACCTCTCCTTTCCTGTTTCTAATCTCAGCCCATACTACCTCAACAGACAAGTCCTCATCAAACTTCTTTTCTGTCACTGTGATACAGTCTTTGACTAATAATGCCACTCCTCCCCCCCTTCTACCTCCTTCTCTACTCCGACTGAAGCATTTGAACCCCGGAACCTGCAACAACCATTCCTGTCCCTGCTCTATCCATGTCTCTGAAATGGCCACAACATCGAAGTTCCAGGTACTGGATGTCGAGAAAGTATCCCTCAAGTGTCCTGGGAGTTAATCTCACCACTCTTGCCCCTAGTATTGGGGGCCTCGTAGCTGGACTGTTCCTTCTAGTCTTGACAGACCTGAAGATGATCCCTGGCATAGTAATTATAGGCAGCCCCGTGACTGACATCTGCATTCCTATCTATCAGCAGTGAAAATTTTGAAGTGGCCAGGACACTTTAGTCTCCATGTCTTCCCCCTGTCACCCCCCAGTCATCCGGTAGGCTTTTAAATCCCACTCTGTGAAAGAGTTTTTCTTTTCTCCGTGCCAGAAACTGCAGGAGTGAGCAGATCTGTTTGAAGTCCTCTGACAGAGACAAGATCTGAATTTCACCTGGGGGGGTTGAGGGGGAAGGAGTTTCATTCAGGTCATAAGGGCAACAGGGTGGCACAATGGTTAGTACTACTGCCTCACAGTGCCAGGGACCTGGGTTCAATTCTGTGTGGAGTTTGCACATTTTCCCCATGTGTGTGCAGGTTTCCTCCCTGTCCAAAGGTGTGCAGGGTTAGGTGCATTGGCTGTGCTAAATTGACCCTAATATCTGGGGATTAGTGGGTAAATATGTGGAGTTATGGTGATAGGGCCTGTGTGGGATTGTGATCGGTGCGGACTTGATGGGCCAAATGGCCTCCTTCTGCACTGTATTCTATGAATCTGTATAGCCGTGCACTCAGTCCCAATGCATTCACACAGCTTTCATTTGATGTTTCTGGGGATTCCGAATGTGTTGAAACTTTTGAAACCCTTTGATCTCTGTCAATTTCAATGTAGAGTGCTTTGAAAGAGGCGTCAATTTACGTCATAATGGATTTCTCCTCAGTCTGCAGTCAGTTGGGTTGATTTTCATTTCCCTTCATGCTTAAGTGCATCTCAGGTACTTCCATTGTTCCAAACCACAATGTTCATACAGATTTCTAAACCTGATTGATTGCTGTGGTTTCTTCAAAGATAATAAGTGATTTGCAAAAGAGGAAATCTAAAGGAATAAGTGGCTTAACTTCCTCTTTTGTGCAGAATGGAACCCCACTCCTCAGGTGAAATTGACATCTCTCTGTCAGAGGACCTCAAAGGGTTTGGCTCACACCTGAAGCTCTTGACAGGAACAAGAGAAAATCTCTGCTACGGGGCAGAGTGCTATAATGAGGTGACCTGATGCGATGGGTGTCATAAAGATTAAAGTGACCTGGCATTTCAACATTTTCACAGCTGACAAGGCAGAATGAAAATATTGATCAAAAGGGCTGCCTGAAGACACCTTTCAGGATGATCACTCAAGGGTGATCTTCAGAACTGCCAGGCATAGAAGGGTGGTCTAAACATGAGGCCTCCAAAGCTTGGGAGAATAGCGAAGTCAACTGCTTGCCCCCAGCCCAAGCCTACCTATCCCCCAGGATCTTTAAGGACCCTTCCTCCATGGCCTGCACCAGCGAAGCAAATGGCCATTGGACTTACCTCCTTGACTCTCCTCCCTGCTAAAGGTAGCTGGTCAGGGTATCAGTGCTAGGGGCAGTAGTAGGGCATGTGGCCTGAAGGGGGGCCTGAGTGGGGTTTGAAGGGGAAGAGGGCCTCAGTGGGGAGTCTGAGGGGGATGGGAGCCTCAGTTGCAGGTGAGGGGGGAAGGAAGGAAGCTTGAGTTGGAAGACAGGCTGAGGAGGTGTTGGGTCACCCTCATGGCTGCGTAGTGTAGAAGGATGATCCTTGATTTGTATTACAATTAGCGGGTTTGCATAATTATCAGGTTGCCACCCAGTATGGGTAGAAATCCGATCACTGCCAATGAGTTGGGTCCGGCATATTCCGATTGCCTTGATACTTGTCAGGAATCCTGATTTTTGGCCGTGCCCCATTCTGCAAGGCATCGGGATTCCCGCTGGGATTCACGAGGCTGAAGAATCCAGCCCCTTATTGCTCTTCTGATGGCCTGGCCAATATTCCTCCCTCAAACAACATTTTAAACAAGGTTAACTGTTTTATTGTTCATGTTGCTTCTGGCATCCTAATGTGTGCAGATAAATTGCTGTGACAAAGCATCGTGAAATAATTTGATGAACTTTAATAGTAACTCCTTAACTCACTCGCAATGCATAAACCATTAAAAATCTGCAGCATCAAACCCCAGCTTAAATCAATTCAAATGTTGCACCAACAAATCTATTTGATCTTCAAACAGTAAAATTTAGAGCAGAAACCATGACACACATTCAAACGCAAAGAACTGTCTGAGTTAATTCTGTTGTCTGCATGATGAGCAGATTATTTAGAATTTAACTGGTAGTTATTTAAATTCAATCAGCTATTTTCTGAGACATTTTATTTGTTTGGAGTATTCGAAACAGAGGGGAGGGATTTTTTTCTCCCCTGTGGCGTGTTTCATGGTGGCGGAGATTGTCTGCCATTTGGCCAACAGCAGAATCTCCTGATCCCACCACTGTCAACGTGCTTTCCTAATTTATCCACCTCCCACCACCACGAAGATCCCATCAGCAGGAATGACTAGAGAATTCCAGCCAGAGAGTCTGTCATGGAGAGAGTAAGTTGAGCCAATTAAGTCCAGTAAGGATATTAAACAAATTGATTGCAAAATTGCTTTATTTTCTTTATCAGTCTTTCCAGGTGTCATTTGTGCTTCATCTTTCATTGTTTTGTCTCGGAGTCCGATGGCCTAACTAACATTCATCTCTCAATCAGATTTATCTGGTCATTTATCCCATTGTTGTTTGTGGGAGTTTGCTGTGAGAAAATATGTATCCTACATCACAAAAATGATTAGACTTCAAAAGTACTTAATTCATTCGGGAACATATTGGCACACGTTGAGGTTAGAAGTTGCTGAGTAAATCCTTTCTTCATTTCCAGATGTCGGTATTGTCTAATATAAGGCCTTTTGCTTCTATTACTCTGCCACTTTTAAATATAGTAAGAAGTCTCACAACACCAGGTTCAAATCCAACCAGCTTATTTGTAGTAATCCCACCAGCTTTCAGAAACGATGTGCCTTCGTCAAGTATGTAGAAGGTTCTGATCAGGAAAGGGCATATAAAGTCACACACAGTTTACAGAATACTGATTAGAATGCAAGTCTTTACAGCTAACCTGCTATTCAAGTCTCTTCCATTTCCAAAAACTTGTGGGATTAGTATCAAATAAACTGCTTGGATTTGAACCTGGTGTTGTGAGACTTCTCACTGTGTTTACCCCCATCCAACAATGGCATCTCTCTACATCCCTTTTAAATAAGTCACAGGAAGATTGCAAAAGCAGCAGATGGATCTAAAAGCTAAAAAAAAACCAATGATCGACCTTTGATTCATAAATGCTGGAATGTTAGCAACACCGTAACTAGATACCAGCGCCACTGTGTATACTCTTGAAAGTTCCAAGCAGTAGGCTCACTTATGATTCTCATTAAGACGAGCAAACGAGAATAACTAGACTAAGGGCAAGTGAAGCTTAAGAAGTAATAAATAGTAACTGCACAAAAAGTATGGATGTGAAGCATGCTAGGGTCCCTGAGGATATAACCAGATGTCATAAAAATGCAAGTTATTTCTGGTTTTTTTAACCTCTGTGCATAACAAATATTGATATTACCCCCGCAATAAAGTATCAACTTATTTTGTTGGCATGTTAGCTGATGAAACTCATGATTGTGTAATACAACTCTGCTGCATGCAGTTTGAGTGTGTCTATTATCAATATCTACTTAAATGAATTTTAACATTTCAGAATATCTGCGGGGCACATGATACTGCATAATAATTCTTAACTGTTGTCAAATATTTTTGAGAAGTGCTGAACTTGAATTGAAATTCGGCTAACAAATAGCCAGGCAGACCAATTAATCCCTTAACCTATCTCAGCAAACCCGTACACAAGACACAATTGGATTTAACTTAGTTTAGAAGTACTGTCATTGCCTTTGCCTAAAATTCAACTGCATAATATTTTACAACAGTCTTTAATCTGTTAAAATGTCATACCAGCACATCAAAGTGTTTGATGTACCTGAGTTAACCAATGCATGACCAGAGAAATGTTTGATTTGATTTGAGGTATTATTGTCACATACATTAGTATACAATGAAAAGTGATGCTCCTTGCATGCTAAACAGGCAAAGCATACCGTTCATAGAGAAAGAAAGGAGACAGTATAGAATGTAGTGTTACTGTCATAGCTAGGGTGGAGAGAAAATTTAACTTATTGCAAAATAGATCCATTCAAAAGTATGATGACAGCAAAACGAAATCACTAAATGCAAAATTCATCCAAACAGCCAAATGAAATTAAGATGGTAGGAGATAAAGATCACAATGTTTGCAAGTTATTCAAAGGGAAACACTTTTAGCAAGAATTATTTGGAAGAACTGATAAAATATTGGTGATCAATAATAAAACCTAACAGCTAAATAATAAATGGAAAGCTGTCACAGCAAGAAAGAAATAGACAAATAGACAAATTGTTGAAATCACACTGAGATATTGGCAGTATGTAATTCATGTAAAGTCATTAATCCATTTCAAACAGATAGCTTGATGCACTTATTAAAATAGTGAACTTTGTATTCACTGTATCCAATTTTTTCTCATTCCCATTTGTTGAATTCTCATTTTGTCTCCCAATCCTTGTGTACTTCTGGATTCTGAAATTCAGCATGTTAATTATTACCCCTGACTCTTAAAGCAACACTGGCGAGGCCCACATGTAGATGTACCTTTATTCACTGCTGTACTGCCCCCATGCAAGTGCAACTTTCTGAATGAGCTTGAGGAGTGAGACCTATTGAGTCTCCACCCCATCACCAAGCTGCCGTACAAGTGGCAGGTACTGTGTTCTACTCTTTGCACAGCAGTGAGGAAACGCTTAGAAACCATGGAAACCTGGTCCAACTGGTTCTCTGTTGTTTTCCCGATAGTTTGGTTTCCTGATAGTTTCCTGATTATTGTTTTTTGAAGAGTTATGGCAGCAGACCAATGGAGCCAATTAATTGGAACAATAGCTGACAAACCTGCTACTTGTTACTGAGTTTGATTTGATTTGATTTATTATTGCCACATGTATTAGCATACAGTGAACAGGATTGTTTCTTGTGTTATACAAACAAAGCTTACTGTTCATAGAAAAGGAAAGGAGAGAGTGCAGAATGTAGTGTTACAATCATGCTGGAACCAGAGTCTTAGTGAATTGCATAACTAGTGCCCTAGATAGGGCTTTAAACTAAATGATGGAGGAAAGGAGGGTTCAGTTGTAGGGGAAATTAGAAAACCCAAATTCAAGGAGGAGGTAAGAGTGCAGGTTAGCGATGTGATGGATGGTTACCAGACAATAAAGGTGAGAGACAGAATGGGTGAATGTCTTTATGCACCAAGGAATTATAAAAGAGTAGGGAAATTTACTCATGGAACAAATTTAAAAGCTTTGTATCTGAATGCACAAAGCATTCGGAACAAAATTAATGAGTTAACGGCACAAAAGAAATAGAAGGTTATGATTTGGTGGTGATTACTAAAACATCGTTATAAGGAGACCAGGCCTGTGAATTGAATGTCCAAGGGTGCTCAGCATTTCGGAAAGATAGATTAAAAGGATAAGGAGGTAGTATAGCTTTGCTGCTGAAGAAAGAGATCAATACTATAATAAGAAATGACATAAGTACAGAAGATTAAGATGTGGAATCAGTCTGGTTAGAAATAAATAATAGCGTCAGGAAGAACAAAGAACAAAGAACAAAACAGCACGGAAAATACTTGGTTGGAGTAATCTATAGCTCCCCAAGCAGTAGTTCCCCAGTGGGGCACACTGTAAACCAGGAAATACTGGGGGCTTGCAAGAAAGGTATGGCAGTAATCATTGGGTGATTTTAATATGCACATAGATTGGAAAATCAAATTGGCAAGGATGGCCTGAAGGGAGAGTTCATAAAAATGTATTAGAGACTGTTTCTTGGAAAGTACGTTGTGGAACCAACCAGGGATCAGGCTACTCTGGATTTGATATTGTGAAATGAGGAGGGATTCATTGATGACCTCATAGTTAAGGATTCCCTAGGGAGTAGTGACCATAATATGGTAGAATTCAAAAGTTTGGAGGTGAGTAAATGGAGTCCCACACTCGCATTCTGGAAGTAAACAAAGGAAATTGCTTAGATATGAGGACAAATTTGGCCCACATAGAGTGGACAGTAAGGCTATAAGATAGGACAGTGGACGAGCAGTGGAGTTGTTTAAGGAGATACTCAATTCCTCACAACTAAAATATATCCCAGTGAAGAAGAAGGATGATAAGGAGAGTAAAAAAAACACCCATGGCTAAACAAGGAAGTCAAGGACAACATAAAGGCAAAAACTAAATTATGTAATATTTCAAAGACCAGTAGCAGGCTGGGAGATTAGGAAATTTTCAAACATAAACAAAGGGGTTCCAAAAAAAGTAAAAATGGAGCTAAGGTAAATTACGAAAGAAAACTAGTGCAAAATATCAAAAAGGATAGAAAAATCTTCTATAAGTATATAAAAGGAAGAGAGTCACTAAGGTGAATATTAGTCCCTTGGAAAATGAAACTGGAGTGTTAATAGTGGGGAACACTGAAATGGCAAAGATGCTAAATCAATACTTTGCTTCAGGTTGCGCCGTGGAGAACATTAATACCATTCTTATAGGAATGGGGAAATCAGATGTAATAGAAAGGGTAAAACTTAGAACAATCAACATCAATAGAATAAAGGTACTTGGCAAACTATTGGGATTGAGGGCAATAAGTCTCCTGACACTACATCCTAGGGTATTATAGGAAGTGGCAGTGGAGATAGTGGATCCATTGGTTATAATGTTGCAAAATTTCCTGGACATGGGAAAGGTTTCAGTGGATTGGAAAAAGTGCGAATGTAATGCCTTTATTCAAAAAGGGTGGGAGACAAAAGGTGGGAAATTACAGACCAGTTAGTTTTAACATCTGTTGTTTGGAAAGTGTTAGAATCAATGATCAAGGAAGCAATATCAGGATGTTTGCCAAGTCAAAATGCTATTCATCAGAGTCAGCATAGTTTTATTTCGAGCAAATCATGTTTGATTAATTTGTTAGAGTTTTTCAAAGACGTAACAAGGAAAGTGGATAATGGAGATTCTGTAAATGTAGTGTATCTGAACTTCCAGAAGGCATTTGAAAAGGTGCCACACAAAAGGTTAATTCATAAGATTAGATCATATGGGATTAGGGGTAATTTATTAGCTTGGATAGGTGTTTGGCTGTTGGACAAAAGACAGAGAGTCAGGGTAAATAGTTTTCTTTCTGGATGGCAAAATGTAACTAATGGGTGTCACAGGGTTTGGTCCAATTTGCAGATGACACAAAAATAGGCAATGAGCAAATAAGAACCCTACAAATGGATACAGATAGGTTAGGAGAGTGAGCCAAAAGATGGCAAATGGCATTTAACATGAATAAATGTGAAGTCATACATTTTGGTCAGAAAAATGGAAAGATGACTTATTATCTAAATGGGGAGAGACTTCAGGGTAACCCCAAGTAATTACCCTGATAGTCCCGGTGACACTAAGAGGCAAGTTAGCATGGCCAATCAATGTAACCTGCACATCTTTGGAGTGTGAGAGGATCACCCAGAGAAAACCCACGCAGACACGGGAGGAATGTGCAAACTCCACATAGCCAGTGATCTGAAGGCGGGATTGAAGCTGGGACCCTGGCACCGTGAGGCAGCATGTGAACCACTATGCCACCGTGCTGCTCAAATCAGCAGGTAAGATTAGAGGTTACAAAACTAGTAAAAGGACAAAAAGTAAAGGCCCAGGATGTGATTCTGCAGGTCTGTTAGCTGTGGGTGCAAGCCCTGTTATGGTTGCAAAATCTTGTAAAAGATCAAAAAAGGGATTTGTGCCAGCGAGATTTCTGATTACTGTGCTCCAGGCCCTCCTGATGATATGATCAGGTTCACTGCCAGGAAGGCAGAAAATGTTTGTGGTAGATGATTCCAGGAAGACAGCGTGTGCTGACTTCTATAAGAAATACGATGCCTTGAGGGATGCTGGTGTATTTGAAAGTGTGAAACCAAAGAAGTAGATTCTTGCAAAGAAAACTTGGAACAAGTGGCAGGACTGCTTCTCCAATACACACTGGGGAATTAAGACAAAAAGGATAGATTGTGCATTCTGTACCTGATGTAAAAATAAAACACTTAATTTTCTGGCCATTAAAGAAAACGGTATCAGCTGTCCCTATTCTCAATGTCAAGGAGAGGGCTGAAAACTCATATATCAAGGATTAAAGGTTGAGTGCAGAAGATTGGGAGTGAATGTGTTCGGAATTGCAGGCACAATCCAGCACTTGCCATAGAAGATCCAATAGCCCTCAGTGTTTACATGGGTATCAGTTGACCTTGCATGTCAGGTATACTGTAAGGGAGGGAACAACCAGATGGAAGGCCACAGGAACTCCAAAGGCTTGAGGACATTGACCGAGGCTGGTCAAGCGATAGAGTTGAAAGGGCAACAGAGATGTGAGTGAATGCTGGCTACTGGATAAGGTTTATGAATGACCAGGACCAGGAGGACAAGGCGCATTGGGAACCTGTGAGGTAACGGGACGGAACATTAATCTGACTGCGTGTCTTCCTTCTCTCTCTCTCTCTCTTTGTTTCTCGTCCCTCACAAATTCCAGGAAATCTCTAGATGGAGCCAGCGGAGCTGGTTATTCTGCTAACCATTATGCTGGAGAAGCACATATTCCACCAGCTAGAAGAGACTGCACCCGGGGGAATCCAATGCCAGGAGGCCAGGGAATCATAGGGAAGGCTCAAAGGCTGGAAGTAGATCTGGCCAAATAAGGCCTTGAGGGAGACCATGAAGGATATCAAAGATGTAGAGGAACTGGGTGTCCTTCATGGAGCTGTGAGACAACATGCGTTGCCAGAGACTCTACCTCACAAAGGAGACATTGTGGTACCTGTGCAATCCTCTTTTAAACTAGCACCAAGTTGAGGAGGTGAGTTACATTTCCCGGGGTACGGTGGATGGCTGGCTATTGGGTGAACCATGCTGTGATGAAGGCCTCCATCACTGCTCTGCCCTGCTGGACCCTCACCAGCACTGTCTGTCCTCCATCTTCCAGCTCCCCATCAGCTTCTTTCTCCACATCCTCCTGGGCTCTTCCTTCTCCTCAGGTTGTCTCCCTGCTGCTGCATCAGGTTGTGGAGTGTACAACAGACCATGATGATACAGAAGACCTTCAGGGGGCTGTACTGGAGAGCTCCAAAGTATGCAGGCATTGAAACTGCAACTTCAAAAACCCAATGCAGTGCTCAAAGATGGTCCAGGTGGCAGCATGGGCCTTATTGTAACGGGTCTCTGCATCAGTCTCAGGCTTCCGCAGTGGCGTCATCAGCCAAATCTGAGCCGGTAACCCTTGGGTCCCATGACCCACCCCAGCAAACTGGGCTGATCCTCGAGGAGGTTGGGGATATCTGGGTGCATGCTCCCTGAGTGCTGTGCAAATACCTCCATGATGTTCACCCTATGCTGTGTGTTTCTGTTAATGAACCACAGCCCCTAATTGTGTGTGGACTGTGGGGCAATGTGTGTGCCATCTGCAGTCCCCTGCACACAGGGCATGCTGGCAATGGCAGTGATGCCAGCAAAGCTTGCAGCTTCCTATTGAGCTTGGCCCATGTCGAAGTGGGTGCAGTTGCCTGACCGGGCGAACAGGGCACCCATCACCTCACAGTCGTACTTGTGCATGGAAGGTTAAATGATGATTCAGAGATGTCCACTGGAGGCCTGGAAAGACCCGGTGACGTAGAACGTTAGAGCTGCCATGACCTTCACTGCCACCAGGAGCAGGTAACTTACTGTCCATGAAGCTGGAAGGTATGAGAGAGACAGAGAGAGAGAAACATAAATAATGGCAATTATCAAGTGATGAAAGCACAACTAGCTAAAGTGAACTGGCAAATTAAGTTAAGGAGTAGGTCAATAAAGATCCAATGATTGAAATGTAAGGAAATAATTCAAATTACACAGAAAAAATCATTTCACTCAGAAAGAAAAATCCCAAAAGGGACTCGCTATTTGTGGCTGATTTTAAAATAGTTAAAGACACAATCAAACATGTGATTGCCCAAAGATGGGTGGTAGGTCAGAAAATTAGACAAGTATAAAAGCAACAAAGAATGATCAAAAATTGATGAGGAAGGAAAAATTAGAGTACAAAAGAAAGCTAGCTAGAGATATAAAAACAAATAGAAGGAGTTTCTATATATATTTTAAAAAGAAAAGAGTTTACCAAATGAGCGTTAGTCCTACTGAATTGAGTTTATAAAGTAATGGAAAATAAAAAGATGGCAGATTAAGTGAAGCGGTAGTTTTAATCTGTCTTCAGGATAGAGATACAAGTAATATCCCAGAAATAGTTATAAATTAGGAAATGGAAAGGAGAGAGATACTCAGGAAAATTACAATCACCAGAGAAATGATACCGAGTAAATTATTGGAGCTGTGGGCTGACAACTCCACCGATCCTGATGAACTTCTTCCTCAAGTCTTAAAAGAAATGGCTAGTAAGATGTTTGGTTTAATTTTCCAACATTTCCTGGATTCAGGGAAAGTCCCCTTAGATTGGAAAAGAACAAATGTAACTCATATTCAAAAAGAGAGGAAGATAGAAGATGGGAAACTACAGGCCAGTTAGCTAAACGTCAGTCATAGAAAAAAGCTATTATTAAAGTTTTATAGCAGGGCACTTAGGAACATTTGGAGTAACCAAGCGAAGTCAATATGATTACATGAAAGGGAATATATTTTTAACTAATTTACTGGAGTTTTTTGAAAGAGTCACATGCCATGGATAAAAGGTAACTGGGTGGATGTACTGTACTTAGATTTCCGGAAGGAATTTGACAAGGTGCCACATCAAAGATTACTGCAAGAAATAAAAGTCCATGTTGCAGGGGGTAACATATTTGCATGGATAGAAAATTGGCTATCTAACAAGGGCAGAGGGAAGACATAAAGACAAGATGTAAGGTGTGGTATGCCATAAGGATCAGTGCTGGGGCCCCAACTTTTTATAATTCACATAAGTAACTTGGATGAAGGGATCAAAGATATGATTACTAAATTCACTGATGACACAAGTATAGGTAGGATAGGAAGATGTGAAGATGAACAATAATCTCAGGATGCTGATAAATCCGAGGTTTTGCAGCCTTGTACTGCCAATGAGGATCAAACGGGCTGGGCAAGTCCTGACTTGTTCAGGTGACTTCTCATGCTGGTCTCTGAATAATTATTCAGATCTCTGTGACCCTGAAAGGGCACAAACACCATATCCCTTGTCCTCTTATCCTTTTATATAAATAAAAAAAATTAAGTTACTCAATCATCAACAATTAGAACATTTAGTACATACATTTATCCATCATAAATTAAATCCCAGGCGGTTTCCAATTTCTAATATAATGTTATAACTACTCTGTCCTGAGTGTTTCCACTGGACCATTTTCTGCAGAAACACCTACACCGTCCTCAGGTACTAGTAACTCAGTTTTATCCATTTCTATGGGGATGACATAGCTGGGCTAACTGGACTCTGTCCTCCCTGGCAAATCTGGGAACCAGGCTTAATCTAGTCCAAAGACACCAGCTCATCAATAACTCTACTGGCAGCACTCCAGTAATAGAATGCAGAATGATCCTATAGCACATAAGCTCTATGAATGTAACAATTGCTTTACTCTATTAAAAGCCTCTTTCTGGGGCATCTTCCAAAACCAACTCTGGTGGTTCTTTAGCACTATATGCAAGAAGGGGCAATAATGTCAACAAATTTGGTAGAAATTGCCCATAATAATTGACTATTCCTCAGGATGACTTGAGCTCAGATAAGCTTATGGTATCAGTGCTTTCTTTACTGCTCTAACTTTGTCTTCCATGCGGTGCAATTCTTGTACATGGTACCCCAAATAGGCTACCTCTTGAATAGTACATTTCTTCTTCTTGAAGCAAATTCGAGCCTCTTGAAATCTCTTTAGCAACTCCTCTAAGTTTGCTAGGTGCTCAGATTTTGCTAACCTAGTTATCAAAACATCATCCACGTAAACAATGCCTGACAGTCCTTGCAATAGATTTTCCGTTGCTCTCTGGAAAATGCTGACAACACACCAAAGAGTAGATGTGTATACTGGAACTAACCTTTGTGTATGTTTATCATAATATAACCTGGGGAAACATTGTCTAACTCAAGTTGCTGATAAGTGTGACTCCTATCCGACTTTGTATGAGATTGACTTCTAACCAGCTTTGCACACTGTGATAACCTCCAGGACTTGGATAGGGAATCACTGATTGATCTTTCTGGAGGACTTGTTGAATACAAACTTCCTGGGGATGGTAATTAACTCACCAGGTGGAGCTTGTATACCGAGCCCTGTGTAAAGAAAGCCCCTGAGTGGGTCTATTATTATATTGCCCTAGATGCGACCTGTTTGTATTCACCACAGGCTTGTAGTTTTGTTTTACTTCATTTTGTGCAATAAAGCACTGATCCTTTATAGCTGACTCCTGGAAGTTATCACAATTTGCATACTATACATACAAGTCATTAATCTTCAGATTGAATATTTATCTAACTCGGCAACCTGATTACCTGCTAATGTGTAGTCTCCACAGATGCATTTGTTGTTGTCAGGCTTTATCACGGGGCCTATGGGTGCTGCAAATTAAACTAGAACATAGAACATAGAACATTACAGTGCAGTACAGGCCCTTCGGCCCTCGATGTTGCACCGGCCAGTGGACCCTCTAACCTAAACTATTCCAATATCATCCATATGCCTATCCACCGAACATTATAATGCCCCCAAAGTAGGCGAGTCCACAACTGCTGCAGGCAGGGCATTCCACGCCCTCGCCACCCTCTGTGTGAAGAACCTGCCTCTGACATCCATCCTATAACTACCACCTCTTAATTTAAAGTTATGTCCCCTCGTGCTGGTCATCACCATCCGAGGAAAAAGGCTCTCACTATCCACCCTATCCGATCCCTTGATCATCTTATACGCCTCAATTAGGTCACCGCGTAATCTTCTTCTCTCTAATGAAAATAACCTCAGGTCCCTCAGCCTTTCCTCATAAGGCCTTCCCACCATACCAGGCAACATCCTGGTTAACCTCCTCTGCACCCTTTCCAATGCTTCCACATCTTTCTTATAATGCGGCAACCAGAACTGTACGCAATACTCCAAGTGCGGCCGCACCAGAGTTTTGTACAGTTGTAACATAACCTCACGGCTCCTAAATTCAATCCCTCTACCAATAAAAGCTAACACACCGTACGCCTTCTTAACAACTTTATCAACCTGGGTGCCAACTTTCAAAGAGCTATGTACTTGTACCCCAAGATCCCTCTGCTCGACAACGCTATTAAGGGTCCTTCCATTAGCCCTATATTTCATATGCCTGTTATTCCTACCAAAGTGAATCACCTCACACTTATCCGTATTGAATTCCATTTGCCACCTCACGGCCCAGCTCTGCAACCTATCTATGTCCCTCTGCAAACTGTAACATCCATCCTCGCTGTCTACAACTCCCCCCACTTTGGTATCGTCAGCAAATTTACTAATCCAACCCTCTACACCCTCATCTAGGTCATTTATAAAAATGACAAAAAGCAGTGGCCCTAAAACAGATCCTTGAGGTACACCACTTGTAACTGCACTCCAGGTTGAATATTTCCCACCAACCACCACCCTCTGTCTTCTATCAGCTAGCCAATTCCTAATCCAAACTGCTAAATCACCTTCAATCCCATGCATCTGCACTTTCTGCAGTAGCCTACCATGGGGAACCTTATCAAACGCTTTGCTAAAATCCATATACACTACATCAACTGCCTTACCCTTATCTACCTCTTTGGTCACCTCCTCAAAAAACTCAATAAGGTTTGTGAGGCACGACCTACCCTTCACAAAACCGTGCTGACTATCCCTAATCAATTTATTTCTCTCTAGATGCTTATAAATCCTATCCCTTATAATTCTTTCCAAGACCTTGCCCACAACAGAAGTCAGGCTCACCGGTCTATAATTTCCAGGATGGTCCCTACTCCCCTTTTTGAACAAAGGGACAACATTTGCCATCCTCCAGTCTTCCGGCACTATACCTGTAGCTAACGACGACATGAAGATCAAAGCCAAAGGCTCTGCAATCTCCTCTCTAGCCTCCCAGAGAATCCTAGGGTAAATCCCATCTGGCCCAGGGGACTTATCAATTTTCATACCCTCAAGATTCGCTAACACCTCCTCCTTATGAACCTCAATCCTGCCCAGTCTACAACCTAGTATCGCAGTATTCTCCTCGACAACATTGTCTTTCTCCTGTGTGAATACCGACGAAAAATACTCATTCAGTGTCTCTCCTATCTCCTCAGGCTCCACGCATAACTTCCCACTGCTATCTCTGACTGGCCCTTATCTTGCCCTAACCAATCTTTTATTATTTATATACCTGTAAAAAGCTTTAGGATTCTCCTTAATCCTATCCGCCAAAGTCTTCTCGTGTCCTCTTCTAGCTCTTCTCAACTCCCTCTTTAGCTCCTTCCTGGCTGATTTATAGCTCTCTATTGCCCTAACTGAGCTTTCACGTCTCATCATTATATAAGCCTCCTTCTTCCTCTTCACCAGAGATTCAACTTCCCTAGTACACCATGGTTCCCTCACTCGACCACTTCCTCCCTGCCTGGCTGGTACATATTCATTAAGGACATGCAGAAGCTGTTCCTTAAATATGCTCCACATTTCAGATGTCCCCAGCCCCTGCAATTTCCTGCTCCACCCTATGTATCCTAAATCTCTCCTAATAGCCTCATAATTACCTTTCCCCCAGCTATAACTACTGTTATTCGGTACGTGCCCATCCCTTTCCATCACTAAGGTAAACGTAACCAAATTGTGGTCACTATCACCAAAGTGCTCACCCACCTCTAAGTCTAACACCTGGTCTGGTTCATTACCCAATACCAAATCCAATATAGCCTCACCTCTTGTTGGCCTATCTACATACTGAGTCATGAAACCTTCCTGCACACATTGAACAAAAACTGACCCCTCTAACATACTTGAACTATAGCTTTTCCAATCAATATTAGAAAAGTTAAAGTCCCCCATTACAACTACCCTGTTACTTTCACACCTATCCAGGATCAACTTTGCAATCCCTTCCTCTACTTCTCTGGAACTTTTTGGAGGCCTATAAAAAACTCCCAACAGTGTGACCTCTCCTTTCTTGTTTCTAATCTCAGCCCACACTACCTCAGCAGACAAGTCCACATCAAACGTCTTTTCTGCCACCGTAATGCTGTCCTTAACTAACAATGCCACTCCTCCCCCTCTTCTACCACCACCTCTGCTCTGACTGAAACATCTGAACCCCGGAACCTGCAACTACCATTCCTGCCCCTGCTCTATCCACGTCTCTGAAATGGCCACAACATCGAAGTCCCAAGCACCAATCAAACTGTCTGGATAATATTTAGTTCTTCCACTCGCTTCAATTCCATGCCCAGCTTTTCCCACAAGGCATAATCTTGCCCTGAAGGAAAAAAGAGGTTGCCTCTGGATCTATATCAATCGACATTGATCTTTGTTGGATTCCTTTGTTTTTGTGATGAGTTATATAAAATATTCTCATAACTCTTCAATAGCTCAGACAATCCCCCTTCCCACATTTAGAAGAACCTATATCCAGTTTAGCTTGATTTTCTTGAGCTACTCACAACTCAGAAGACTTGGATTTATTTTTTAAACCTTCTGATTCTTTTTGTGGCTGCATTTGCTTCTGTTTTAAAGTCACATCTTCATTCTTGGTACCATTGCTGACTGCAATTTCTGACTGGCGAACCATGCACTGTATTGCGTGAGCTGTAGCTCCAGTGCAACCTTCTCATCACTCTCCATCTCCAGCCCTATCTCCAGCCCTATCTCCAGCACCACCTTAAAATTAATATGCTAACTGCTTCCCTTACATGGCCTCATTGTTTACCCTGTTGACTGAATGATCTCTCAGCGTATAGTTCAGATTGTCTTTGAAGTCACATTGTTCTGAGATCTGTCTCAGCTCAACAACATAGGTTACGATAGTCTCCTTTGAATTAAGCTTAAACCACTGCAGGATGACTGAGAGCTTTGGATGATAATATGCCTTCTTCAGATCAACTGTCTCCATGAATGATGTGGAATCAGTTGCATTTAGGGATATGACGCAATGTATTAAATTGTAGGCCTGTGCCCCACATGCACTCAGGAAGATTGGCTTTCCTTTCCTGTCTTCCACCTCTTTCCACCATTGGCCTGGAAATAATATCTCAAATGTTCAATATACTGTATCCAATTCTCCACAGAGGCAGCAAAAGGATCAACCCATACGAATAGGGGCATTTCTGCAAGCACTGTTCTGTTTCTGAATTTGGACTCAATTTCAGCGGTGTTTTATACGCATGATCTGGGATCGCCATTCTTTCTTTTATCCTCATTGCCAATGTAATAACTCCTCTTCACCAGATAGGTAAATAACAACTGCAACATTTATTTACATACAACTATAATACAGAGGTCTTGCAGCTTTGTGCTGCTATTCAGTTTCCAGGATTGAACCTGGCTATTCAAACTTAGGCTTGTTAGACCTTCATCATGGTCTTTGATTGGTTATCATGGTAATGTGACCCTCTCTGCAGTTCTACCCTTAAAGGGGACAAACATTACATCTGCAATTACAAATCAGTTTAACTTCAGTGATGGGGATGCTTCTAGAAGCAATTATTTGGGATATGTTTTTAATCTAGGGGTGATGAGAGTAATGCCATTGATGTGGTGCACATGGAATTTCCAAACGTATTCAATATAGTGTCACACAACAGACTTGCAAAAAAGGTTATGGCTCATGGAATAAAAGAGACAGGAACTGCATGAATACATAAAATAGAATCCCTATAGTGCAGGAAGAGGCCATTCAGCCCAATAAGTCTGCACCTAACACAATCCCACCCAGCCCATTCCCGTAACCGCACATATTTACCTTGCTAATCCTCTTGACGCTAAGGGCCAATTTAGCATGACCATCAACCCAACCTGCACATCTTTGGACTGTGGGAGGAAACTGGAGCACCCAGAGGAAACACACATGGACAGAGGGAGAACATGCAAACTCCACACAATGACCCGAAGCTGGAATCGAACCCCGGTCCCTGGCACTGTGAGGCAGCAATGCTAACTACCCAGCCACTATGTTATCCAGATACAAAATTGAATGATTAATAGGAAATAGAGAATAGCGGTCATTGAATATTTAGGTTTATAGTGGAGTTTCCTAGGAATCAATGTTGGGAATCTTGCTTTTTCCTGATATTAATAGCCCATATTTTGGTGTGCAGGGAACAATGTCAAAGTTTGTAAATGATACAAACCTTAGAAACATTGTGAGTGATTAGAAGAACAGTATCAAACTTCAAAGTGTAATAAATCAAGATGACTCAATGTGGCTTGAATTAGCAGAGACTTTCTTGCCAACAATAAATATTTGTACATACATAAGGTCAGACTGAATTAACTACATGACTGAACTCTCCTTCCTGGATCCAACTGCGGGACCTCCCCAACCTGGAGTCTGCACCTTCACTCCTAATTGACTTGTCTTCCTGACTTGACAACCCATAGGGTCTGGTCTGATCACATGGCGCTCAGATAATACTCCTTTAAAGGGCCATATCACCACACTCTTTTTCTCTTAACTCTAGACTTCACCTATGGAGGAACAAAGAATTGGATTAGTAAAACAATTTTCTTCATTAATGGGCAACAGGAAAACCCCCTGGAAAAACAATTTGGTGAGTCTGGAGACTTCCAGGCTCCAGTAGAGTGCCTCAGCTCTGTGGTGGACTTTTTAAAATCTAAAGAATGAAAGTGGACAGAGACAAATGGCAGACTCGTCAATCCAAGGTCTAACTGCTCTTTGATAGCTGCTGGCTCCCCAGTTACTGTAACCATTGGTTGCTCTGATCCCTCTTTGTCAATTGATATCCAAACTCGGCATCTTTGAAATTACAGCAGGGATGGCTTGTCAATCCCTTGTTATCCTCCTTACTTGGTCTACATGTTTCTTCAATGACAGCCTTATTTCTCCACAACATAGGAGACTGGCCCTATTCTCAATCTTACCAGCCTCCCACGCTGGTCCTAGTGCAAAATTTTTGACCAGGACTAAATCCTTACACTGGGCAGGTTTTTCCAGCCAGGCTTGCCCCAAAACCAAAAAATCCCACCTGCCATATTTATATGGCAAAATCGACATGTAGTCTTGTCCATGGTCTACCAAGCCATTGGTAATGAGGTAATGATACAAATTTGCCAGTGGCAGTAAAGCCTGTTGAGCTTCACAATAGGCTTTAACCAACTTTTGTGTTTCCTTATCCATACCCGAGTATCATACAACTCCTGGCCAGGGCTTTCATTTGCTTTGTCCAGGAAAGAAGTTGTGCAGTTTCTGTAACTGGAAATATTTCCCGTGGGGTGGAACTACAACTATAGCTCCCCCTGTACTCACCCCAAGACTGGAAAACCCCGCCCAAAGCCAATAGACTTTTGCATGGTCGCCCTCCCACTTGCTCCGATTCCCATGGCGGGCGGGACAGCAAAATTCCACCCTTTGTGTCTGGAGCATCTGGAGATGTTAAAGTTCTCACCTAACTTTAAGTCAGTGGGCTATGGATTATAAGCAAACTAACCTAATAAGGTCAGACTGAATTAACTACATGATTGAACAACCCCTTTCCCTGGCTCCAATTGTGCAACCTCCTTGACTCGGGGTTCATGTCCTTGTTTCTGACTGATTCAGCTTCCTGCCTTGACAATCTGGCCCGATAATGTGGCCCACACTCCCACAAAAAGTATATAAACAACTTTGTGGAGTGGGAAAATAGATGGCAGATAAGGTTCAATGCAGAGAAGTTTGAGATAGTGCATTTTGGTAGGAAGAACACAAACAGACAAGAGAAATAAAGGAGGCAATTCTTAAGGCATGCAGGAGAGGGACTTGTGTATCTATGTGCATAGATTATTGAAGATAGCAGAACAAATGGAGAGAACAGTTAATAAAGCATACAGTGTCCTGGGATTTCGTTTACAAGAGCAAGACTTATAAATGACACTAGATAGATCTCAGCTGGAACATTGTGTACAGTTCTGGGTGTCACAATATATGAAGGATTGAACAATTAGCAAGAATGCAAGAAAGATTACAAAAATGTTAAAGGGATGAGAAATTTCAGTTTTGAAAATAGATTGGAGAGGTTGGGATTGTTCTTCTGGGTGAGAGAGGATGTGATGGAGATGTTCAAAATCATGAGGTGGCTGGAAAGAGTACATAGGAGGAACTGTTCATAAAAGGATCAATAATGAAAGAACACAGATTAAAGGTGATTTGCAAAAGACACAAATGTGATGTGAGAAAAAGCTTTCTCACACATAAGTGGTTTGGGTCTAGAATGCACAAGTGAAGACAGGTTAAACTGAAGCATTTAAGAGATGATTATTTGAATTGAAATAATGCGCATGGATATGGGGAAAAGGCAGGAGAATGACACTAAATCATGATGCTTATTTGGAAAACTGGTACAGACATGACAGGTCGAGTGGCTCTTTCTGCTTTGCAACAATTCTGTGATTCTATGAAGTTCACTGCTATTAACATAAGAATTATTGAGAACACAAAGGTGGTGTAGATGTTTTTTTTCAAATTTAAATTCCTCTTGTAAGTATTTCACATGGCATTGGGTTCACTTTATTCATGTGCACAGCATCACTATCTATTGAAGCTAGCTTAGTCAGAAAGCTAAATGTACTAATACGCCTCATGCGGGGGCTTGCGGGGAGTTAGGGACATTTCCTTTATTATGCAAGAAATAATGTGGTGTTTTTGTTAATCCTTTATTGAATTTTCATATTAATGTCCAGGAATATTGTAGGTTTTCCATTCTGACCTTCCCTTCTCTCACCCCACATGCCATGTTTTCTGCTCTTGAGAGCTCTATTGAATCCCCCCCTAATCTAGGTGAGGTCCAGACACAAAGAGATCGGGGGGTACACATTCATAAATCATTAAAAATAGCAACATCAGTTAACAAATCTTAACTGCAAATAAAGAACTGACCTTCATTTCTAAAGGAATATAATTCAAAAGCAAAGAAGTTATGTTAAATTTATATTCAATCACGATTAAGCCACTCTAAACAGTACTATTCAAAGTTCTAGCTTAAATATTACAAAAGCGTTATTAGTTTTTTTTCAAGTTTTTAGGTGTCCAGATCACCAACAACCTGTCCTTGACCTCCCATGCTATCATTATAGCTATGAAAGTCTACCAACACCTCTACTTTCTCTGAAGACTAAGGAAATTTGGCATGTCAACTATGACTCTCACCAACTTTTACAGATGCACCATAGAAAGCATTCTTTCTGGTTGTGTAACAGCTTGATATGGCTCCTGCTCTGCTCAAGACTGCAAAAAAACTACAAAAGGTAGCAAATGTAGCCCAATCCATCACGCAAACCAGCCTCTCATCCATTGACTCTGCCTACACTTCCCACTGCCTCAGCAAAGCAGCCAGCATAATTAAGGACCTCATGCACCTAGGACATTCTTTCTTTCACCTTCTTCTGTCGGGAAAAAGATACAAAATTCTGAGGTCTCATACCAATCAACTCAAGAACAGCTTCTTCTCTGCTGCGTCAGATTTTTGAAACTTCACCTTGCATTAAGCTGATCTTTCTCCACTCCCTGGCTATGATTATAACACTGCATTCTGCACTCCTTTCTTCTCTACAAATGGTATGCTTTGTCTGTATAGCACACAAGAAACAGTACTTTTCACTGTATGTTAATACATGTGACAATAGTAAATCAAATAAATCAATTAGAAGCACTTGTGAAAGTGGAGAAATTATTTATAAGGATGATACCACAACTGAAAGGATGGGTGGAATTTTACCAAAAAATGGCAGAATGTTGTTTTCTGGTGAGAAAACCAACATGTTTTTCTCCAGCAAATCTGGTTGTTTCTCTCCAGATTCTACCACACACTGGCAAAAATATCATGATTCATGCCATCAAGAGGGGGCAAGGCCTGATCATGTTGACAAGCTCAGAAGCTTGGGTGCCCGTTATAATTAAGCTTCCCCAATCTCATCACTGAGACCTCAGAGGCCTCTCTCTGCACTCCTGATTGGAGCTAGCCATAACTCTGACCCTCTACCCACAATTATCAACCTCTTCTCCCCCACAGTTAGAACCAACATCCATCCTCCAGCAATGTCATCACCAGCATCTGGCATCCCCTCCTCCTCAGGTTGTTCAGCGTACAAGCACAGCAGCATTAACCCCTTTCACCCCCATAAGGCTCCCACTGCAGCACAGCCCAAGCCACCCCATGCCAAGGGGCAGTGCCAAGGCACTGTCTGGGCATGTCCCTCATCCTGTGGAGGCCATACTTACCTTTGCACCCCTGGGAAGATCTCCATGACACATTCACGTCTGTACTAACCTTTTATGGACTGTACTAATGTCACGTCACATCAGCAGAATGTCAATATCTGGTGAGCGGTCAAGATACAGTGGGGGAGGCAAGTAACTATGGTTAAAATGCATGCTAATGCATGCAAAACAGGATCACACATGCTATGGGCATGAAGTTGGTGATGTGGCCGGCAAGGAGTGGAGAAGATCTGAAGTTGCTTTCATGCAGATGGTCTACACCTGAACCAGAGGGGAACTAATATCTTGGGGGGAAAATTTGCTAAGGCTATGCAGGGGGCTTTAAACTGATTCGGGGGGTGGGTGGGATCCTGAATAGTTGGGGTGCTAAGAGGGATGAGAGTAAGGGGGTCCTAGAGGAAAGCTGTAAAACACAGCAGCATACGGGTGGGGTAGGGCATGGTTTGAAATGCGTATACTTTAATGCAAGGAGTATTCGCAATAAGGGGGAGGAACTTGCAGCTTGGACCAGTACCTGGAACTTCGATGTTGTGGTCATTTCAGAGACTTGGGTAGAGCAGGGACAAGAATGGATGTTGCAGGTTCCGGGATTCAAATGCTTTAGTCGGAGTAGAGAAGGAGGTAGAAGTGGGGGAGGAGTGGCATTATTAGTCAAAGACTGTATCACAGTGACAGAGAAGAAGTTTGATGAGGACTTGTCTGTTGAGGTAGTATGGGCTGAGATTAGAAACAGGAAAGGAGAGGTCACCCTGTTGGGAGTCTTTTATAGACCTCCTAAAAGTTCTAGAGAGGTTGAGAAAAGGATTGCCAAGTCAATTCTGGTCAGGAGTGAAAGTAATAGGGTAATTGTTATGGGGGACTTTAACTTTACTAATATTGATTGGAATAGCTATAGCTCTAGCTCGTTAGAGGGGTCAGTTTTTGTACAAAGTGTGCAGGAAGGTTTTTTGACTCCGTATGTAGATAGGCCAACTAGAGGTGAGGCTACATTGGATTTGGTGCTGGGCAATGAGCCAGACCAGGTGTTAGGCTTGGAAGTTGGTGAACATTTTGGTGATAGTGACCACAATTCGGTTACGTTCACCTTAGTGATGGATAGGAATAGGCATGAAGCTGGGGGCAGTAGTTATAGCTGGGGGAAGGGTAATTATGAGGCCATCAGGAGAGAATTAGGGTGCATAGATTGGACTAGGAAACTACAGGGACTGGGAACATCTGGAATGTGGAGCTTATTCAAGGAGCAGATGCTGCGAGTCCTTGAAAGTATGTCCCTGTCAGGCAAGGGGGAAATGGTCGAGTAGGAGAACCTTGGTGTACGAAAAAAGTTGATTTGCTGGTTAAAAGGAAAAAGGAGGCTTATATCAGGATGAGGCTTGAAGGCTCGGTTAGTGCAATGGATAGCTATAGATTAGCCAGGAGGGAGCTAAAGAGTGAGTTGAGGAGAGCTAAGAGAGGACACGAGAAGAATTTGGCTGATAGGATTAAGGAGAATCCTAAAGCTTTCTTTAGATATGTTAAGAATAGAAGATTGGTTAGGACAAGACTAGGGCCAGTCATAGACAGCAGTGGGAAGTTGTGCGTGGAGCCTGAAGAGATTGGTGAGGCACTGAATAAATATTTCTCTTCGTTATTCACGCAGAGTGCTGGAAATGTAGCTATGGAGAGCACTGAGGTACAGGGTTACAAATTGGGGAGTATTGTAGTAGATAGGGAGGATGTGTTAGAAATTCTCGAGGGTTTGAAGTTGGATAAGTCCCCTGGGCCGGAAGGGATTTACCCTAGGATTCTCTGGGAGGCAAGAGAGGAGATTGCAGAGCCTCTGGCTCTGATCTTCAGGTCCTCGTTGGTTACGGGTGTGGTTCGGAGGACTGGAGGATAGCGAATGTGGTCCCATTGTTTAAGAAGGGGAAGAGAGACCTTCCAGGGAATTATAAGCCAGTGAGTCTTACTTCTGTTGTGGGCAAAGTATTGGAGAGAATTATTAGGGATAGGATTTATAGTTATTTAGAGAGAAATGAATTGATTGGGGATAGTCAGCATGGTTTTGTGAAGGGTAGTTCGTGCCTTACTAACCTTATTGAGTTTTTTGAAAAAGTGACCAAAGAGGTGGATGGGGGTAAGGCAGTTGATGTGGTATATATGGACTTTAGTAAGGCGTGTGATAAGGTGGCCATGGAAGACTTCTGCAGAAAATGCAGATGTATGGGATAGAGGGTGATTTAGCTAATTGGATTAGGAATTGGCTGGCAGATAGAAGACAGGGTGGTGGTTGATGGGAGATATTCATCGTGGAGTTCGGTGACAAGTGGTGTGCCTCAGGGGTCTGTTTTGGGGCCCCTGCTGTTTGTAATTTTTCTAAATGATCTGGATGAGGGTATTGAAGGATGGATTAGTAAATTTGCAGATGACACTAAAGTCGGTGGAGTGGTAGATATTGAAGAGGGGGTTATAGTTTGCAGAGGGACTTGGACAAGTTGCAGAGCTGGGCCGAGAGGTGGCAAATGGAGTTTAATGTGGAAAAGTGTGAGGTAATGCACTATGGCAGAAATAATAAATGTGTAGAGTATAAGGCAAATGGTAGGATTCTTAGTAGTCTAGATGAACAGAGGGATCTTGGTGTGTACGTGCATAGATCCCTGAAAGTAGGCAGTCAAGTCGAGAAGGTTGTTAAGAAGGCATATGGAGTCTTGGCTTTTATTGGTAGGGGGGATTGAATTTCGGAGCCGCAACGTCATGTTGCAACTGTACAAAACTCTAGTGCGGCCGCACTTGGAGTATTGTGTGCAGTTCTGGTCCCCACATTATAAGAAAGATGTGGAGGCATTGGAGAGTGTACAGAGGAGATTTACCAGGATGTTGCCTGGTATGGAGGGCAGGTCTTATGAAGAGAGGCTGAGGGATTTGAGGTTGTTTTCGTTAGGAAGGAGGCGGCTAAGAGGGGACCTAATCGAAACATATAAGATGATTAGAGGTTTAGATAGGGTGGACAGTGATAGCCTTTTTCCTAGGATGGAGAAAGCTAGCACGAGGGGACACAGCCTTAAATTAAGGGGTGATAGTTATAGGACGGATATCAGAGGTAGGTGCTTTACCCAAAGGGTGGTTCGGGAGTGGAATGCCCTGCCTGCAGCAGTTGTAGATGCGCCAAGTTTGGTGGCGTTTAAGAGGTTAATTGATAAGTATATGGAAGAGAAGGGAATGGTTAAGTTTGGAGGGTCATTGCTTTTTATATTGGTCGGCGCAACATCGAAGGCCGAAGGGCCTGTTCTGTGCTGTAATGTTCTATGTTCTATGTTCTATGTTTTATGCTGGCGAGAAGTGCAGCTTCCTGATCTTGATTCCCTACTGGCGTTCGCACGAACAGAGAAAGTGATCTCAAGTTTTTTGACCAATATAATTGCTAGGAAAGATTAAACATGCTAAGGCTCTTTTCTCTAGAAAACTGAAACAAAGAAACAAAGAAGAAAAGAGCAAGAGGAGGCCATTTGGCCCATCAAGCTTGCTCCGCCATTCATTACAATTATGTCTGATTATCCAATTCAATAGCCTAATCCTGCTTTTTCCCCATAATCTTTGATCCCATTCACCCCAAGTGCTATATTTACTCGTCCCTTGAATACATTCAATGTTTTGGCATCAACTATTTCCTGTGATAACAAATTCCACAGGCTCACCATTCTTTGGATGAAGAAATGTCTTTTCACTTGTGTCCTAAATGGTCTAACCTGAATCCACAGACTGTAAATCCTGGTTCTGGATTCCCTCACCATCAGGAGTATCCTTTCTGCTGAGAGACTGAGAGGTAACCAGATTTTGGTATTTAAAGTCTAAAGGTGCTTGATAGGATAAAGAAAGAGAAGATGATTCTACTTAAGGAGAAATCAAAATAAGGGGCCTTAAATAAAAAGTACACATGTGAGGTGTAGTGCAGGAACTCACTAAGGCTCCTTAGACAGCACCTTCCAAACCCATGACTGCTACCATTTATCTAGAAGGACAAGGGTAGCTTCAAGTTTCCCTTCAAGCCATACCATACTGACTTGGAAATATATTTTTGTTTCTCCAAATTTGTTGGGTCAAAATCCTGGAACTTCCTCCCTAAGGGTGTACCTATGACTGCAGCAGTTCAGGAAGGCAGTTTCCAAAACCTCAAGGGTAATTTGGGATGAGCAAAAAATGCTGGCCTAGCCATCGATGCCCACATCCTGTGAATGATTTTTTTTAAAAAATAATAAATCCAAGATGGTGTTCAGGAGAAACTCTTTTATTCAGAGAATGGTGAGAATATGAAACTTATTATTGCATGGAGTGGTTTAAGATGATTTGCATGAATGCATTTAAGGAGAAGCTAGGTAATTTCATGAGGCAGAAATATACGAATATGTAGATAAGGATAAATGAAAGTTGGAGGCCATTAATATGACACTTGCATCTTATTTCAGTGATTTGGTATGTGAGTCATGTCCTTAGATTGTCATTTCAATGTGCTCAAAATGTCACTTGGCGTTAACTAAATCCACAAACATATGCATAGAGACTGATCCATAGATTAATCTCTGACACTTCTGCCAGCAACTAAGCAATTCTCAACAAAACCTAACCCTATCGCTCATCCAAAATTAGTAAGAGTAATAGAGATATGGTTCTGTCATATTAATGATTCCTGGCATAGTACATCACTTGTGGACTGAGGGAACATTTGTTTTTTTCATTTAAGCAAATGTGCATTGTGCATATGTGCAGCCATCAAGAGTCCTAGGCGCTGAGAAAGGGACAAAGAATTCTTCTTTTGTTCTGTATTTCTGCTGCAGCAACATTGAGAGGCTGATACAGCAAATTCTTCCCAAACAATATAGCTGTGACTTAATCTTCTTTGGACATTGCAGCTCAGGTCTTAAGGGACTGAAATTGTATATAGGGTTAATTGATACAAGTCCAACACTGCCAAACCTCATATGACTGCACCTCACACCGGGTTTGCGTTAAATGTAATATTCACAAGCAATATATTAGCTCAACTGACAAACCTTAATGTGACATTTGTAAATCCTTGAAGGATGCTTAACTCAAATCCAAACGTAGCTTAAGAAAAGAAGATCCATCAAATATGAAATTAATAAAACTTGAAAATAAAAGCCATCCGTAATGCAGAAAATGACACAAATAACATCTGAAAACTAATATTTTCTGAATGGTGATGCAAAGATTTTTCGTTGCTTGTGCAAAAAATATTTTGTACACAGAAAAAAGGTGATGCAAATTTATGTTTCATTAGAAGCATTTCATCTCTAAAATTATAACACATGATGCAAAGCAGACATGTAACTTTGGTGTTTATAATTTCTAAACTTAATCTGTGTAATAATATATACTAAGCATCAATGGCATCACTTTGTAATTTAAATATCTCTTAGGCCAGTTGGATTCATTGCTGTTATTGCCTTTGGACTTTTTAAAACAGCACATCATAGAATCTCTACAGTATGGAAAGAAATCATTCAGCCCATCGAGCCTGCACCTACAACAATGCCACCCAGGATCTATCCCCATAACCCTGCATATTTAACCTGGTAATCCCTCTGACACTGAGGGGCAATTGAGCATGACCAATCAATTTAATCCTTGAACATTGTTTATTTATGCAAGTTTCAAACCAATTACATTTGCTGTCATTATACAATAATTGAGATAAGGGCATTTATTATGGCACAGAAGCAATGAATGTGTAAATGATTGTTCATTCACTGTTCCAAACAAATAACTTCTTGTGATCTCCTCTGATTCCAAGTGACAGAGGATGATAACTAGTCATTTTTCACTTTGTTGTTTTTTTTATTTTGTTTTTATCTTTTCCCACTGTCAATTACATGAGTACAGATCTGTAAAATGTGATAAATCTATTAAACCCTAATGATTCAAGTGCCCTTGCAATACAGTTCAAAGTATATCTGTGTAGTGTGCTAAGAAATAGCAGCAAAGATAACAGAAATGAGATATAGTCACTCACCAAGAGCATTTCAACTTAAAGCAAAATAGTACAGTTAAATATTGTCTATTTCTTTGTAGATTTTAACATGATGAAAGTGGGTCACATTTAAGTTGTTGTTATTACAACAGAAATTTAACTAAAAGAAATGTAATTCATGTTAATTAACAGTGAATGATTAACCTAACGGCGAAATGGCAGAATCAATTCCAAAAATAGCAATCATTCCATTACTGAAGCAATTGAGTGTAATGACTCAGAACAACCAAAATGATGGTATTAACTTGCAAAGTTAATGGTTTGGCTACCAATCAAAGTCATTGAATAAAATTAACCTTCAAAGGCAACATTAATTTATCTGACATATAAATAGAAAATGCTGTCAGAACTCAGTAAGTCAGGTAGTGTTTGTGGACACAGGAGTAGAGAAATAGAATTACTAGCAGGTAGGGGTGAGTTGGGGAATATTTTAACCTGGAAGTGTATGGTTTGGGAGTGGATGCTGATAAAAAAGATGAAATTGACAGTGCACCGAGAGGCCAGCAATGGATGACATGGTAGCACAGTGGTTAGCACTGATGTCTCACAGCGCCAGGGATCCGAGTTTAATTCCCGGCTTGGGTCACAATCTCTGCAGAAGAGTCAGCATGTTCTTCCTGTGCCTGCGTGGATTTCCTCCGGATGTCTCCCACAGTCTGAAAGACGTGCAGGCAAGATAAATTGGCCATGCTAAATACTCCCTCGGTGTACCCAAACAGGCACTGCAATGTGGGAGATTTTCACAGCAATTTCAATGCAGTGGTAATATGAGCCTACTTGTGATGCTAATAAATAAACTTTAAATTTGTCGACTTGTTTCTTTATTTTAGTACATATAGCTGTGCACTGGAAAACTGCAGTGGGAGAGGCAAGTTGCTAACAATATTAATATAAAGTGGATATTCAAAGTTGCTTTAATTACAGATTTCAATTTTAGTTATGTGGGTTTTCTGGGCTCTGTAGAACCCTACCAAAATCAACTAAGGCAACAGCAGGCAAATGATAGATAAAAAACCTAAGTACTGAGATGTCACTCCTAATTCCTAGTCCAGCAAAAGTTCTTTTGCTCACACAGCTTGCTCTGAGAGTTTGCTTTCATTAGTTTGCAGGTCATTTCCACTACTATGGAACTCATTGCTATTGCTTTGGAGTTTTGTGCATCTGATCTACACTTCCGATCTGTCAAGCATCAGTTCAGTTGGGAAGTCGCTCAATGCAGCTCTACATTAGACCTCAGATGTTGAGCAAGACGAAGGGAAGGAGCAGCAAGAGAAGCAGCAGCCTTCTTCTGAGCCACAATGTCAGTCCGTAGAAGACAGAGGATGGATGCAGAGTTGCAGCTTGCAGGAGCCAAACTCTCCACAGAACCTATAGGCAGCTACCCAGCTATCTGAACCTGTTTGAGCACCATTATCTTTGAACGCTCAGTCAGGAGGTCACTGATATTTACAGCCTCCTGCCAAACGAACTGGTCAGATACATTGCCAATGGCTGCCAAAATCACCACTGCTCTTAATTTCTTCAAAATTATGAGAGGTCTAGATAAAATGAGAAGGAAGGACTTACTTCTATGGCTAAGATATCTATAACCAGGTGACATTGATTTAAAGTGGCAAAGGAATTAATGAAGAAATGAGAAATATTTTCCTCCACAGGGTGGTTGAAGTATGTAATTTACTGCTGGAAAGGATAATAGATGCAGAAACTCTCGCTGCATTGTGTAATGTAACTTACACAGTTACGGAGTATGTGTTCAAAAGTGACATTATTTTCATCTGATACAGAGATGATGAGACAAATTACCTCCTTCTGAGTCATAAATTTATGTTTTCATGTTTCTTCCAACCTCTCTCCAAACATGCACAGTGCAGCTGAAAAGACTGACAACACCTCATTAGTTTTCTGTTCCTCTTCATCGACTGCCTCCTTCAAGGCCCAGCACCTGCTTCTGGCTAGGCAGACATCTGAACTTCCTGCACTCTCTGATGAGGGCTCTCCACTGCAGCACATCTCCACCACCTGCTCTTGCCCACTTGTGATGATGAGACACCATATGAAATCTGATTAACTGTCTTGCTGGTCCTACTGAGGTCCGAGATGTGTATACTGGAGTCCTGTATTAGTGCTGTGGTGGTGCATCTTCAGTGTGAGTGACCTCCTCTGAGGGAATCTTTGTCATTTCCTTACACCACCTCCCAAGAGTGCTTGATGTGCCTTCATGTGCACATGTTCATATTTTACTGATTGCATTAGCGTCAAATCAACATGAGTTATATGTCATGTGGCTATGCAATACTTAATTCCACTATCAAAGAGCTGGAAATCCCACATTTTTCTATCTTCAAAGCAAAGGTAAACAAGATTTTGTTTCTCTCCAACACCTCATCCTTTGCAGCTGTCTATATGGAAATGGTTGAAGGTTCATATCCAGTTCTCTGTATCTTTCTGGGGTTCTGTTCCCTCTCATCCATCAAAGGAAAGAAAGGCCTATGAGTGAGAGTAATGAAGTGTGTTGAGTAATGTGGGATATTTGTGGAAAGGCCACTGTATGAAGATGAGTGTGAGAGTCGTGGAGTGATGGGGATATAAAGAAAGATGGGTAATTCAATCTGAGGATCAACGTATAGGAGTGGGAATACGAAGGGAGAGGTATGGAGGACTTAGTGATAGACACACAGTCCACTCTCACAAGATCCACTTCAATAAATATCAGGGCTAATCTGCACACGCAGAGCTAACTACACAATCTTGTAGCTGCTGTTTATCAGATGGCTAGCTACATGACAGCTAGTTTTACTATGGGTCATAAAAAAAGACACTGAATGTTTTGTCAATTTACCAGCAGTTAGTCAGAGCATATCAATCCAAGAATTCTTCAGTTCTTCTCAGGCATACTTCACAAATTCTGGCAATGGGTTCTTCTGATTTGTCACGACAATGTTGTCAATCATGAAGGGCTGAAGTTCAAGATGGCTTTGAGAGTGGCCAGCCAGATTTGTGGATCACGCAGTATTTATATTTTGAGATTACAAAGGCAATCTTAATTTAATTCTGGCTCACTGTCGCCTTGTCCAGGGTGATAACATTTCTCCAAACCTCACAGTAAAAGTGTACATTTTGCCTTAGCCAGGATAAAAGCTAAAGATTCAGGTGGGAAAAGTTTTCATAGTTCTAATTTTAATTATCTCAATGCCTTATTTGGAAGATAATTTAGCATCTGTTACGCTGTCACACACAATAGAGGGAACTCCTGTTAAAAATATAGCAAACTGCTACAAGCAGTTAGAATTCAAAGACAGAACTTCATGTCAGGGAGAGAGGGATCAACAAGCATAGCCATCTTTGCAAATCAACTGGTCTGGAAAAGGGCCAGACTACGAGAAGACTTTGGCTGATAGGATCAAGGAGAATCCTAAAGCTTTCATTAGATATGTTAAGAATAGAAGATTGGTTAGGGCAAGATTAGGGCCAGTCATAGACAGCAGTGGGAAGTTGTACGTGGAGCCTGAAGAGATTGGAGAGGCACTGAATAAATATTTCTCTTCGGTATTCACACAGGGAGATGTAAATGTAGTTGTGGAGAACACTGAGGTACAGGGTTGCAAACTGGAAAGTATTGAAGTAGATAGGGAGGATATGCTAGATATTCTTGAGGGTTTGAAGTTAGATAAGTCCCCTGGGCAGGACGGGATTTACCCTAGGATTCTCTGGGAGGCAAGAGAGGCGATTGCAGAGCCTCTGGCTCTGATCTTCAGGTCGTCGTTGGTTACGGGTATAGTGCCGGGAGAGTGGAGGATAGTGAATGTGGTCCCATTGTTCAAGAAGGGGAATAGAGACTTTCTGGGGAATAATAGGCCGGTGAGTCTTACTTCTGTTGTGGGCAAAGTATTGGAGAGAATTATTAGGGATAGGATTTATAGTTATTTGGAGAGAAATGAATTGATTGGGGATAGTCAGCATGGTTTTGTGAAGGGTAGGTCGTGCCTTACTAACCTTATTGAGTTTTTTGAAAAAGTGACCAAAGAGGTGGATGGGGTTAAGGCAGTTGATGTGGTATATATGGACTTTAGTAAGGCGTTCGATAAGGTGGCGCATGGAAGGCTTCTGCAGAAAATGCAGATGTATGGGATTGAGGGTGATTTAGCTAATTGGATTAGGAATTGGCTAGCAGATAGAAGACAGAGGGTGGTAGTTGATGGGAGATATTCATCGTGGAGTTCGGTTACTAGTGGTGTACCTCAGGGATCTGTTTTGGGCCCCTGCTGTTTGTAATTTTTATAAATGATCTGGATGAGGGTATTGAAGGATGGATTAGTAAATTTGCGGATGACACCTAAGTCAGAGGAGTGGTAGATAGTGAAGAGGGGTGTTCTAGTTTGCAGAGAGACTTGGACAAGTTGCAAAGCTGGGCTGAGAGGTGGCAAATGGAGTTTAATGTGGAAAAGTGTGAGGTAATTCACTTTGGCTGGAATAACAAATGCGTAGAGTATAGGGCTAATGGTAGGACTCTTAATAGTGTTGATGAACAGAGGGATCTTGGTGTATATGTGCATAAATCCCTGAAAGTTGGCAATCAAGTCAATAAGGTTGTTAAGAAGGCATATGGAATCTTAGCTTTTATTGGTAGGGGGATTGAATTTCGGAACCGCAACGTCATGTTGCAACTGTACAAAACTCTAGTGCGGCCGCACTTGGAGTATTGTGTGCAGTTCTGGTCCCCCCATTATAAGAAAGATGTGGAGGCATTGGAGAGGGTATAGAGAAAGTTTACCAGGATGTTGCCTGGTATGGAGGGCATGTCTTATGAAGAGAGGCTGAGGGATTTGAGGTTGTTTTCGTTAGAAAGAAGGCGGTTAAGAGGAGACCTTATTGAAACATATAAGATGATTAGAGGTTTAGATAGGGTGGACAGTGATAGCCTTTTTCCTAGGATGGAGAAAACTAGCACGAGGGGACATAGCTTTAAATTAAGGGGTGGTGGTTATAGGCCGGATGTCAGAGGTAGGTTCTTTACCCAGAGGGTGGTAAGGGTATGGAATGTCCTGCCTGTGTCAGTTGTAGATGCGCCAAGTTTGGTGGCATTTAAGAGGTTAGTAGATAAGTTTATGGACGAAAAGGGAATGGTTTAGGTTAGAGGGCCATTGCTTTTTCCTAATTGGTCGGTGCAACATCGAAGGCCGAAGGGCCTGTTCTGCGCTGTAATGTTCTATGTTCTATGTTCTACAGTTCCTGGAAAGGAAAATAAAGTACCACCTCTTTCTCTCATACCTCATTCCATCCTCAAACTTACCTGAGGAAATCATGGGTGACACGGTAGCACAGCGGTTAGCACTGCTGCTTCACAGCTCCAAGGTCCTGGGTTCGATTCTCAGCTCGAGTCACTGTCTGTGTGGAGTTTGCACATTCTCCTCATGTCTACGTGGGTTCCTCCGAGGGCTCCAGTCTCCTCCCACAGTCCAAAAATGTGCGGGTTATGTTGATTGGCCATGCTAAGAAATTGCTCCTTAGTATCCAGGGTAGTTGAGGTTAGAGGGTATAACATGTCGGGATATGGGGGTAGGGCCTGGGTGGGATTGTGTTTGGTGCAGACTCGATGGGCTAAAAGGCCTCTCTCTGCATTGTAGAGTTCTATGAAATCAACGTCCTGCAGATTGACTATGGAAACCATCACAACTCCTGATTCACCTTTGCAATTTCGAATCCTTCACTTCAGATAACATAACATCATAACTACAAAATAATAGGCGTGCATCGAAACAGTGACTGAGATCATTCCACTTTTATAAGTAATATTTTCATCTGCACCTGCTTTTGGGTCTGTGTATGTGTGAGAGTGTAAGTGAGAGTGTGAATGAGACATTAATAACTTGCAGGGCAATGGTGTAGAAAATAAATTAACTTTTCCTAAAAGAAAAAATAAATACAAAAAACTGGCAGCTGGGTTGTTTAAGACTGACTCATTCATTTAATTAATCTCACCCCTGGAATGAATCCTCAATGATGAAAGAGCCCAGTGCATCAGTGCAAAAGATAAAGCTGAGGTACTCGCAGCAATCTTCAGCCAGAAGTGCTGAGTGGACAATCCATCTTGGCTCCTCCAGAAGTCCCTAGCGTCTCAAATGCCAGACTCCAGCCAATTCGATTCATTCCATGTGATATCAATAGACTGTTAATGACACTTGACACTGCAAAGGCAATTTTGTTCTCCAGAACTTGTTGCTCTCCTAACCAAGGTCCTCCAGTACAGTTACATCACTGGCATTTATCCAACAACATGCAAAATTACTCAGGTATGTCCTGTATACAAAAAGCAGGAGAAATCCAACCCGGCCAAATACTGCCCAGTCTAGTCTCGGTCATCAGTAAAGTGATGGAAGTGGTCATCAACAGTGCTATCAAGCAGTACCTGCTCAGCAATAATCAGCTGAGTGATGCCCAGTTTGGGTTTCTCCAGGGTCACTCAGTTCTTGACCATATACAGCCTTGGTTCAAACATGGTCGAAAGAGCTGAATTCTAGAGGTGAGGTGAGAGTGACAGCCTTTGACATCAAGGCCACATTTGACCAAGAATGGCATCAAAAAGCCTTAGCAAAACTGGAATCAATGGGGGCGGCACGGTAACACAGTGGTTAGCATTGCTGCTTTCCAGCCCCAGGGACTAGGTTCGATTCCTGGCTTGGGGGGAGTCACTGTGTAAGTGGAGTTTGCACCTTCTCTTCACGTCTGTCTGGGTTTCCTCCCCCATTCTGAATGATGTACTCGTTAGGTGCATTGACCCAAATAGTCGCCTGAGTGTGGCGACGAGGGGAATTTCACAGTAACTTCATTGCAGTATTAATGTAAGACTTACTTGTGATTAATGAATAAAACTTTTAACTTTAAAATTAGGGGGCAAACACTTTGCTGGTTGGAGTCATAGTTGGCACATAGGAAATTGGTTATGGTTGTGGAGGGTCAGTCTTTTCAGCTACAGGACATCACTGCAAGAATCCCTGAGGGTAGTGTCCTCAGCCAAATCATCCTCAGCTGCTTCATCAATGACCTTCCCTCCATCATAAGGTCAGAGGTGGAAATGTTCGCCAATGATTGCACAATTTTCAGCACCATTCGCAGCTCCTCAGATACTGAAGCAGTCTGTGTTCAAATGCAACAAGATCTGGACAATATCCAGGCTTGGGCTGACAAGTGGTAAGTAATATTCACGCCCCACTAATACCAGGCAATGGCCATCACCAATAAGCAACACTCAAACCACTGACCTCTGACATTCAATTACCATCACTGAATTCTCCACTGTCAACATCCTTGGGGTTACCATCGACCAGAAACTCAACTGGACTCACCACATTAACACAATAGCTACAAGAACAGGTCGGAGGCTAGGAATACTGCGGCGAGTAACTCACCTTGACTTTCCAAAGCCTATCCATCTACAAGAAACAAATCAGGAGTGCGATGGAATACTCCGCACTTGCCTGGATGGGTGCAACTCCAACAACAGTCAAGACACTTGACATCATCCAGGATGCAGTCACACAAACCCATTTGATTGGCACCGCTTCCACAAACATCCACTCCGTCCACAACCGATGCTTAGTAGCAACGTTATATGCTATCTACAAGATGTACTGCAGCAATTCACCAAAGATCCTTAACAACATCTTCCAAACCATGACCACTTCTATCTCAAAGGACCAGGACAGTAGATACATGGGAACACCACCAGCTGCAAGTTACTCTCCAAACCATTCACCAACGTGACTTGGAAATATATTACCATTCCTTAGCAATCACTGGGTCAAAATCCTGGAATTGCCTCTCTAATGGCATCGTGGGTCAACCCACAGAGCATGGACTGCAGTGATTCAAGAAGGCAGCTCACCACCACCACCTTCTCAAGGACAACTAGGGATGGGTAATAAATGCTGGCCACCCAGTGACGCTAATGTCCCACGACTGAATTTAAAAACAGACACAAATATAGATGATTACAGGCTATAGAGGTAACATCTTGAAAATGTTTGTGACATTTTTTGGGATTTTTATCGAGAAACAGAGTGAAAAACAAGCAATGATAGTTTTTGCAATACCACAGACATTTTTTTCAGAGATTTAAACAGCAGGTCTTTTAAATGCCTTAAATCTTGGCAGCTCCCATTGACTCTTTTTTACAGTTCCTCTCGATATTTTGAAAAGGTCCTCTTGACAGTTTGAAAAGGTCCTTGACAAGTTCTCTTGGCTCTTTGGACAAGTCTTCTTAACAATTTTAACAGGTTCTCTTCACATTTTGACAGAGCCTATTGACACTTTTGACAGGTCTTGTTTGTACAGTTGACAGGTTCTGTTTATATATTTGTCAGGTCCTATTGACAGGTCCTACCAATACTTTTGACAAGTATTCGAGACAGATCATTTTGCTAATTTTGACAGGTACTCTTGGCAGGTATTCATGAGTTTTGACAGGGGATTTTGATGGGTATGTTGATAGTTCCAAAGAGATTGACAATTAATGAGTGAATGCACTTTTATGCATATTCATGCCTAATTTAACATTTCCAGAAGACTCCTTGTCTTTCCCAAATCGTACCTGATTTCCTTCAAAGGTATCCATATCCAAAGGAGCACTCTACCACTCCAGATAGGTACCCTGGCCACCCAAACAAATCCACAAAGTCCAGCCTGCTCTTCCCGAGTCTATTCCACACATTTCAGGTTTTGTACTCCTGGGCTACTAAAATCTGACTTCAGTGGAGGCAGCTGATGATTTTAGTGATTATTTGTCTTCCTAAACCAGGCATGTGTGAAATGCTATTCCCACCCTGTGAAAATGGGAGGTGCCGTGTTTGGGGACAGGACTCAGTATTTTTGGGCAGTTGCATCGTTTTCATCACGACGGAGAGCTCTCACTTGTGACAAAAACCTGGGCCCATGTGTTTGATCAAACTCTTTCTGTTCTCCACAAATGTTTCCAGCTCTGCTGAGTATTTCCAGCATTTTCAGATTTTTCAGAATTCACACTATTTTGCTTTTGTAAAATCTTATGCAAACAGCTTCATTAAAATATTTAAATATCTAAATCTCTGCCTCCTGAGGACCGCTGGCAATTGCCTGCCCCATCTAACTCCCATTACAATTCGAAATGGCCAGATTCAAGACAGGTAGGGGAGTTGGATTCAAAATGTTTTTAATTTTAACTTTCCAGCTGACCTAACCACAACTAATTCTGGTAGTTAAATTGATCCTCATCAGTTTAAATCTTACAGCCTTTAATGCCCAATATGTATGATCATGTGACCATGAATCATAATAGTAGAACCCTTATTATCATAAAGTCTCATTCACATCCGCATATGCTTCTTCAAAGTGAATTAATTAATACTGTAGTTAAGGCAAGAACTTCAAGCTGTTTTATTGTATATTGTTCATCCATCATCATCAATGAGGACCTCGACACCATTAGTCATTTTGAGGCTGGTTGAAATAAATCGGTTGGACTTAAACCTGGTGTTGTCAGACTTCTTACTGTGTTTACCCCCAGTCTAACACCGGCATCTCCACATCATGACTACTATCTGAGCCAGCATACAGGGCGCAGTCATTGGCAAAGAGGAAATCTCTCAGAACAGTCTCCTTCACTTTGGTGATAGCTTGGAGTCTGCTCAGGTTGAAGAGCTTTCCATCCACTCTATACTTGAGGCTGGTTCTGAAGACATTGTCCTGTGAGGCATCATTCAAAATGGCAGTAAACATTATGCTGAACAGTGTGGGCATGAGCACACAGCCCTGTTTGACGCCATTGGTGACTGGAAATGCCTCAGAGGCCAGAGGACTAGATGGCAGAGAATCCTCTGAGGCATTCCCAGTCATCAATAGTATCAAGCAGGGCTGTGTGCTTATTGTATAGACAGTGTGGGATAACAGATAAGTTAGTGAATGATATGGAATGAATAATAAAATGTGCCATACTATCCCAGTTGTTAATTTTGTCATGCTAGCCATTTTTCTGAATTGCAAGCTCTACTGGGTTCAGATCCCATCTCAGTTGTTGCCAAACTAGCCCTGACCATGGGTGGAGTTTTCCTGTCCTGGCCGTCAGATGAATCATAGCCAGCGGGACATGAACCATGCAAAGGTCCGTTGACCTTGGACATGATTTTCTGATCTTGGGATGAGTGTGGCTGGAAAAATCCTGCCCCATGTATTTTTATTGCTTTTTTTCCCTGCTCCCAGATGAAGGTCTCAGCTGGCCAAGCTCATGCTATATACACACGAATGGAGCCCCTTTCAGCATCTCATATGTGTGAATTCTTGCTGGAAGGGTTTGAACTGTGATTGCAAGCCATCTATTGTCCTAAATCATTAAGAAAAACAGTTTTGATGACTGATTCTTTAACCTTTGGGGGAACTAATTAATATACTGTGCTTACTTCCTCATTTATTATGAGGATCCAGCCCATCTCCCTCAGGTAAGATAAAATCAAAAAGATCCAGAGGAGTAAATGCTAAAAATTCTGAATCTGATTTCATATGAAAACATTTTACAGCTTATATATTAAAATTTTTTATAATTGTTAAAAATACTTCCAGCATTACTGGAATTAAGACAAGTACTTGGTATAGATTTTTCCATTTCATTTCAGTTTAAACTATTATTTATGCACTGTAAATGCACAGTTAACATAAATTCCAGCTTCAAGTAGGCTGCAATGGTCTTCAATCTACAGGTGCATCTGTAGACCTTCATTGTTTGATATGGATATGTAGTTCATTAGATATAATTCACTTAATTATACTTACTGTTATGATTCATGAACCAAGAGAACCAAATTTACCAAATAACCCCAAAAAGAAGAAACTTATTGAACAAGACTGCACTTTTATAAATTTTACTTTAACACAAATCAGAATCAATGTAAAGTTAACATAAATGTACTGGCAAATCACAGTTGATATGAATTATGAATTGGAATAAGCAATCTCATGATTCTTACAGCAAAAGGACTTTATCCAGAAAGCTGTGAGGTAATACATTTGAAGAGGCCAAACAAGGCAGTGGACTACACAACAAAAGGATAGTAACAAGCATAGAAGTGGGCGGCACGGTAGCACAATGGTTAGCACTGCTGCTTCACAGCTCCAGGGACCTAGGTTTGATTCCTGGCTCGGGTCGCTGTCTGTGTGGAGTTTGCACATTCTCCTCGTTTCTGTGTAGGTTTCCTCCAGGTAGTCCATTTCCTTCCACAGTCCAGAGATGTGTGAGTTAGGTTGATTGGCCATGATAAAAAAATTGCTCCTTAGTGTCTGAAGATCACTAGGTTAGAAGGATTAGTGGGTAATAATAAGTAAGGATATGGGGGTAGGGACTGGGTGGGATTGTGCTCGGTGCAGACTCGACAGGCCGAAGGACCTCTTTCTACAAAGAACAAAACAGCAGAGGAAACAGGCCCTTCGGCCCAACGAGCCCACGCTGCCACCCCGATGTTCCCACCTCTACCAGCGATCCCTGTCCATGTTTATAGATCTATGGATTAAAAACCAAATTTGAGACAATTTAGGGAGAATTTGTTTTGCCAATTAGCCTAAGAGCACATCTTTGGGATGTGGGAGGAAACCGGAGCACCCGGAGAAAACCCACGCAAGCACGGGGAGAATGCGCAAACTCCCACAGACACAGGCCCAAATCCATGTATCTGCACAGCACAGCGATAGTCACTGAGCTGTCGTGTTGCCCATCAAATGGTCCAGGTCAAGCGTACACTAACGACGTGAAGCACTAGGATACTCTTGAAAAAAAATCCAAGAGCAGCCCTCTCACGACCCATCGCGTGTATGCCCCTCGTTAGACAACAAGGTGGACCAAAGCACCTGTAGGATAAAAACAAGTACATCAATATCATCATCTATTTACACACTTCCCAGGGACTCCCAAGGCTCATGATCCCTATTTTAAATCAGTTTTCTATACCCCTCCATTCCCATTCTGTTCATGTGCCCATCTAAGTATTTCTTAAATAACTCCAGAGTACCTGCCTCCACCACTTTACTTGGCATTCCATACCTGCACCACCCTCTGTGTGAAAAAACTCCCTCTAGCATCCAAATTGTACTTTACCCCCCTCACTTAAGCCCGTGACCCCTCGTGCTATTTGAGTCCATCCCAGGAAAAAGCTTAACCTTGTTTACTCTATCTATCCCCTTCATAATCTTGTACACCTCTATTAGCTCTCCTCTAAATCTACATCTTTCTAAGGAAGACAGTCCCAATTTGCCTAATCTCTCCTCGTAACTCAGACCTTCCATGCCAGGCAGCGTCCTGGTAAACCTCCTCTGCACTCTCTCCAGAGTCTCCATGTCCTTCCGGTAGTAAGGCGACCAGAACTGGACACAGTATTCCAAATGAGTTTTAACCAGTGTTTTATACAACTGCAACATTAAAGGCCAGCTCTTGTACTCTATACCCCTTCCTATAAAGGCTAGCATACCATATGCTTTCTTCACAACCTTCTCCACTTGCCCTGCCAGAGACTTGTTCACCTGCACCCCCAGGTCCCTCTGCATTTCTATACTCTTAATAGGTCTACCCTTTATTATATACCTCCCCGCTACATTCTTTCTCCCGAAATGCATCACCTCACATTTATCAGGATTGAATTCAATCTGCCATCTGTCTGCCCAAGCTACCAGCCTGTGTCCTGCTGCATCGCCTGACAATGCTCCTCACTATCCGCAAGTCCAGCCATCTTTGTATCATCTGCAAACTTGCTGATCACTTCACTTGCTCCCTCTTCCAAGTCATTTATAAATATTACAAATAGAAGAGGTCCCAGTACCGAGCCCTGTGGCACACCACTAATGACCGACCTCCAGCTAGAGGAACACCCTTCCACTATTACTCTCTGTCTCCTATTACCAAACCAGTTACTTATCCATCTAGCTACCTGTCCTTGTATCCCATTAGCCTTGACCTTCTCAACTAACCTCCCATGAGGGACTTTGTCAAACGCCTTACTGAAATCCATATAGACGACATCAACGGCTCGCCCTTCGTCCACCGTTTTCGTCACTTCCTCAAAAAATTCTACCAGATTCATAAGCACTGTAGGTTCTATGATTCTATGAAGAGCACTGGGATTTTAGAATGAATGTCCACGGATCCCTGAAAGTAGTGGGACAGATAGGTATGGTGGTTAAGAAACTATATGGGAAACTTGTTTTGTTGACCAAGGCATAGAGTAAAAGAGCCAGGAGGTTATAGTAGAACTATTTAGAGCACCAGTAGGTGACAACTATAGAACTCCACATACTTCTTATCATCACATTATAGGAAAGATACGATCACAATAGGGACGGTACAAAGATAATTTATAAGAATGCTGCCAAGAGTAGTGAATTTTAGTTATGAGGAAAGATTGAATAGATTGTGATTATTTTCTTCAAAAGGGTGCCGATGAGAGATTTAATTAACATTTTTTAAGCCTGAGACAGTGGATAGGAATGACCTATTTCCTTGCAGGAAGGTAAATAACCAAGAGCCAAAGATTTAAATTCATTGTTAGGAAGATTACACAAGAGATGAAGAACAATTAATTACTAACATATGATGGAGGTCTAGAACTGACTGCCTGAAGGGGTGATAGGGTAAATGAGTGTGCTGGCTGTTGAGGCAGAAAATCAAAAGATGCCCAGAGAATAAAGTATTTGTGGAACTACGAGGTGTGTTGGTTAGAGCATGTTGTGAAGAAACTATGGATTGATGGATGCCATTTAAAAGTGATATGTCATCCACCTTGTCAGAACAAATTAAGTAATTAAACATTCTGCAGCATCCAAATCCAGGTTCTTGGTACCACATTCCTGCAGTTGACAGGCTTCACCAGTAGCAGCCATGTTTCTGCTTTATTAGGTCAGATGGCCTTTTCCTCTGTTTCCATGGAGCCTGGGATCTCCTGGGGCACCACCCAGGGGCCTCACAGTCACTCCCAGTGCTGATCCTATGGACTCTCGTGCTCCAACCCACTTTCTAGCTGTGACTCTGGAAGGGCAATCCCTTAGTGATGATATTACTCCAAACCAGCAAACAGAACATGGGAAATGATGCCAGAAAATCAGTCATCAAACTCCTTTAAACCTGGAGGCTGACAGCCATGATAGGCCACCAATGCTTGTGAGTGACCCCACCCTGCAAGACAGGAGGCTCTTGTAGGAGTAGAGGGAGATGATCACCAAAGGCAAGAGGTGGCCGCCATTTTCCTAGAGGGAAGGGTGCAGGAGAAGAAGGGAGCAGAGATCCTGGCAGTTCCGTGCACGAGTATCATCTGGACAGATGTCAGACATTGTGTATCGCTGACGTACCTGCCTTTGAAAGGAGACAGTACCACATGATGCAGGACCTGGCATCTTGGGGGGGGGGGGGGAGTGTCACCCACTCTTGGTGGCTGTCAAACTGATGGCAGTTCTGAACTTTTATGCAACTGGCATCTTCCAGACGCAGATGTATGTGGTATTTCCCAGTCAGCTGTGCAAATGTGTCGAGCAGGTCATGGAAGCCCTTCATGTCAGGTCAGGGCTGTACATCAAATTTAACCTGGACCAGGCCCATCAGGAAGCCCAGGCTGCAGGGTTCACAGCTCTTGTGGGGATGCTTAATGTGCAAGAGGCCATTGACTGCATACACATCACCCCCAAGGTCCCGCTGCAGGAACTACGAAGATTTGTCAACAGAAAGGGGTTCCACTGCCTGAATGTCCAACTGGTGTGTGACACAATATGAACATTATCTATGTTTGCACAAAACATCCTGACAGCGTGCACAACAGCTTCATTCTCAGGAGCTCTAACATATTGGAGTCATTTGACGAAGAGCCCAGGTTGCAGGGGTGGCCTGTGGGTAATACGGGTTACAAGCTTCAGACATGACTGATGACCTCTGTGCAGAGGCCTGTGACTGAGGCAAAGATCTGCTATAATGAGGCCCATATAACCACCCGCGTGATAGTGGAAAGGTGCATAGGACTCCTGAAAATGCAATTCCATGTCTGGATCACTCTGGTGTGGTCCGAGAATACAGCCCTCGGATCTCTTCCCACATAATGGTGGTATGCTGTACCCTGCATAACCTGGCACAGCAGAGAGGTGACAATATTGGAGGACAAAGAGGAGGACATGGAATCTGACCAGTCAGGCATCGCTAGGGAGGAGGCTGCCATGCAGAAGGAGGAAGAAGACAAGAAAGAAGAGGAGATCATGCTGAGCAACACCACCTGGGTATTGAAAGATTCACAGCTTGAATAAGGGATGAGAGTGCGGGCTAGGGAGTCGCTGATCACTGGGCGGTTCAGTCTCTAAGAGCCTGTGTCTGTGCATTCCATTCCACCCTCCCTCCGCACTGCAATGATGTGATCCTTAACTAATAACGCCACTCCCCCCCCCTCTCTTCAAACCACCTCTGTCATGCCTAAAACACTTATACCCTGGAATATTCAATTGCCAGTCCTGCCCCTCCTTTAACCATGTCTCAGTCACCGCCACCACTTCTAACTTCCTCGTGAACATTATTACCTTCAGTTCATCTGTTTTGCGGGCTCGTTGGGCCGAAGGGCCTGTTTCCCGTGCTGTGTTGCTCTTTGTTCTTTGTTCTTTGTTCACCCACCCCAAGGTCCTTTTATCTCATATGCGACATCATCACACCAGAGTAATGGGCCTGGGTACGCTATGTTAGCAAGTCTTTTGGCAGGCAGAAGGGTGATGACGACTCACTAAGCACCATTGTGATGATGCCTTGGTGCAAACTAGCCTGACTTCTACCTGAGCCCTGCATTGCACATTGGCACCTGAGCCTGTGCCTGCATAGTGGATAAGAGATTCAAAATCCCTTTACAGGGTTCTGGGGCAGGTGGGCTCTACCCAAAGTACCGTATGATGGGGTGGCAATGGGAGGGAATTGCTTGTGGGTTCTGGGAAACGAATGGCTTCACTTTCTCAACATTGAAGGGCCTCCCCAACTGACATCAACATGAAGCATCACTCTGGTGATCGTCAGTGCAAGAGGATTCCTGTTTGAGACTAACCTGAGACAAATTAATCACAGATGGTGGTGAAAAAAACTTTAGTGATTACAAAAAAGGTGTTTAAATAATAAATTCTAACATAAAAGCATGTGAACGGAAAATAGTAAGGTGCTTAAAGATCTATCTAACCAGTTCAGCCCTTCACCCATGCCTTCCTAACCTTACACGGCCTACCACGACATCTCAGTATCTCCCCAGAATGTACCTCGATGGTGGAGCAGCTCAGCTGCCTACCTCATCATGTTGCCTGTGATGCACATGACAGGTGCCCTCTGGAGGCCGTGGCCGACTTCCAGGTATCTGGGACATTTCCATGACACCCTCTTCACCCCACAGTCCATGAGGAAGGGGTGGAGTCAGAAGGTGTAACCACAGCCACGGTCTCCTGGCTGAAAGGCATGGGCTCAAGCCCTTCTTCCTATCTTGAACCCCTGGGTCACTCCATGAGATGGCGGTGCAGTGAGCTCTAGAAGCTCTAGTGCCACCTGGCCCTGCCAGTCCCGACTCCACCTACATCCTACCCTGTAGTAGTCAGGCCCTCTGCCATGGCCACTGGAGTCGCGGGCCACTTGTCAATGGCCACAGCAAGTGACCTCTGAGACCGGGCCACACTCTGTAGCCCCTCAGCCATGGCCTTCTGTGACTGGGCCATATTCTCAAGGGCTGCTGCTGTAGCCTGCTGTGTCTCAGCGCTGTTCCGCTGTGTCTCCTTCAAGCTCTCGAGCTATGGGCTACAGAACCTTGAGAATCTGTTCAGTCCATCAGCTGTGACTCGGCCATTGCTCTCTGACACTCCTCTGTGGTCTGCTGTGACTCGCCCATCGCTTGGAGCCTGTCACCCATGTTGAGGATTCTCTGCCTCAGGCTGTCCACTGCAGAAGCCCCCCTTGTGGTTTTCGCTGGAGAACCATGTAAGACTGGCAATAGCTGTTCCGCCTGAAAGCTTTGGGACTCTCCCAACAGCCTCATAATCAGTCTATTGTTGCCGTCAGCCCATCCTGCCTTCCCTGGCTCTGTTACTGCATCTCCAGCAGTTGAGGGAGAAATGAACTCAGAGGCCCTCACCTCTGGCAGACCTCCTCCTCTACCCGATGTACATTATCAAATGTGTTGTGCTAACCAGAGAGTGACCCAGAACGCTCAACCCTAACTGGACCCATTGACGTATCAGTATTTGGGATGGTGAGTTGTGAGGTGGAAGCTGATGCTCAGAGGTCCCTTCACCCATATCTTCCGAGGACATGTCTGAGCTGTCTGGAGCAGGATGGGTGGGAGCTGCAGTCGGGGCCTTGATGGCGGGTGGCCTCAGGATGTCTGGGTATGTCCCTGTGACGCAGGACACAAGGTTAAATGCAAGGGAGGGAGAGGAATCAGGATGCAAAAGGCATGATTCACATTTCTCCATTGAACATAGAACAAAGAATACATCACAGGAACAGGCCCTTCAGTACTCCAAGCTTGTAGCAACCAGGCTGCCCATCTGATGTGTGATTCCCCCTAGCCTTCTGGGGACAATATGTCTCTATTCACATCACATTCAAATAGCCATCCCTTAAAGGTCACTTTTGTATCTACCTCCATGACCGCCTCTGGCAGCGAGTTCCACCCTCTCTGTATAAATAAACATACCTTGTATATTTCCTTCGTGTGTCTCTCACACCCAATGCCTATGCTCCTCAGAAGTTGCTTCAATGTGAGTGGAGGATTGACAGGTGCTCACTTTCTTCACGGCAGCCGAGCATGTTATTGCTGAGACCCCACACATCTCCCCTTCCCCCTGGTCAGCTCCAGCATCCGCTCTTCAAAGCAGGGTGAGGACCTGGAGGTCTGGTTCACCATCCATCCCACCCATCTTTGCCCTCTGGTATTACGGTTGGTCTTCAGAAAAAGCCAAGAAAGAAATGATGGTGTGACTCCTGCAGAGTATCAGGTGGGATGGCCCTTAGAACATAGAACATAGAACATTACAGCACAGACCAGGCCCTTCGGCCTTCAATGTTGCGCTGACCAATATAAAAAGCAATGCCCCTCCAAACTAAACCATTCCCTTCTCTTCCATATACTTATCAACTAACCTCTTAAACGCCACCAAACTTGGCGCATCTACAACTGCTGCAGGCAGGGCATTCCACTCCCTAACCACCCTTTGGGTAAAGAACCTACCTCTGATATCCGTCCTATAACTATCACCCCTTAATTTAAAGCTGTGTCCCCTCGTGCTAGCTTTTTCCATCCTAGGAAAAAGGCTATCACTGTCCACCCTATCTAAACCTCTAATCATCTTATATGTTTCAATAAGGTCCCCTCTTAGCCGCCTCCTTTCTAACGAAAACAACCTCAAATCCCTCAGCCTCTCTTCATAAGACCTGCCCTCCATACCAGGCAACATCCTGGTAAACCTCCTCTGTACCCTCTCCAATGCCTCCACATCTTTCTTATAATGTGGGGACCAGAACTGCACACAATACTCCAAGTGCGGCCGCACTAGAGTTTTGTACAGTTGCAACATGACGTTGCGGCTCCGAAATTCAATCCCCCTACCAATAAAAGCCAAAAAGAGAGCTTTTTGCTTGCTTAGAGAGCAAGCGCAGTGATATCTTAGGGGGTGTGGGGTAGGAAGAAAGTGCTTGGGGGAGGGTCACGGGCTGGAACGATGCAGGATGCTAGAGTGTCTGAGGGAGATTGGGGAAAGATGCTAGATAGGATTAAGCACTCATCCTTGTTATCCAGAAGAAGTTATTGACCTCCTTGCGGCACTGCTTCCCTGTTCTGGGGAGCAGTGCCATGGCACTAACTGAGGAAGCAACTGCCTCACAGGCCCCATTACCATCAGCGTCCCCCCTCCCCCCTGGTTTATGTCCTCCTGGGAAGAAGAGGGTGAACGGCCTCCCCTCAACTGCATCCAGCAGCCTTCTGAAATCGCCCTCAGTAAATCGGGGAGGAGGAGGAGGAGGAGGAGGGGGGTGAGGGGAGGGGAGGGGAGGGAAGGGGGAGGGGGAGGGGATGGTGGTCATGTGGTCTCCTGCACTGCCTGCCTGTCCATCCTTGGGTTTTTATGGAGCTGCCCCTTATTAGGGCAGACCAGCTGCAGGCAGTTTGACAGAGCATTCCAGCAAATTACATGCAGTTTGCTTATTAGCATTGAGGGGAAGGCAAGCGAGCATCGCAAGTGTGCTGATGGAGAGAGGGGATGGGGCATTGGTTGATCAGTCCCTCTATGACTGGGGACAGGGGAGAGAGAAAGAGATGTCATACAGCCATTGGAGTCCAGAGGAGATGGGGGCCTTGTGCAGGAGAGTCCCAGGTAGGGAGGGCGGGCACAGGGCAGCTTCACTCTGCCAAAGAATAGTGGGGGGGAAAGGGGGAGGAGGGATCTCTCTACCTGAGATCAGTGGTAGGGAAGGAGGGTCCACTGCCACTCTGCCTGAGATTGGTGGAGGGGAAGGGGGAGAGGGCCATGATCAGTCTGGTTGGCGGGGCGTGGGGGATAAGGGGTCACTAATGTTGTGGGGATGAGTCAATCTCTGTGGAGACCAGGGGGGTATTATCCGGCCTGGAGGGATGTGGCAAGGAGAGCAGCATTCCATCATTTCTTTTGTGCATGCACAGTTGGAGGTGCCTATTGAAGCTGTAGGCTTCCAGGTGCATTAAACCCTGCCCATAGGTTTGTGCAGTGCAATTTGGAATCGCTGATATTCTTTCAGGCAGAGTATATATGGGGGCACCTCAGAACAGATCTAGAAGTCAGATCTAAAACACTCCTAGTTTCAAGTCCGCCCAGTACTTAGAATGAAAATGGTAAAACAGGGCCCTAAATCTTTTACAGTAGAATCCACAACACTAGGGACCCAAGAAGTTGGTACTTCTGCGTATAATTCTCAGAAATCATTTTGAGATGAGAGCAATCAGTCAGCATGAACTTGCCAAACAAATTCACATTTCGTTTGAACCTGATAAGAAATTGGACCTGTTTTTGTTATAACTATATTTGGTACCAATTTCTCACTTATAGTATAATTGTGTGCTAATGCTCAATTTCCTTGTTGAAATGAGTGTTGTTTTGCCCTCACTTCTCATCTAGCAACTTGAGATTGTTGTTGATGTTCAATTATCTCTGAGGTTTCTGCAGATAATAACAAATCAAATGTAGTTCTCAACTCTCTCTTTAATCATAGTAATGCAGATGATCTTTAGGTAGTTGTAGGAGTAGTGTTTCTATGAGATGCAAAAAAGCTATTCACACGATGTGATGTTGAACTTTGTTCTTTTAAAGAATGTTTCAAGGACTTGTCAGCTAACACATTGGTTGATGGATGATAAGGTGCAGATTTTGTACACTGAATACCATTTACTTTGAAATAATCCTCAAAACTTTGTGAAATAAACAGTGAACTATTACCACTAACAAATTGTTCCACTTCCACTTTGAATGTGCATCAATAATGACTAAGAACATGTAACCTTAAACAAACCAGTAAAATCTACATGCAATCATTATGATGACATTTTAGGCCATCTCAAGGGGGTAATAGAGATAATGGTAGTGTATTTCTTTTTCACACACAGGATTGACACTGTCCCGCTCTTTCTTCGGTCTGAGTATCCAGGCACTGCCACTAAAAATTACATATTAATTCTTTCATTCAGACAATAGCAGGATATCCTTATGTAGTTTTCCCTACAGGCTAGGAGGAATGATCACTCAGATTCCCTACAATAAACACCCACCCTGGACTGTCAACTCAAGTTTTCTTGACCCATATATGATGTCAAATCAGGATGTGAACAATGCATTCCAGCGATCGTTGGTTTCAATATCATATCCATCAACTTCCCCTTTACAGGATCATTTCTGATATGCCTCTAAACTCAGGAAGCTCTCACAGGCAAATGATCTACTGCTAAAAAATAAAGAATATTAGCAAAACTAGTTGATGGTTTCTACTCAATAAGTAAAAGTAAGTGTGATAATGTATCAGCATCAGCGTGGCGCTCTGATTGACGATACTTTATATCATAGGAGTGTACAGATAAGATCAGTGACCAATTTTGTAATTGACTAGCAACTAATGAAGATATGCCTTTATATGGCTCAAAAATAATAGTTAAGTGTCAATGATCAGTCATTAATGTGAAATGACAACCATATAAATAATGACGAAAACTTTGTACATCAAAAATGATACCCAATGCTTCTTTTTCTAGCTGTGCATAGTACATGGCAGGTGCAGTATAATGTGGATAAATGTGAGATTATCCACTTTGGTAGGAATAATAGGAAACAGATTATTACTTGAACTAGTATAAATTGAGAAAGTGGATACTCAATGAGGTCTTGGAGTCGTCATGCGTCAGTCGTAGAAAGTAAGCATGCAGATACAGCAGGCAGTAAAGAAGACAAATGATGTGTTAGCCTTCATAGTCAGGGGATTTGAGTATAGGGATAGAGATGTTTCGCTGCAATTGTATAGGGAGTTGGTAAGGCCACATGTGGAGCATTGCATGCAGTTTTGATGTCCTTATCTGAGGAAGGATGTCCTTGCTACAGAGGGAGTACAGCAAAGTTTACAAGTTGATTCCTGGCATGGCAGGCCGACCAAATGAAGAGAGACCAAGTTGATGAGGATTATATTCTTTGGGGTTTAGAAAAGTGAGAGGTAGGTAGAAAAGTAGAAACTTATAAAATTTTAACATAGTTAGACAGGATAACTTCAAAAAGAATGTTCCCACTGGTGGGGCAGTCCAGAACTAAAGGTCATAGTTTGAAGATAAGGGGTAAACATTTTAGAATTTCTTCACCCACAGGGTGGTGAATGTATGAACTTCACTACCACAGAATGGAGTCGAGGCTAAAACATTGTCTGATTTCAAGAAGATATTAGATAATTCTGTGGGGCTAAAAGGATCAAGGGATATAGGGGAAAGAGGAAATCGGGATATTGAATTCGATGATCAGCCATGAACAAAATGAATGGCAGAGCAGGCTTGAAGGGCTGAATGGATTACTCCTGTTTCTAGTTTCTATGTTTCTATGGTTTGATTCAGCACTAGTCAGAGAATGCAAAGCAAAATCTATTGGCCATTCTTCTCCTGAGGCACAATATATGAAACAACAGCCCCTGCTCCATAAAGCAAAGCATCTCAGTAACTTTGGATTAACTTAAACCAATACTTTGGCCTTCTGCAAAGCATCTTTCACATCCTTCTATGATTTCTCACATTCTCTTGTCCAGACACACACAGAAGAGATTGTACCATTGAAAGATAACATCATGGTCAACATAGAGTTGAGTTGACAAACAATGGAGTTGCTCTCTATGTGGTAATTTTCCAGCTCTGTTTGGGAGATTGTGGATCGAGAACATGAAGCTTAACTGGAATTCTGTCAACAGATTAGTTGATACCATAACAGACCTACAGCACCTTCTGGATAAATACAAGAGTTTTTGAAGAGACATTTGGCTCAATGAAATGAGTTGAAGTGAAATTCAGGATAAAGCCTAATAGTCAACCAAAAAGTTTCAAAGCAATAGGTGTCATATACAATTCATCCCAAATTCGTAGAAGAACTAATACAACTTGTTAACACTGGTGTGCTAAAGCCAGTTACAATGAATGACTGGACTATTCTCATCATACTTGTCACAAATATTTGTGATTTTTGTGGTATTTGGTAATTTTTATAATAGTGGTTATATCCACTTCCATTAATTGAAGATTTATTTGTAGAATTATAAGGTTGGCAGAAATTTGGTAAGATTGATCTTTCACAAGCATATTTACACATGAATGTAGCCACTGAATCGTAACCATTGCTTACCATCATTACTCATGAAGGTATTTTTTGTTATAAAAGATTGTCTTTTGGAATAACATCTGCACCAGCTCTCCTCCAAAGATCAATGGATCAGATTTTGAGTGGTCTATCTGGTGTACAATGTTACCTAGATGATATTCCAGTCATACAGTCCAGTAAACAGAATATTTTAGAAGCAGCATTGGAATGTATCAAGAAAGACCATCATGACTTTTTCCAGACTACTATTTGGGTCATGTTATTGATAGTGAAGGTTGACATAAAGCACCTAAAAAGATGCACACCATTCTAGACGCACCATATCTGAAGAATATGACAAACTGAGGTCCTTCTAGGATATGTAAATGATTACAGCAAATTTGTTCCGACTTAGTTACATTGCATTGCATAATTTACTATCACCAAAATTTTGTTGCTGTTCACATTAGCAGGATTTTACACTCCCACCAATGGCATGGCTAGGTTTGCTGATGGTAAGGAGTTCATTTAAAGGCAGATGCTTCAGCTTTTGCTAGTATGTAGTCTCAGGAATTAAAGATATAGCAGCATCCTAAATGTTGTCCGCCAAACTTCAGAATCACCCAGAATCTATGTGATCCACTGTGATGGATAAGACATTCAGTTGGAACTCGTCATATTTCTAGACATTCTATTCTACACAGTCATAATTTCTTTCTTCCATGGTGTAAATTCTTTTTATAGAATGCAATTTGTTCTTCTTGAAGCCCTCCAGCTTCTTCCTTTGAATGTTCTTCTCAGGGGAAAACTGGTCAAGCCCAACAACATTTTGCAATGTAACCCATTTTGCCACAATTCTTACATTGACTGTCTTTGCTCCAGCATTCACTGAATGGTCCATTTTGGCACATCATTAGCACTCTTGCTGATGTTTTGACTTTTTATGGGTAATTCCCAACTTATGAATCTTTATTCCTACACCAAATTGTGAAGCCTCTTTAGCGGCCAATTCCATCGACACTGTAGTTTCTACTGCCGTCTTTAAAGTCAAAGCACTTTCTGTAAGCAATCTTCTTTGGATAGCCACATTTTGGAGAGCATAAACTAGACAACTTTGAAGATATATTCTAATGACTCACCAATTCAATGTTCTGCCAGCCTTTTTCAGTTTGCCACAAACTGAGCAATGTTTTCGCATGCCACTTGATCCCTTTGGTGGAATCTGAAATGTTCCATAATGATTAATGGCTTTGGAAAGTAATGCATTTCAAGAACCTTTGTCAAATCATCGTATGTTTTTGTTCCAAGCTTTACTGGATTAACTAAATTCCGGAGCAAATTGAATTTTTTCCCAAAGAATTGAGAAAAGCTGAAATGTGTATCTTGTTTGTTATTTTATTCACTCATGCAAAGTACTGAAAATGCTCTAACTAGGAATTCCATGATTCATTTTCTTCTTTGAGAGGACTCATAGATCCTAAACTGACCCATCATTTCTCTTGCAACTTCTAGCAACTCAAGACTGTCAGTATTTTTTTACTGTCCTCTGGTATTTCTCTTGTATTTTGGAGGCCATTAACTTGATATGTTCTTTGTTTTGAATGACCTCAGCCTTACAGCAAAACATCCCTTCTATTCAAATATGCCACACATTGCCAGGAATGTTGCCTTTCACTGATGAGAAAAATCCCTTTTATTAAAACCATGTAGAGAGATTTTTTTCTAACTTCCAGCACTGGTACTTCAGTCTTTAATCCTGATGTTGCTTTTCCCCAGCCTTCTAATATTCAAAGCCTGAGAATCACAATGTTTCTTTTCTCTTAAAATCTTTTCTCGATATTCTTGATTAATAAGTAATTATTAATTACTTATTGTAATGTCCTAACTATGTTATAGGCTGTGAGTTCCAAACAAAAAGGAACAGATGTAGTTCTGAATTCTCCGAGCTCACTATGGCTGGAATTCTCCAGTCCTGCTGCTATGAATGGTGATTTGGCTGAGCACCAAATTCTCCATTCTCGCTGGAAGTTGCAAGGGTTGTGCAAGACTGGAGAATTCTGGCTGTAAATTGGGCACATAGATTCAAAGTATTGCATAAGGTTTATTGAAAGAGATGTTTTTTGCACATAACAGCAACTGAAACTAAACAGAATCCTATGAAACGTTCTAATGACATCAACATCAAATAATGTGACCAGTTCTTAAAGCAATCATGCAGCTACTTAAATATATAACTGAGGCTGGTGAGATCAACAGTCAGGACAAGGGGAACTTCATTTTGGCTCTGAGAGGGAGGGAGAAAGGGAAGCTGTAAGAACACATATGCAGGAAATAGGACAGAAATGGTCAAGAACTCTCAATTGTGCTGGAAGGAAATCCTCAGTTGAGGACAAAAGAAGGCGTATCAAAGTGTTTAACCAGCACAGGAAGTAGTTTTAAAGAACCTGTGTAAAAACCGGTTAGTGTAAAAACATATCTTAGGTGTTGGATTAACTGATACCAATGTGGTTTAAAAAGTACTGACATTTTCAGCATTCACAAGTAATACATCAAAAACCTGAACACACTATGTGCCATTAACAACATGCACTGCAACAAGTTTCCTCTTCACTAGCAATCTACAAACCTTCACCTTCTATTGCTTAGAAGAGGGAGGACAGTGGGCTTATAGGAACACCACCGTCTGCAAGTTGCCTACCAAATTGCACACCAATCTTTCACTGCCATTGAATGAAAATCCTGGAAGTCCTGAGCTAATAGCTATAGATGCATTTAGTCTGCAGTGGTTCAACCTTCAGCTTCTCTAAGGGCAGTTAAACAATAAAAGATGGCATTGTCAACATCCTAAGAACAAAACATATGAAAGTTATAACATCAAAACAGGCCATACTGTCTAACTGCTCCACGATGGCATCTACACTCCATGGGAGCAAGTAGTTCTAATCACATTTTTGCACTCTTCTCATATCCCTCTACCCCTTTATCTAGCTAATTTAGTTTTGACATAGATTCTGCCTAAATCACTGAATCTGAGTGAGAATTCCATAGCCTCACAACTCAAAGTGAATGATTTATTCTGCCCAATGTGCAAGAATCATGAGGAGTTGGTTTGCAGGTGCAGCAGGTAATTAAGAAAGCAAATGGAAGTTTATCCTTCTTTGCCAGAGGGATGGAATTTAAAAACAATGAGTTTATGTTGCAGCTGTATAAGGTGCTGGTGAGGCCACACCAGGAGTACTGTGTACAGTTTTAGTCTTCCCACTTGAGAAAGGATATATTGGCACTAGAGGGAGTGCAGAAAAGGTTCACTAGGTTGATTCCAGAGTTGAGAGGGTTGTCTTATGAGGAGAGACTGAGTAGACTGGGGCTGTACTCATTGCAATTCAGAAGAATGAAGGGAGATAATATAAAAACGTATAAGATTATGAAGCAAATAGATAAGATAGAAGCAGGGAAATTGTCTTCACTGGCAAGTGAAACTAGAACTAGGGGGCATGCCCTCAAAATAAGGGGGAGCAGATTTAGGACTGAGTTGAGGAGGAATTTCTTCACACAAGGGATTGTGATTTTGTGGAATTCCCTGTCCAGTGAAGCAGTTGAAGATACTTCATTGAATTTTTTAAGGCAAGGATAGATAAATTTTTGAACAGTAAAGGAATTAAGGGTTATGGTGAGTAGGTGGGTAAGTGGAGCTGAGTCCATGTAAAGATCAGACATGATCTTATTGAATGGTGGAGAAGGCTCGAGGGGCCAGATAGCCTACTCCTGCTTCTAATTCTTATGTTCTTATGTTCTAAACCTTTCTCTTTTCACCCTAAAGTCGCCGCCTTGACTTCCTGATTATGGGAAAGCTGCTTCTATCTAGCCTCTTCCATTCTTTAATTATTTAAGATCATACGACTACACAATTAGGTTGTTCTAATCAAAAATTACTCAATTATTCATTCATTTTTATGTACTTGTATTTCCTCATATCAAGCAGTACACTGGCGGTTTTGTGTTGTGCTTTCTCTAAAACTTTAATATCCATCCAAATAGAGTGGAACTCAATATTGTGCACGGTACACTTAGCTAAAGTCTTGTTTCAACTTTATTTAAGCTCATCACTGTCTCTTGGCTTTTACATTCTATACCTCCTGAGATAAAATCCAGAGTGCTATTAGTTTGTTTTAGAATCTTATTGGCCTTCAGTGGCTTGTGAACTATATCACAAAAATAGAACTTTTTTAAAATCAAATTGTACATCACACACTAATATTAGTTAAAATTCTTTCCATCTTTGCATCTTCCTTTCTTTTTCTGAAGCTGAAAAGATACCTCTTATTTCATCTCCAAATTTTGAATTAATTCCCTCCATTATATTTAATAATAAGTATATTATTTATTTATTCAAGTAAATAATATACATAGTGATTTATATTGTGAGAGATTTTTATAATACAAATTCAATTGCTTGCATTTATATTGTTTTATTGAAGTAAATATCTCAAGGTCCTTAACAGGGGGGTTATCAAACAGAATTTGACACTGAGCCACATAAACAGATATTCGTACAGTTGAGGTAGGTTATAAGGAATAATTTAAAGGAGCAGAGAGAAACCAAGGCAAGAAAGGCTAGTGCAGGGAATGTCAGAGTTTAGAGCCTAGGCACCTGAAGATACCTTTGCCAATGGTGATATAATTCAAGGATGCATGAGAGGCCAGAATTGGAAGTGCATAGAACTATTGATGGATTATAGCTTAGTCTTTACAAAGAAGAGGGGTAAGGCAAGGTCATGGAGAGAGTTGAACATAAGGGTGAGATTTTAAAATTGAGACATTTTTGGAATTAGAGCCAATGTAAGTCAGCAAGCATAGGAACATAGAACTGGATTTTACAGCTGCAAATTGGGATGGACACACTCTTCTTCTACCTCCCACTCTTAAGTCAGATATTATACTAATAAAATGATGTTGGGTCACGAATTCAACATCATCCTGCTAGACTTTCAGAATACAGAAGCTGAGAAGGTGCTGCAATTAGAAATAAGCTCACCTTCATTGAAAAAACCCAGTTAACAAGCTACTGAGCTTAGAAAAATGTTAGGAGAGTGTTACACCAGGTATGCAGAGGGGGCACAAGGGCATATGGAAAGGCTGCTAATTAGGACCACAGTTGCATGTAGCAGTAGAATCCGTAAAAGACTCAGACTTAACTTTCATTTTTGATTTGATAAGGAATATTCACCTAGTGGTAACATTCAGTGAGAAAGAAATTGAAATGTATTTTGTGGTGTTTGAAACTACTAAGTTACAGTGGTTGGGGGCAAATTGAACACACTTGCAAAGCATGCTGGGGGAAAATGTTAAAAGTCTCATAACTTTCAAACGTACAATATAGTGATTATGAAACAGTGAAGAATTCTATTCTCAATGCATTACTATGCCACATGTATTGTAAGCCAGACTTTACAGGAAGAAGTTTAGAAATAAGGAAAAGAAACAGAATCAGATTTTTGTGAAACTTGCTAGAGGAAAGGAAATGATGTTTGATAGGTGCAATTTAACTATGAAGATTAAGTCAGATTTTGAAAATCTTCAAGAAGTAACGCAGGTGAAAAAATTGCTTCACCTTGTGACCATTCAACCAATATGTCATTAAGACGTTAGGACGGCGGCGCGGGCTTGTTGGGCCGAAGGGCCTGTTTCCCGTGCTGTGTTGCTCTTTGTTCTTTGTTCAACGGCTGTTGAGCCTGTAATTAGTTTGAGGTGGAACTTAAGGCATTCCTGCCTTCCCTCAGAATAGGATGATCAAAAAAGAGACACACCACCCTCCGCCCAGCCGCCAGCTAGGCTGGAGACTTGGGTTTGGAGTTTCATTGAGACATGATTTAGGAACCCTTTAAAACTGAAAGCTACGACCTAATTCCAGGGCCTTTCTGTTTTCATTTAACCTGGACAAAGACTCAGTCTTTTAAGCAGCCCATCTTGACACTGCTGGCAACTTCGACCACTTTTCACACCCTGTAATCCTATCTCCAGGGTCCATAAAAGTCCGGCCCATTTCCTCCTGATAAGATGATTGGCCAAAGTCATCTCCATTTGGCTGCAACAATCAGGTTTCTTTAAGAGCAACATTTTTTTATATCTTGTTCACCAATAGCAGAACAGGATGCAATGCTGACAGGACTTCAATCTCTAGTAAAGGTTTCTCATAATCATACATCATCTAATCGAGCTTCAAGTTCTTTGGAGATAAAGCCTATCTTGGCATTATCCACATTTCATGAGTTCAGGTTTCACACCATCTCCTTTGTAATTCACTCTGTACTATGTCCTGTGAACACTTTTGCTGTTGCTTTTTTCTGACCTTTGAACCAGTTTTACACGTGTCTTTGTTCATATGGGCTGATATCAGTTATTTATGTTCCCAGCTCTTCATAATAGTTATCCAGTGCCAAATAATCTCATCAGACGATTGAAATTGAAGTGTCTCACGGATGAGGCCTATGTGCTTTGATCTTTTGCATTCCAGCAAGCGACATGAAAAACACAGATTAGGGGCATGGTTCTGTTTTGGTTTCAATTCTGTTTTACGAGTGTGGGCCTCTTGATTTTATGGCCTTGAAAGTCAGCTAGCACAATACGACAGTTGTTTTGTTTATCTGTGGAAAAGCAATCTTCAACTTTTAGCAGGTTACTTTTCAAAACTTTCGACCTTGCAAAGCATGTTGAGATAAAGTTTTAAATTCAATCAATTCACATTAAACCTGTTTCAGTACAAGCTGCTTCAGCATGTGCTGTTGGTGTCACTACTGAGGACCTGTCTTCAGCCAATGAAACATCTTGAGAAGAGTCTCAACCACATTCAGCCTGCTCCCTGCTCTCTCCTTTCAGACCCATCACACACTCACGTTGTTTCTTGGTGTATTTTGAGTAGAGCAGATGCCTCTGGCATAGGGGCAGATGCGTGGCTGGCCCCCCGTCATCCACTCATTGCTCCATAGATCTTGTGGGTGAAGCTTGGGTTTGGAAATCAGATTCAGTGTTGCGCTCTGTGTAATCTCCCTGTGGGGGTGGGAGGGAGGGGGGGGTGTATTCTCTGACCTCACCGCATCATTGTGCCGATGCTGGAGAATTGCACGCGAAGCTAAAAATCCATTTCTCCCATTTCAGTCTTATTAGCCAGTCATCCCCTCTTGGAATGCACCCACCTCTTCGATGTAATGTCACATTGGTGCCAATCACTACTTCAAAGTGTGGTTTAGGTGCAACAGTTACAAGGCTGAGCGAGGAGTTCAGTACTACTATGCACCAATCTCTAGGGTACAACAGAGTGGGTCAGCCGCAGTCACTGTTTGGGATGGGGCAGAGGGGACCCTCATAAGTGCAGGGGGCTTGGGAGGCTGGGCTAGACCAGGTGTCCCCAGGTCAGGGCTTGCCACTGGGTTGGAGTTCTGTGGCGAGTATTCTCCCTGCCTGCTGAAAGAGCTCCAGGGGTTCCAGAGATTGTAGTTAAATCTCACTAATATCATAGCCTCGGCTGGAAAGGCTCCATGGTTTACCGTGACATCCCATCCCAGACTCCACTAACAGTCACAAGTATCTGGCAGCTGTCAAGGGAGGTTGGCAGGTGCTAACACAGCTCTGCACACTGCATAAACTCTACAGTGCTCCAGACAATGGCCATTCATTGTATGGAAGTCAAAAGGGCACTTCCCTAGCGTCTGTCTGAATAGCACACCATGTCTGGAAGCTACTTGGCACCAAACATCCAGCTGAATACACGTAGGTTTCACACTGCAGTCGCCATCCTTGCAGCATTGGCCTGGGTACCACTCAATGCTGGCACCATCTCCTTCACCTGAAGGCTGCAGAACTGCTCCAACCAGCCCCGCAGATGCTGGAATGTCTCTGACAGTCCCTTCTGCTGTTCCAAGCTCTGTTTCTGCATCTCCAGCAGCTCTGTGAGAATCTTTTCCTGTGGCCTGGGGGCCAAATATGTCCTTGAATCCAGCAAATCTCCACCTGCCCAAGCCCTCAGACATTCCCACATGTGCATCAGCAGCTGTGTGGTGAAGGCAGATTCAATAGGGTCTTTTAAGAGACTTCTGAATGAGTACATGGGACTTAGTAAGATTGAGAGTTATAGGTAAGCCTAGTAGATCGAGATATAATTGGCACAACTTGTGGGCCAAAGGGCCTATTTGTGCTGTATTTTTTGCTTATTCTATGTCTACCTGAAAGTGACCCTGAAATCTATCTGTTCACTGCACTGACTGTATTGTGTGTCTCTGCGGATAATACATGGTCAGTGCTCTCCTCCATGCTGTGGGTGGGGACTGCAGAATGGAGGTCGTGGGGAGATGCTGCAGTAAGTGCTGACTCCTGAGGGCCTGGTTCATCTGCTGTTTCTCCTGCAAGAGAAAGCACATGGGTAAGTGCTCAGGGGAGACGATAATTGGACAAATTGACACTTACTTGAAAAAGGTCTAAATGGCTGCAGATTTTGTGGATCCTCACCTCTGTGGTGCTTACACCTGTCAGGTACCTCCCCTGTGAGATCCATCACTGTTTCTCAAAGGGAATCAGGGGCTGCAGTTCAGGGGTTCCACAGTATGTCTTCTCCTGCTCTCTGCAGTGAAGTATTATCTTCTACTGTCTGACATAAAGGGTTGATTAAGATCTTAATGGCTGAGGCTGGGGTGATTGGTTGGGTGTCGTAGCTCGGCACCAGGCATCCCCCAGCAGCTGTTGTGATGGTGGGTGTGTCAGAAGGATTTGAGGAGGGTGCTAGGTGGTCAGTTGTTGGACAGTCGTGAAGTGGGTCAAGGTGGATAGTCCAGGTATGATGAATGGACTGATGCCAGGACAAGACAGATGGACATTCACCTTGCAGGCCAAATGAGGTTGTTCATCTTCTTCTGGTATCGGCCTCCAATCCTCAATGTTTTGATTTGATTTATTATTGTCACATGTAGTATCATACAGTGAAAAGTATTGTTTCTTGCGTGTTATACAGACAAAACATACTGTTCATAGAGAAGGAAACTAGGACTGTGCAAAATGTAGTATTACAGTTATAGCTAGGGTGTAGAGAAAGATCAACTTAATGCAAGGCTTGTCCATTCAGAAGTCTGACAGCAGCAGGGAAGAAGCTGTTTTTGAGTCGGTTGGTATGTAACCTTAGACTTCTGCATCTTTTTCCTGAAAAAGGTGGAACAGAGAATGTCCAGGGTGCATGAGGTCCTCAATTACACTGGTTGCTTTGCTGAGGCAGCAGGAAGTGTAGACAGAATCGATGGGAGACTGGTTTGCATGATGGTTTGAGCTACATTCACAACTTTTTGTAGATCCTTGTGGTCTTGGGCAGAGTAAGTGCCATACCAAGCTGTGATACAACCAGAAAGAATACTCTCTATGGTGCATCTGTAAAAGTTGGTGAAGTCATAGCTGACATGCCAAATTTCCTTATTCTTCTGAGAAAGTAGAGACATTGGTGAACTTTCTTAACTATAGTGTCAGCATGGAGGGACCAGGACAGGTTGTTGGTGATCTGGACACGTAAAAACTTAAAGCTCTCGACCTTTTATGTTCATCCCCATTGATGTAGAGAGGGGCATGTATATCTTTATGCTTCCTGAAGCCAATGACAATCTCCTTTGTTTTGTTCACATTGAGAAACAGATTATTGTTGCCGCACAAGTTCACTAGATTCTCTATCTCATTCCTTGTACTATGACTCATTATTGTTTGAGATCCAGGCTACTACAGTGGAGTCATCAGCAAACTTGAATATCGAATTGGGGGAGAATTTGGCCACACAGTGATAGATATATAAGGAGTCTAGTAGGGGGCTGAAAACACAGCCAGTGTGAGACCGTGGGCACTGACTGCTTTCCAGGCCCAATTGAAGTTCCCGGTTTTGGTCGTCTTCCCTCTCAGGGATGCAGGATGGACCGCCTCTCCTCCAATGTTTCAGTCACCATCCCAGCTCTCCCTTGGTGAAATATGGGGTTGGTCTCTGTGATGCCATCTCCCCAGCATAACTGACTATAAATACAGTGGGAATATTTAAATGCAGCTCCCCCTTTGTTAATGGCGCACAGCTGCAGCCACTTTGGGTGAGTCACATGATTATTCACATGATTCTCCCAGATCCCACGCCCCGACATAAGTCTGAATGAATCAGATTAGCAGATGATCAATTAAATATGTAGGGTCGGTTTGGAGCTGGATTCACTTAGCTCTTGCAATTCTCCAACCCTCGGGTGCAATGGAAAATTGCGTGAATTATTATTGGGGTGGGATCTCCTCAGCTCGCAGTACTGGTCGATCAGCGAGCGCTTAAGTAAGGGTAAGAAACAAAAAATTATGTTCATGTCCGATTTCCCACCTTTTATGATCTTGCCAGCCCCATTTTGCTACTGAATTCAGCCTCGTGCCAGAAATATAGCAAGAAATTAACGAGGCTCAGATGCTATTGTTCAGGCTCACTTACCTTAGCCCCCTCACCTGTCAAATTTCCATGGGGGAGAGGAATTTTCAACGTAACTTTGAGGCGGGGGCATCTTGTTTTATAAACATCTGGATCCTTGAGATATCAGTCTTGCTGGTATCTTTAGGTACCCAGTCCAAAAAAATTCTAAGTGTGGTTGAATTGCAAACCAAGACAGTATGGTGGCACAGTGGTTAGCACTGCTCCAGCGACCCGGATTCAATTCTGGCTCCAGGTCACTATTTATGCAGAGTATGTGCGTTCTCCCTGTGTCTGTGTGGGTTCCCTCCAGGTGCTCCGGTTTCCTCCCATAGTCCAAAGATGTGCAGCTTAGGCTGATTGACTACATTAAATTATTCCTTAGTTTCAGGGGGACGAGCAGGATAAATAAATGGGATTATGAGATAGGGCCTGGGTGGGATTGTGGTCGGTGCAAACTCAATGGGCTATAAATGGCCTCATGCATTGTACAGATTCTATGATTCTATGAATCGCACCAACCCTCCTAGTAGGAATCTCACTGGTTTTCCCACTGGGGACAACACTAGGAAATTATTTGGGAGAATTTTGCCTATTTAATTACACATTAAATAAATAATTCCAAATAATCTGCTTTTAGGCAGTGCATTCATTACCAGATGCTTTGGAGAGATTTAACATAGAAAACAAAAGTACTACAGTGTGATTTCAAGAGGAAGTATTGCATGATATTTGAAAGGAAAGAATGTTAGCTCAATATAAAATTTGTCACATCTTCTTGGGAGCATATTATCTCCAGGTTGTCTCTGGTCAGTTTCCTGCTATTTCTCCACATTATCTTTTCATATTATATGTAGTTGATACATTAAACCACATGATCACCCAAATAATGTCTTAGTGAGGATCAAAAAGCTTAATTAATGTTTAATCTATGTTATTGATGTATAGGTATGATGTATAATGAATACAAAGACTCCGTCAGTGATGTAGATCCTAAAGTGAGTGCAGAACTCTGAATCAGCAGTTATATTAGACTGCCAAGGTTAGCTCATCTTCACTTAATTAATGGATGGAAAACTCTTTATGGAATGTCAGGCTTGAATTCCCAGTTAGCATTCTGTTGCATCGAGCACTATAAATTCATAGTCTATTGTGGTTCACTAGCTGATTAGACAAACCTTTCAGAAGTAGACTGACGTGATTGTACTATGGAACCAGTGCAAATTATTTTTCTTTATTCAATGCCCACAAGTACAGAAGACATTCCAAAATTTCTTTCCTCCCAATTGTTAGGTTTTATCTTTGAGCCAACCAACACAACCAAAACCAGATTAATTTGACTTTTTGTATTACTATTGTAAGATGTACAATATTTTCTTTAAGAATAATCCAGCTAACAATCAGCGTCATGTAACAGGAACATGTCTCAGGACATAGAACAAAGAACGAAGAAAACTACAGCACAGGAACTGGTCCTTTGGGCCTCCAAATGTTTGCCTAATGTAGTGGTATTACTGCTGGACTGTTAATCCAGAAACTCAGCTAATATTCTGAGGACCCAGGTTCGAATCTCACCAAGGCAGGTGGTGGAATTTGAATTCAATAAAAAAATCTGGAATTAAGCAATTACTGATGACCATAAAACCATTGTTAACAGTTAGTGAATCATCTGGTTTAGTAACGTTCTTCAGAGAAGGAAATCTGCCATCCTTACCTGCTCTGGCCTACATGTGACTCCAGAGCCACAACAATGTGGCTGACTCTCAACTGCTCTCTGAAATGCCAGGTGCAACTAGAGATGGGCAATAAATGCTGGCAAGCCAGCAATATCCATGTTCCATGAATGAATAAAAAAAAGAATCTAACCATCACCTCCTGACATTCAATGGCATTATCATCACTAAATACCCCCCACCATCGACATCTTGGGTGTTACCATTGACCAGAAACTGAACTGAACCAGCCATATAAATACTGTAGCTACAAGAGGCTAGAAATCTTGTGACAATTAACTCACCTCCTGATTCCCAAAGCCTATCCACCATTTTCAAAGTACAATCAGAAGTCTGGTGGAATACCATCCACTTGCCTAGATGAATTTAGCTTCGGGTGCCTACTTTTCAATCTATTTCTAAATTTTCTGCCACCTCCTTCAAATTAACCAATGTTAACTGTCCAAAAATATTCATAATTAAGTCTCTTTCAAGAAAAGCTTCAGCAATGTATCACGCCACATTAATTACTCACTGATTACAACAAAAATAATGATGAAACCCCAGTTATTTGAACTCTGGTCAATTAAAGAACATCCTTTTCCAGCCTTTTGATTCGTATCCGCAAAAAGACTGCAACATGTTACCATTCCCATAAAATCAATAACTATTATAGATATTTGAATTCTGACATGACAAATTTTAAAATTTTGCATGTAACCAACTAAAAGCAACATGAACTAACCTAATACCCTTGAATTAAGAAAAGGTAACCCTTACTAATGTTCTAATATTACTAAAAGCTCACATGCCTCATACATACATAACATCATGTTTGCCACAGGATTATTTTTTGTAGGAAATTTCATACTCATTCCCATCTTGTAACAGATTCCTGTCTCTCTATTTTGACCATCAAACAGCTCTTCCATCAGTTATCGAGACCAATTATCAGCAATAAGGCCTACTTAGGTGATTTCTTCTTCTGGTCTTGCCAGGACTAATCTTCCAGATTCTGTAGTTTGCAATAGGTCTGTTTGATCCAGAGACTCTTCGCTCTCCCACTTTCTGCCTGGGAGTTCACAAAGGACTTGCAGCCTTCTGTCTTTGTAAGGGATCCCTGTTTTTGTCCAAAAACTCAGATCAAAAGTTTGTCCACAGTTAACCCAGCTGCTTCCAGCCTTTGTTTTCATGTATGAACATTTTCAGCTCGCTCCCAGTAAGTCTCAACCTGGGCTCCCTTTCCCTGTGGTAACCAAGCCACACAGGCATGTTGACTGGCAGAAATCATGGCAAATTGTGTAAATTTCATCATTACTCCATTTTACTTTGAATGAAAGAGATAGTTAAAAAGACAACTTGCAGAGATCCAATCCCCTGCATTCCACCGTGTTATTAATTACAGCTTCATTATTCCTTTTGTGCCTCCACACAGTGAGCAGATATTTGAGTACTAACTGTAAATTATTGCTGGTCTGATTGGCCATCAAGGCGAAAACAGTTGAAAGAGAAAGATTAATCCAGGGGTTCAGGTGAATGAGGGAGGCACTGAATAACAGGGGGTATATTGAAGTCATTGCTGTTGTCCACTTGGGGTGAGTTATCAGCCAATGCAATCCACAGATTGCAACCACGGATTGAAGGATTAAATCCTGCCAATTCTCTTTGAGATAGATTTTAATCCCAAATGATAACAGAAGTAAAACATAAGAAACAAACCATAGGAACAGGAAGGAGTAAGCCATCTGGCTCCTCAAACCTGCTCTACCATTCAAGAACATCATGACAGATATGATCGTGTCTCTAACTCTACATTTATGTTCACCTCCCTTGACTCCCATACAGTTCAAAAGTCTATCTGATTCAGCCTTGAATATATTTAATGGCCCGACCTCTCTCTAGGTTCAAAGAATTCCAAAGATTATCAACCCTCAGTGAGAAGAGATTCCTCCAGAGGGGCACATATTAAACGTGGATGCACTCAGTCACTTACCTCTGCTGCAGACAATACCTTCACCACCAATACCAGAAGAAATCGGTATGTTTCAATTCGGTTATGTTTACCTTAGTGTTGGAAAGGGATGGGCACGTACCGAATAACAGTAGTTATAGCTGGGGGAAAGGTAATTATGAGACTGTTAGGAGAGATTTAGGATGCATAGGGTGGAGCAGGAAATTACAGGGGCTGGGGACATCTGAAATGTGGAGCATATTTAAGGAACAGCTTCTGCATGTCCTTAATGAATATGTACCTGCCAGGCAGGGAGGAAGTGGTCGAGTGAGGGAACCATGGTGTACTAGGGAAGTTGAATCTCTGGTGAAGAGGAAGAAGGAGGCTTATATAATGATGAGATGTGAAGGCTCAGTTAGGGCAATAGAGAGCTATAAATCAGCCAGGAAGGAGCTAAAGAGGGAGTTGAGAAGAGCTAGAAGAGGACACGAGAAGACTTTGGCGGATAGGATTAAGGAGAATCCTAAAGCTTTTTACAGGTATATAAATAATAAAAGATTGGTTAGGGCAAGATTAGGGCCAGTCAGAGATAGCAGTGGGAAGTTATGCGTGGAGCCTGAGGAGATAGGAGAGACACTGAATGAGTATTTTTCGTCAGTATTCACACAGGAGAAAGACAGTGTTGTCGGGGAGAATACTGCGATACCAGGTTGTAGACTGGGCAGGATTGAGGTTCATAAGGAGGAGGTGTTAGTGAATCTTGAGGGTATGAAAATTGATAAGTCCCCTGGGCCAGATGGGATTTACCCTAGGATTCTCTGGGAGGCTAGAGAGGAGATTGCAGAGCCTTTGGCTTTGATCTTCATGTCATCGTTAGCTACAGGTATAGTGCCGGAAGACTGGAGGATGGCAAATGTTGTCCCTTTGTTCAAAAAGGGGAGTAGGGACCATCCTGGAAATTATAGACCGGTGAGCCTGACTTCTGTTGTGGGCAAAGTCTTGGAAAGAATTATAAGGGATAGGATTTATAAGCATCTAGAGAGGAATAAATTGATTAGGGATAGTCAGCACGGTTTTGTGAAGGGTAGGTCGTGCCTCACAAACCTTATTGAGTTTTTTGAGGAGGTGACCAAAGAGGTAGATAAGGGTAAGGCAGTTGATGTAGTGTATATGGATTTTAGCAAAGCGTTTGATAAGGTTCCCCATGGTAGGCTACTGCAGAAAGTGCAGATGCATGGGATTGAAGGTGATTTAGCAGTTTGGATTAGGAATTGGCTAGCTGATAGAAGACAGAGGGTGGTGGTTGATGGGAAATATTCAACCTGGAGTGCAGTTACAAGTGGTGTACCTCAAGGATCTGTTTTAGGGCCACTGCTGTTTGTCATTTTTATAAATGACCTAGATGAGGGTGTAGAGGGTTGGATTCGTAAATTTGCTGACGATACCAAAGTGGGGGGAGTTGTAGACAGCGAGGATGGATGTTACAGTTTGCAGAGGGACATAGATAGGTTGCAGAGCTGGGCCGTGAGGTGGCAAATGGAATTCAATACGGATAAGTGTGAGGTGATTCACTTTGGTAGGAATAACAGGCATTTGAAATATAGGGCTAATGGAAGGACCCTTAATAGCGTTGTCGAGCAGAGGGATCTTGGGGTACAAGTACATAGCTCTTTGAAAGTTGGCACCCAGGTTGATAAAGTTGTTAAGAAGGCGTACGGTGTGTTAGCTTTTATTGGTAGAGGGATTGAATTTAGGAGCCGTGAGGTTATGTTACAACTGTACAAAACTCTGGTGCGGCCGCACTTGGAGTATTGCGTACAGTTCTGGTCGCCGCATTATAAGAAAGATGTGGAAGCATTGGAAAGGGTGCAGAGGAGGTTTACCAGGATGTTGCCTGGTATGGTGGGAAGGCCTTATGAGGAAAGGCTGAGGGACCTGAGGTTATTTTCATTAGAGAGAAGAAGGTTACGCGGTGACCTAATTGAGGCGTATAAGATGATCAAGGGATTGGATAGGGTGGATAGTGAGAGCCTTTTTCCTCGGATGGTGATGACCAACACGAGGGGACATAACTTTAAATTAAGAGGTGGTAGTTATAGGACGGATGTCAGAGGCAGGTTCTTTACACAGAGGGTGGTGAGAGCGTGGAATGCCCTGCCTGCAGCAGTTGTGGACTCGCCTACTTTGGGGGCATTCAAATGTTCGGTGGATAGGCATATGGATGATATTGGAATAGTTTAGATTAGAGAGTCCACTGGCCGGCGCAACATCGAGGGCTGAAGGGCCTGTACTGCGCTGTTACGTTCTATGTTCTAAATCGGATTGGCGCTGCATTTGATAGAATCTTTGTCGTTCTCAGCAAATTATTTATAAAAAAGTAGATCAAAAGAGATCTGATATTATCAAAAGTTAAGAGTGGTGATGTAAGGATGCCGATATGATAAGTCAAAGAAATTTAAACATTAACAGCAGTGGTGGATGGAGATAATGTGTGAGGATGTTATTGTAGAGTACTCATGTTATAGTGGCGCCCCAGGGGTGACAACTTTTATTACAGGAATTGCATGATGCACAGCCAGGACTAATTAGGATGAAAGCAGTTGCCCAAAGTAATGTTTAGCAGCTGGGCATCAATAAAGAAAGATTGGTCAGCCAGTGACCGAGCTGTGAATCCTAGCAGGCATTGCCATCACCGGCAAATACGCATCTATGGGAGTGGCCAGGTAGGCTGTGGTCAAGCTATATGTCAATTTTTGCAGATCTGTTCATGGGGCACATGTTTCTCATTTTGGTTGATGTGCATTCCAAATGGTCAAATGTCTAATTAAAGAAGACTACAACAGCCACAGCCACTACTGATAATTTGAGGCAGATTTTTGCCATCCATGGCATCCCAAAGGTCTTAGTGTCAGACAATGGCATTGCATTTACAGAGGAGGAATTTCGGAAATTTGTCAAGTCAAATGGTATTCGCCATGTTTGTTCAGCACTTTATCACCAAGCTTCCCATAGGTTAGTAGAATGAGTTGTACAAACGTTCAAATCATCAATGAACAACAAATTAATAGGACAATACCTGGACATTTAGCAAGTTTCATGTTATACAATAACTTTGAAGAAAGTCTTACATGAGAGGCTAGTATGAGAGGAAAGAATGGGACCAGTCTCCTAAGTTACAGAAGTACAAGGTCATTGTGTAAAAAAACATCTAGATCATTTGAGAGAAAGAGAGAGAGTTGAGCTTGATATCAGCATTGTAGGATGGAGACAAACAGGTGTGTACTGCGATAGGCTTGTGTTCACAGTTGCTGATACAATCCCTGTTATAAGTGTGGAATTATGGCATTCAGCAGTGTCTGAAACCAATTGGGCCGTAGCTACTGAAGAGGACCTTGACCGCTGGTGATGAGTTTACCTTTTGCAACAGCTAATTCTTTACTCACCAAAGATCGTAGCACTGAATTGAGAGGTTCCTCCACGATCTCAAAGTCTCTTGATAGACTGAACTTTTGATGAGATTTCCTTGAGGTGTTCCTTATGTCTTTTTGAATGCACATTCCTATATTTAATGATGATCCTTTGTTTCATTTTTAGAGGAACAAAGGAGTTAGGGAGGGAAGGAGCATGATGGCATGGCGCCTTTAAACGGAGGGTGATCCCTGAGGTTCACGTGATTGGGCTGGAATGGGTACAAGGGTGGATGCCTTGGGTTGTGGGAACTCAGTTGGAGTCAGGGAGAAGAAGAGATTAGATATGTATTGTAGTTCTGTAGATCATTGTACATTTATAAATATTAGTGGTAATAAACAAGTTGCCTTCAAAATTATTACAGTTTTGATGAAATGATCCAATCTCCCAACTGCTTGAAAATGGCCTCAAGTACTTCAGTGTAGAGGACCTGAAATAATATTTATTTCAGCAGCTCTCTCAGGGAACTCATGATTTGGTTATAAAGTTTTGCCACCTCTTTGATGTTACCACTTGTACCTTTGTCCTTGTCCAGTTCTGAAAGTAATGTTTAGACAGGTTTGAATCAATTATTACAATCCATGTTGGGATCAACAAACAATAAAAAAAAATGATTGCCAGATGAACACAATGAAAAATCAATAAACAAGATTTCACCCTATTGATGGAGGTCAAAATCAAAATCAAAGTCAATGTGGATTTTATACTACAGCATGGATACAAAAAAAGTTAGATCTTGCTTTCTCTAAAGTTGCCTGCTTGTAATTTGTGGTGCGTATTCAATTATGTTGACTGGGAGCTTATATGTAGTCAAATCCAAAAGACCAGATGAGTAGATGAAACTTTGATTGTACAAAACTTCAAAGGTACAAAATGTTGATCGTAGCAATCCCAAGCAAACTTTTGTGGGGTCATCGCCTTTTGTCTTTACAAAAAATATATTATAACATGGACTAATATATTATATATTATAAATATATTATAACCTGTATGGACTAAGGATGCATAATGAATAATAAGGTGGGCTTGGTAACTTGAACACTGATTTCTTTATTAGAAGTGTGCACTGTTCCACAGTCAGATCTCTGACCATCCAGCTGAGTCCCACAACAGGGTGGCGCTAGTTGTCCAGGGGTCACCTGACCTGCACTCTTAAAGGTTCAGTCCACAACCAAACCCCAATATACTGTCTCCTAAGTGTCAAATTTGTGTAAAAACTGGAGTAAATCAAGCTGTTTTTTTTCAGCGGGAGTTTCAAAATGTGCATCACAGAGATCCTTAGTGTGAATCATACTAAAAATCAGTGGGTGGGGTCTATTCCCACTGGAGAGGCCAGCAACATGATGCTGAGCAGACCTTTGCGCATGCAACAATCAGCACTGAGATTGGCACATACGCAGTAACCCACACTGCTGTCCTCCCGATCATGGGCCAACCTGGCTACTTGGCCATTCCCATAAATACGTATTTGCCAGTGGTGGCAATGCCTGTTAGGATTCACATCTCAGGCACTGGCTGATCAATCTTTCAACTTCTTTATTGATGCCCAGCCACTAAACATTATTTCTGGGCAACTGCTTTCATCCCAATTGGTCCCAGTCGCTGGCCAGCCCCACGATTCCTGATCTTCATCAATGCGACCCTCCCCAACTCCCCCAGTTGCCCCAACTGGCTACCCGGTTGTGTCTGGACCCAACCTCGGCTGCTCCCTTCTGCTCCCACCCCACCTCAATCACCCCCACTCCTGCAGCTCCGATCTCCTGATAGCCTCCCAACCGGCAACCCCAACCCTTCCTCCCCCGCGGTAGCCCTGACCATCCCCTCCCACAGCAGGCTGACTCCCACCCACCTCCAACACCGATGCCCAATGCCCCCCTCCTTCTGTCATTCAGCCTGTGTGCAGAGTGGCAATGAGATACCCTACCCCACTGATTGCCTGATACCCAGTGGGAAATGCCAATGTAGCCTCTGGGCATTAGCACTTTGTTTCCTGGGCAGTGCCAGGGACCCAGGCTGGCACTGCCATGCTGGCAATGCCCAGGGAGCAATCACCAATGCCCACCCCCTTGGGAGGGGTGGGGGGAGCCTCGATGACCCCCTTCATTCGAGCAGGGTCGGGCCACCAACTCTCCTCAAGTGGGGAACGCAAGTGAGCAAACCACTCCTGGCAGCGGGTGGAGAGTGGGGGAGACGTTAGTGGGCCCAGTTGATTTCAGTTCTGGGCCCACTAGCCAAATGTAAAATAGATTTAAATGTCCATTAGCATGAATTATTCAGCTCTGCACTGATGTAAAAAATAGAATGTAAGACAGCCATTTCCAGCCAAATTATTCAAAATTAAAATGATCATTTGACTCAAAACAACTTTAAATACACTCATAAAACAGAGTTCATTCCGGGGTGAGAATGGCAAAGCTTTGTCTCCACGTAACATGGGAGAATCAAAAAGTTCCTTTACTCTAATAGAATTCTCTCAAATATTAAGATATACTTGATTAGAATGGATGATTTTATAATTCCTGAGGAAACAGAGTTCTGGATTCAGCTAAAGAGCAATGCCACATTGATGTCACTCACAGAGAGAACATGACTGAGAAGCATCTTAGAGAGTAGCTCCAGCTGTCTCTTTCTTTCTTCATATTGCTATTATGTAAATAAATAAATGTTTCCAACAAAAGACCATTGTCTGCAGCAAGATCTCACCAAGAGTAAGACGCTAATGAATCTTGAGATAAACCATGATAACAGAATCACCACCTAAATATTTAAGTCGTTTGTGTGTTGACGGGAATTAAATGCCAAAGGATTGAAGCTGCACCATAATATCATTAACAATATTGTTGTGACATCAAGGATTCTGCTGTGACATCAGAGCATTTCACTGTGACATCACAGGATTTCATTGTGACATCAGAACATCCTGCTGTGATATCAGAGGGTTCCACTGTGATATCAGAGCATTCCATTATGACATCAGAATATTCCGCAGTGCCGTCAGAGCATTCCCTGTGTCAGTAGAGGGTTCCATTGTGACATCAGAGTATTCTGCCATAACATTAGAGCATTCCATTGTGACATCAGCACATTCCACTGTGATGTCAAATCATTCTACTGTGACATCAGTGCATTCCACTGTAACACTGGAGCATTCCGTTGTGACATCAGAGCATTTCACTGTGACATCAGAAGGTTCCAGTGTGACCTAAAAGCTTTTCTCTTCACCCGGCTCTCCTTTAAATCCTTATTCTCCACTCCCTTTCAGCCCAGATTTTCAAGACACGTATCCTTTCTGCTTTCCTTCTTCAGCCTCTGAGTTAACAACTGCTGTTGGCCTTTATTCATTGATGCTGGCCCTTTCTTTTTAGTTATTAGTTTCCCTACAATGAAAGTTGTAAGCTCAGAGTAACATTAAGTGGACATGGAATGCTAATTTAATATTTATGGCATTTAACTGTAGCTTTGAATTCAACCAAAAGGCAACCTGCTAACTCACAGTAATTAGTATTTTTTTCTTCCTTCTCAGAACTAACAATTTAAGTATTTTAATGAGGCTGATGGGGTCTGATTTAAACTGTTTTACAAGTTTAATTGTGGCTAGTTAAAGGGAGCAGAGGACAGACTCTGGGAGAATGTAACTGCCTTAACAGTGGTGCTTCTGGACCAAGGGAAACAGAAGTTCATTCTCAAAGCCCTCCAAGTTTATCTCCCCATCAGAGTCTCCACACACCATGTTTGGGGATTGAACCACATCCTTGCTTCGGGATCAGTCCATCCCAGCCCCCAGGATTACAAGATCAAAATCAAAAATAAGAAATCAAATACTATAGGATCCTGTGGCTTACCCTGGAGTTTTCATTGGTCAGCTGGAAGCAAAGCTTGTCAATCAGACTGAGTTCTAAGTGGGAACCATGTAAATTACTAATGGAATACATACATCTGCGGCACATGGGCAGTCCGGACTTCCAAGTCTCTAACAGATGTCCCATACTTTATCCCTCACAACTCTTTATGCAATTCAGCTTTATTATCCTGGCCTTTTGCTTCTTTTATCTGATAATCCAATCTATTCCTGGCTAAGGACAGATATTAATAGAGCTACAGGATACAAAAATTAATTTCTCACAGACACCTAAAATGGCTCCTAATGACAAGAACCATGATAGTTGGTTCTTTCTGTAAGCAACTGAATATAAAATTCTCAAAAGCTATAGGGATTTCTATAGTTTTCACGCAGGCCTTTCAGTGATGCTGTCATAGAGCAACAAAACCTCTCCAATAAATCTGACAATAAAATCGAAAAACAAATCAATTATAAACTTTTCTGATCAATTATTCCTATCTTGCAATAACTTTAAATCAATTATCTTCAAGATACACAAGTCAACAATAATAACAGTCAAATATTCTGGCCAACTGCATTCTACTCCTCCATAAAAAGATATTTTATTAGTCCATGAAATCCAGAAGCTAACGCCTGAATTGGCTGACCCCCTACACCCTGGTTGCCTAGAAACCTAAGATGTTCAGCCCAAAGCTCAAATTCACATTTTTACAGATTCCCTTAGAGTCCACTGTGCAACTAGACAAACTCATGACAGCACATCCAGTACTAGACCATCTCGTCTAGACTATGAATAAGCCCTATTCATCATGTGATAAACTGTTCTCCCATCCAAAACTTTAGTTGATAAATCTTGCATATTTCCCAAGTTCAAATATTGTCTTGAAATATGGCTTTGCCCTAATGACTTTTACCATGATGCTTGTGATAAAGCGCAGAAGACCAAAGTAAAAATAGAACATTACAGCGCAGAACAGGCCCTTCGGCCTTCGATGTTGCGCCAACAATTAAGAAAAAGCAATGACCCTCTAACCTAAACCATTCCCTTTTCGTCCATAAACTTATCAACTAACCTCTTAAACACCACCAAACTTGGCGCATCTACAACTGCCACAGGCAGGGCATTCCACTCCGAACCACCCTTGGGTAAAGAACCTACCTCTGATATCCGTCCTATAACTATCACCCCTTAATTTAGAACATAGAACATAGAACATAGAACATTACAGCACAGAACAGGCCCTTCGGCCTTCGATGTTGTGCGACCAAAATAAAAGCAATGCCCCTCCAAACTAAACCATTCCCTTCTCTTCCATATACTTATCAATTAACCTCTTAAACGCCACCAAACTTGGCGCATCTACAACAGCTGCAGGCAGGGCATTCCACTCCCTAATCACTCTTTGAGTAAAGAACCTACCTCTGATATCCGTCCTATAACTCATACCCCTTAATTTAAAGCTGTGTCCCCTCGTGCTAGCTTTCTCCATCCTAGGAAAAAGGCTATCACTGTCACCCTATCTAAACCTCTAATCATCTTATATGCTTCAATAAGATCCCCTCTTAGCCGCCTCCTTTCTAACGAAAACAACCTCAAATCCTTAACCTCTCTTCATAGGACCTGCCCTCCATACCAGGCAACATCCTGGTAAACCTCCTCTGTACCCTCTCCAATGCCTCCACATCTTTCTTATAATGTGGGGACCAGAACTGCACACAATACTCCAAGTGCGGCCGCACTAGAGTTTTGTACAGTTGCAACATGATGCTGCGGCTCCTAAATTCAATCCCCCTGCCAATAAAAGCTAAGACTCCATATGCCTTCTTAACAACTTTATCCACTTGACTGCCTACTTTCAGGGATCTATTGACACATACACCAAGATCCTTCTGTTCCTCAACACTATTAAGAGCCCTACCATTAGCCCTATACTCTACACATTTATTGTTCCTGCCAAAGTGCATTACCTCACACTTTTCCACATTAAACTCTATTTGCCACCTCTCGGCCCAGCTCTGCAACTTGTCCAAGTCACTCTGTAAACTATAACACCCCTCTTCACTATCTACCACTCCACCGACTTTAGTGTCATCTGCAAATTTACTGATCCATCCCTCAATACCCTCATCCAGATCATTTATAAAAATTACAAACAGCAGGGGCCCCAAAACAGACCCCTGAGGCACACCACTCGTCACCGACGAGTGGAAAATATTTAAGGAAAATATTCCTTAAAATCAATAATACATTTAAAACATCAGCATTTATGTTTCATAATCATAATCGCTTATTTGAATCAACCACTCCATCTGATATGTGTAAATTGCTTTTTGTTAGTTTATTTTAAAGTAATTAACTGAACAGTGCTAGTTCTTAATGTGCACTGTTTCAAAAAGTCTCACTAATCTTATTACTCCACTTCAGTTTCACATTTGAAGAACTGTATTAATAATGAAGTACATAGATTGCTCCATTGGGCTTTTTGTTGCCAAGTTCAAGTCACATTTAAAAATGATATACTTGAAAAACGTAACACTCAAAAAGCAATACACTTTTCATAATAAGTCCAATGATGTGTGGGTTAGGTTGATTGGCCATACTAAAAATTGCCCCTTAGTGTCCTGAGATGCGTAGGTTAGAGGGATTAATGGGTAAATATGTACGGATATGGGGGTAGGGCTGGGTGGTCAGTCCATATTCAATGGGCCAGATTGCTTCTTTCTGCACTGTAGAGTTTCTATGAGTCTGTGATAAATGGATCACTCAAATGCAGCCACATAGTTGAGTTCAGAGCTGCAGCATAACAGTTCATGAGCCATCACATAACAAGGCTTCTCAGGTTTTATTTGGCTTGCAACAATATCATTGACTTTCAAGATGTCAGGGCATAAGTAAAGTAAAATGGTTGGAAATATGTTGCTAATTAAATTTCAGTTGTTATTTTCCTTTATTTCCTTTATGGAGCATGGCTGTCACTAGCTAGACTAGCATTTATTGCCCTTCAGAAAGTGTGGTGAGCTGCCTTCTTGAATCATTGGAGTCCCTGAGGTGTAGGTACACCCACAATACTGTTAGGGAAGGAATTTCAGGAATTTGATTCAGTAACAGTGAAGAAACGGCAGTATATTTCCAAATCAAGATGATAGTGACTTAGCGGGGGACTTCCAGGTGATGGTGTTCCTAACTACCTGCTGCTCTTGTCCTTCAATATGGCAGTGGTCAGAGGTTTAGAAGGTGCTGCCTAAGGAACCTTCCTGAGATGCTGCAGTACATCTTGTAGGTGGTACATACAAATGCCACTGTTCATTGGTGGTGCAGGGATTGAATATTTGTGGAATTGGTAGCAATCTTGCTTTGTCCTGAATGATGTCAAGAGTCTTGAGTGCTGGTGGAGCTGCACTAATCCAGGCAAGTGGAGCGTATTCTATTATACTCCTGACTTCTGTCTTGTAGATGGGGGAGAGACTTCGACGGGGGAGTCAGGAGAATTCTGAGCCTTTGACCTGTTCTGGTGGCTACAATATTTATATGACTAGTCCAGGTCAGTTTCTGGTGAATGGTAACCCCTAGCAAGCTGATAGTGGAGATTCGGTAATGGTAATGCCATTGAGTATCAAGGGGCAATAGTTAGATAGAATGGTTGTGTGGCTGGAATATTACTTGCCTCTTGTCACCCAAGCCTGGATATTGTTCATTTCTTGTTGTATTTGGACGTGAACTGCTTCCTATCTCAGGAATAGTGCTGAACATTGTGTAGTCACCTGCATGTACACCACTTCTGACGTTACGAAAGTCATTGATGAAGCAGTTGAAGGTGGTTGGGCCTAGGACACTACCCTGAGGGACTCCTTCAGTGATACCCTGGAACTGAGATAATTGACCTCCAGCTACCACAACTGCTTTCCTTTGTGCCATGTATGATTCCAAGCAGTGGAGAGTTTTCCCCCTGGTTCCCATTGATTCCAGTTTTGCTGGGGCTCTTTGATGCCATACTCAGTCAAATGATGCCTTGGTATTAAGGCGGTCACTCTCAACTCAGCTCTGGCATTTACCTCTTTTGTTCATGTTTGAACCAAGGCTATAATGAGGTCAGGAGCTGAGTGAATCTGCCAGATCACAAACCGAGCATCCGTGAGCAGGTTATTGCTGAGTATTTACTGCTTGAGAGCATTGTTGATGACTTTCCATCATTTTTTCAATGATTGAGAGTTGAGTGATGGGATTGTAATCAGCCAGGTCATATTAATCCTGTTTATTGCGTATATGAAAGATCTAGACAATTTTCCACATTTCTGGATTGATGCCAGTACTGTAACTTTACTAAAACAGTTTGATCAGGGACACAGCAAGTACTGGAGCACAAGTCTTCAGGATCATTGCCAGAATGTTGTCAGGGCCCATAGCCTTTGAGTATCCAGTGCCTCCAGCCATTTCCTGAGATCATATGGAGTGAATTAAATCGAATGAAGACTGACATATGTGAAGCTGGGGACCTCTGAAAGAGACTGAGATGGATCATCCACTTGGAACTTCTGGCAGAAGGTTGTTGCAAATATCCCAGCCTTATTTTTTTACAGGATGTGCTGGGTTTCTCCATCATAGAGGAGGGAATATTTGTGGAGCCTCCTCCAGTGAGTTGTTTAATTATCCACCACCATTTACAGCTAGATATGGCAGGCCTGCAGAATTTAACTCTGTCTATTGCTTACTGCTTATGCTGTTTGACATACAAGTAATCCTGTATTGTTGCTTCATAAGGCTGGCCCCTCATTTTTAGGTATAGTGTTGCTTCTGGCATATCCGACTGCGCTCTTCATAACACCAAGTTCATTCCTTGGCTTGGGTGATGGTTGAGTGGGATATATGTCAGACCATGAGGTTACAACAGTTTGTGATTCAGTACAATTCTGCTGCTGCTAATGACCCACTGCGCCTCATTGATGTCCAGTTTTGAGTTGCTAGATCATGTTCAAAATTTATCTCATTTAACATTGTGATAGTGCTACACAACACGATGGAGGGTATCTTCAGTTTGAAGAAGATAGTTAATCTCCACAAGAAACTGTACAGTGGTCACTCCTACCCATTCTATCCTGGACAAATGCATCTATAACAGGTAGGTTGGTGAGGATGAGATCAAGTATGTTTCTTCCTCTTGTTGGTTCCCTCACCACTTGCCACAGTTCCAGTTTAGCAGCTATGTCCTTCAGCACTCAGCCAGCTCTCTCTGCTGAGACAATCCTCCACTCAGAGTATCGCTATCATCCTCAGTCCACCACCACTCATGACTGCAAGGCTGCAGAGCTTAGATCTGATCCATTAGTTGTGAAATTGCTTAGCTCTGTCTACTAATTGCTGTTTATGCTGTTTGGCAAGCCAGTAGTCCTGTGCTATATTTTCACCAGGTTGGCACTTCATTTTTAGGCATGCCCTCTTTGGTATGTACTAATCTGTAGGAGATCTCCCTGTCCATGTTTGATCTGGTGCCGTGAGACATAAAGGTAATGTTGAGTATTTCAATAAGCAACTGCATGTCATTGTGCTGCCACATCTGCTGGATCTATCCTGCTCATGACACAGGGCGTAACCAGATGCATTTTTACAACAATTAACAATGGTTTCATGGTTGCTATTAGACAGATATTTTATTGACTTTAAATTCCACCATCTGCCATTGTGGAATTTGAACCAGAGTCCTCAGAAGATTATCCTTGATATCTGGATTACTCATCAGTAACAATATCACTGTGCCACCATCTCCCAATGTTGTAGTAATTCACACATGTTGAAGTTTTTATCCTATTGGGTCACATAGGTTCAAAATGATAATCATGGCTCCCTTCTCAATTCTTGCCTTGCTCTCACCCATTTCAATTTTAACTGCCCAGGCTGCATTAATATTTGGGGACACATTTAGGAGTCCAGGGCAATGGTAACTGTCTCTAGCAACAGTTATCACAGTACCAGTCCTGTCAATGAAATTGGATGGCAAACAAGATCTGGACTAGAAGAGACAAAGGGGGATTCCTTTCTTCTTGTATGCTGGAAGAAACATGCCTCCTCAAGTCTTTGCAATTAAATCTTGGGTCTCTGCTGTCATTGGTTTGCTTTCCCCTCTCTCAATTGCCTTCAGACCCCAATGTTGTACTGGCTTTACCACTGCTCACAGCTGACTACTGCTTTCAAACATACAGGTCCAGTGTTCCCAGCACATTGCTGGCCTACTGGTGATAAGGAATCTTGCTGACCCTGAAATAATGTCATCAACAGATACTCACTGAACAGTGGAATGTGAGGTCTGGTGTATAAAAGAACAGGCTTGGCATGTGAGGTCCTCATTGGCACATTGGGTGAATTTTCCCGTTCTTCGAACCGAGAGAATTGTAGCAGGGCAGGGGTGAACTATGGAGAGGTCTGTTGACCACAGATGGGATTTTTTAGTCTTGGAGCAAACACAACTAGAAAATTCCACCCATTGTGGCTTGCAAACTTCGATGGGATGTTCATAGATCTAACTAGGTGTCTGAGAGAAATGAAATAGTGACTGACTGGAGCATGGAGAGAGCAGCATGGAGACTGGCAGAAATTGTCCCCTATACAGTTTCTCAGAGATCTGAACATATGGCCTGCTATTCTGTGAGGACTCGAGAACAAAATTTGGACAGCACAATATATGAGCTGAAATTTTTGATAGAAGCTGCTATGAAAATAATTTCAATTTCACAAGGCCACTGGGTAATTTGATAACTGCTCAATTTGGTGTAAAAACACGGAATATTTGAGTCCGTTTACACAAGTCATATACAGGGTAAGTGTGATACCATGTTTCTTAACATCAATATCTGTGACAACTCAGAGTTGATTGCTGGACAGGAAAGGATCTTATTTTAGCAGGTTAAAGAGCAGATTGTCCCATTTGGAAACTTGTGTAGAGATCCTCTGTCCATTCAATCCAATATTAGACTGATGTCTAGCAGTCAGAACACAGTATCCAAGGAAATTGTGTATGAAGCACACTGTGGAAGGACTCTCAAAAGTATGTTAAAGGTCCTGATGAAAGATTTAATGCTGAAAACCTTTTCTGAGGAGAGAAGTTAAAAAGGGTGACCACAGTGTGGGCTATTTTGGTGCCCTGGGACCAAATCCAATCCAGAGTAATTGTTGTCGTGGAAAGATGGCAGTGTAGGGGTAGATAGATACAGATTATAGCCTCTTCATGACACCTTCCTCATTCCACATGCTAGTAATTTTTCACTTGTTGTTTCTCTCCCTCAGTGTGCACAACTTGTGGTGAAAAAGATGTACAGCATCAGTTCCAATTCTTCACAGATTGTTGGGCATTTGCACCACTCTGTTAATCTTCTCTTTAAAACATCAGTTTATATTTAAGTAGAAATCAACTTGAAATCATAGAATCCCTACAGCGTAGAACAAGGCCACTTGCAACTTAGCTGAATATGTGCTGTACAAATAAAACTTTTGGCCTTGTTTTGTTTTGTCTTGGAAGTTTGTGATGATGGAATGCTTTCAATTTGAGAACCACTGTCAATTATTCTGTATAGTCAGTTTATAATTGCACGTTTTTAATTAACAAGGCATAATACTGTAAACAAAGCCAGAACCTTCAATCTCATGAACCTCTCCATTGAAATAAATTGCATTTCATATAATTTCTAAATTTACAGCATGAATTCAAACTAATCTCATTTAAATTAGTTCCTTATTCTAATTGAGAAGCTTAATGGATAATGCTGTTTAAGAACGTGATCCAAACATCCATAAGACAGCACTCAGTGAAGATGCTGCCTGTTCTGGGAGCAATTCTTCTCAAAATAAAAGATTTAGATAGGTTTCTTGTGGCACATATTCAGCTGATATATCAAATTTTCAGGCAATAAAAATATTCCCTGTAGTGGCAACTCCCTAGACCGTGTCAATCCCAATCTAAATTTAGTAGTTTCTTTCACTGGGCTCTTATGAAGTAAACACAAAGGTTCTAATATTCACCTGGAGGTGGGAGCGATGGGGATGGGAATAGCAGTAGAGCTATTTCAGGAAATATAAAGGAACAGGTTTCAATCGAGCCTGCCAGTTTGGTGACAGGGCCAAATTAACATCTTTTGTCAGATTGAAAGACAAGTTGCTGTCAGGGTGGGTAGGCCACCAATTACCTGGCCACAGCTGGGATATGGAGAGGAGGGAGGGAAGGAATGTAAAGGCTGTGGTTAGGAGAGGTTGGAGGCTGGAGTGAGACTGGGGATGGAAAGAGGGATGTGAGATTTCAGATTGAATGGCTGGGGATCAGAGACCAGATGTAGTGGGAGAAGTTTGGAAAGAGTGAGGAGAGGTGGTGGGGGAGGAGAGGGAATCCAAATTTGTCAGTAGGAGATAGAAGGTGACAGACATGGAAAGCAGGAAGGAAGGAAGGGATTGAAAAGACCATGTCAATGGGGGGGATCATGGTTCCAGGTGAGCAGCCGAATCTCCTGAAAGTGAGTTTATCACCTATCTCTCCCCAACCCCCACACCCAGTCTCACCTTTATTAAAACAAGTCGTCAATAGGTAAAATGTAAATTGGATTTGTATTTAACATTTTTAACATTTTAATATTCCTCATGACCTTAAATCCTTCCATTTTAGGAATTAAAATGCCCCCAAATATAAGTGATCACTTCTGTCAGGTTATCACTAGTATTTTCATCTGCAATTTTGTGATTTACTTAAGTCACACCTTATACTTTTGTATGCTTTGCAGAGCTTTCCAAACCAGACCTGATTATGGGGTGAACAATGGGTCAAAATCAGACCAACTGCCCATCTTACAAACCGTTCAGTGAGATCAGGTGGGTTATAAAAATAGCAGCTGACCTGAGTCTGTCAGTTTCCCATTGGGGACGATGTGTTAGGTTCACTTTGCCACCTATATATTTTGGAGAATCTGATTCTTACATGGCTCATGGCTTATTGTCCTGATTGCTAGTCTGTATTTATATTTCAACGATCTCCTCCTTTTCCTTCACAGATGCATCCACTTAAACTTCAATAAAAGGATGTGAGTCTGTTTGACAGACAGACTGAAAAGCTGTCAATTTCATTGCATGGCAGCAATATATTCTGTTTTTCCAGTTGTCCTTTACCTCTTGACAGAAGGTTGTCATTCATATTTAAGCTTTTCTCAGCAGCTTGTCAGTCAGTACCTTTACAAGTGGCGATGCTTTGGTTATCAGCTTAACTGAGCTATTTATGGTAGATTTATACATGTATACATGCACTGATGCACACATATACAACATGCATACTTACCCACGCACATTTGGTTAGAAATATATACTGCATGGCAGCATAAAATGGATAGCATTGCATGGTTCACCTGCTACACATCCTGCCCAGTATTCTGATCCACTGATGTCAATGGAACTGGATATTGGGATGGGCAGAGAATGGGAGGCGAATACCGACCTTATATTTTGTACTACTGAGCAAGCCAAATTTCTACACAACACTTTCCATTGGGAGTCACCACAATCTGTATTAGCTGATATCATTATCCTCATTAGCCTAGGGATGAGAAGGTCCCTACCACCCACTTAAGTTACCTCAACACTGACTGGGATTTGAACATTTGTTTGACTTGCTATCACTAGGCAGTGAACCACTGTGGGAACCCAGGTAACGAATTAACTCTGTTAGAATGGCTGTCGCGTAGGATGAAGCAAGGAAGCTTCATTCACTGCATTAGCCAGGCCTCAGAAGAAACAGAAAAGGTAACAGACGGAGAAAGAAGAAAATCTAAGACTGTAAACAATAAAAAGAGCAGCAGAAAGTGAAAAGAAAAAAAATGAGAATTAAATAAATGGAAAATAAGCAGAGATAAAGTAATTACAGAGAAACAATAAGGGACAGGTGTTAGAAGAAAGAGGCAGCAATGTAAATGCAAGGTACAAAGGTACACTTTGCTACATGCTGACCTTGATCCAGCTTGTTAAACCACAAGTAACTGGAACCTGCCGTGTCAAGCTTCACCAAAACCAGTAGAAAACCAGCTTACTTTAGGCTGAATAAATGGCCCTGCAATGGGCAGGCAGGCAGTCAGCCAGATTGGTTTTAATTAAAGTAAAGACGCTGCTGGATCAATAAGAAAATCTTTTCTTCATTAGGATAAGATGTGAAGTGTGAGCTGATGGTGTGAATTGCAACGCTTATTAACCTCCCACGGTGGCCCACTCCCACATCCGCTGAGTAATGGAAAAGAAAATTGAAAACAGATTCGCTGCTACTAGTAAATTCTTAAATGTTCCTCTGTATAAAGAACACATGAGAGAATGTCTGAATATTTTCACTGAGCAGTATATGTTCCAAAAACAGGAGCATTCTGCACCCCTGCCAGTGCATTTTCAGACATGATGATATTGGATTGCATTCCCACAGTAATCACACCAGTTCAGGATAGTGTGGCTGGTGGGCCAGGATAAAATTTGGGAACATGCATAATTCAACTTTAATTAAAGTGAGTGTTTAAGCTTGTTAATGAGGAAATTGCCCTGAATAATACATACAGCCCAATTCTCCCCATGTTAAGACTAAGTACTCTTGCCGGCGGGAAAGTGGGAGCGGCTTGCGTTTCCACTGCTAGCAGTGTTCACAAGCCATTCTGCCCATTCAAATGGGCTAGCCCAGCCTTCACGTGAAACACGGAGTTTCTCCGATTCCTGAGGCGCTGATTCACTGGAATCAGAAATCAGCAACAAATGGGAGCAGCTTAAAAACGTTCCCTCTACATCCCACAGTCACTGCACCAGGGAAGATGGCTGGAAGGAGGCCAGCCCCACCTGTCCTGGATTCAGCTGCTGACCAGATGTTGGATGCCATTGAGGAGAGGAAGGGCCACCTATTCTCCAGGGTAGGCAAGAAACTACCTGCTAATGTTGTGCAGGAGTCTGAATAGCTGAGGCTGTCAGCAGCAGCAGTCTGACTGAGAGGAATACTCTACAATGCAGAAAAAAAATTAAAGACCTTTTTAGAGTTGCAAGAGTGAGTACCCATCTGTCCTCCCCGGCATCATTCTTCACTCTAACACAACCATTTGACAATAACAATTTCCAGTCTTCAACCTACTGGACTCCCAGCGCCTCACTCAAACTTCCCAGTTCCCTCCCTCAGAATGATCCCCATCAGTTTCATCCCCAACCCAACAATCATCAAAATCCCTCAAGATTCCATACTTGACACTGTTAAGCCCCCAAACTCATCTAGCCATCCTCCCTAAGTCTACTTTTTCTCTCTCCAAAGGATAAGGCAGCATCTAACAGGAGAGAGCAAGGGAAGATGGGCAGAGGCATACGCGTGCTGGGATAGAGAAGAGGAAGAGATGGATGAAGTAGGGGGAAAGAATAGGGGGGAGGGAAGAAAAATGAAGGGAGACATTAAAGAAATAAAAGGTAGAGAACATTAAAAAAATTAAATAAAATAGAACGAAAACAAAGAGGGCCAAGGTGGGGTAGAGCAAATCATCTGAAGTTGTTGAATTTGATGTTGAGATTAGCAAGCTATAAAGAGCCTAGCTGGAAGATGAGATGCTTTTCCTCCAGTTTGTGTTGAGCTTCACTGAAACATTGCAGTAAGCCAAGGACAGACATGGAGCATAAGAACAGGATCGTATGTTAAAATAGCAAGCAACCGGAAGATCACAGTACTGATTGCATCCAGACCGAAGGTAATCACTGGGCTGTGTTAGAGGGCGCTGTCAGACAGGTCCAGGCTCTGAAATCGCATTTTGAGAACCCCAATGCACCTCTGCATTATCGCGTAGGTGGCTACAGGGGCCTCATTATAGCGGGTATCTGCCTCAGACACAGACCTCTGCACAGACATTATCAGCCATGTCCAAAGCAGGTGACCAACAAGCTGCCACATAACCTGGGCTCCTCCTCAAACTGTCATGCACACTACCTGGGTGTTTTGCGTAGACATGCATAGTGTTCATGTTATTACCACATGACTTGAACATTCAGAGAGGAATCCCTTTTTGTTGATGAACCTCTGTGGATTCTGTACGGAGACATGGGAGGCAACGTTTGTGCAGTCAATGACCCCCTGAACGTTGGGCATCCATGCAATGGCTGCAAAGTCTGCAACCTGAGCTTCCTGATGGGCCTGATCCAGATTAAATTTGATGTACTGCCTAGCCATAGAGGGCTTAAATAACTCTACTTGACACAGATGAGCACGGCTGATTGAGGGATGCCACAGACATCTCTGCTAAGGGTCTGGAAAGAGCCAGTCACATGAAAATGTGTGGAGTGCTATTTGCAAGGATTTTGTGCACATCCTTCAGCTGCAGTGAGCTGAGTGCACTTTGACCCAGCAGCACCCGTAAGACCCGAAGTCAGTGCTGAGACCCAGGTCTGTGCTGCAAGTCGGACATTGGAGATCCTGCAGTACGACAGCTCCCACCCCCTCCCATACTTGCAGTGTCACCACCGACCCTAGACAGAAAATGGCTGCAAGCACAGGGAGAGCTGCCAAATACTACGCACTTACCTCTTCACTAATCCTCACTGATGGAGTACCCGAATCGTACTTTTATTGGGTATGTCTGATTCATACTGATTCTCGATTGGTAAAGGGGAAGTGCTGGTAAAGTTGGGCATCCAGCTCATTAATTCAATTTAAATGCTTTCAAATGCATTTAAATTGCCGTCGTGCCCATTTTAGGTGTAGTCCCAAACATGACTATTTTCAGCCATTGGTAAAGGGGGAGTAGCCCCAATGGTGGTCACAGATTGTGCAACTCACCTCACATCCGATTTTACCAAGTTTTCGTGCCTGAAACCAACTTGATGGTAAAATCAGGCCCATCATCTCACAGGCCCTACAGACTTACCCTCCAGTACAAGACCATGTGAGCCAGAGTGAGACATCCCAGTTCACAACTGTATCGCTCTCTCTGCAGGAATCCCTCACCCTTGGGCAAAACCCATGCCCTCCACACACCCTCCCCCACCCTCACCTCCCACTGTGGACCAGATAAAAATCCCCAATCACATACTCAGGAATAAGAAGGGAAATCAGTGGAATATTATGAGAGAAGAAGGAGACAGATCTTTTGTTATCACAAGGAGCAGCACAATTATCCTCCAGCGAGTTGTCATCACCCGAGTTGTCTTGTGATGAGACCCACTGGCACTGCTGAGTCAGGCCCATCATCCAGCTGCGATGTTACAATGACCCTTGGAAAGGGGGAGCATACAAAGGGGCAGTGGTTGGAAAGGTGGGAGGCAAGGAGTAGAGAGGGCAGGCTGGATTTTCCAGAGAAGGTTGGGACCGGAGAGGATGAATTCCATGAAAGTTTTGAGGATACATAGGAACAGAGGAATTAGAAGCGAGAGTGAGCAATTCAAACTTTCAATTCAGCTCCACCATCCTATATAATCATAACTGATCTCCATCTCATCCTAACTCCACTCCCCTGCATTTTCCTCTAAAGTAGCTCTTTGTCCCACTTTTGATCAAATATTTCTCTATTTCTTTCTTGCATCCACTGCATTCTGGGGGGTGAGTTCCATAGATTCACAACCCTCTGTGAGAAGTAGCTTCTCCTTATCTTTATCCTGAACCTCCCTCCTCTTAGTCTACAACTATGACCTTTTGTCCTCGACTGTTCCAGAAGGGAAAACATTTGGTTAACATTTACTTTATCAATCCCATTGAGTATTTTATATACTTCAATCAAACCTTCTCTCATTCCTCTGTATTCCAGTGAGTATAAGCCCAAGCTACTCAATCACTCCTCATACGACAGCTTCATAGGGACCTCTGGGGGAGTCACAGTGACGTTAATACTGGTTCCAATCTGAATATCGACCGAGATCCTTAATGAGATCCAGCAGATTTCCAGAAGTGTTAATGGCATCCATTAGGATAAGGCTGAGTCATGAAGGAGTGGCTGAGATGCAGAGGGAATGAGCATCATTCTTTATGGAGCTTCCCCTGTGTTCTCAGCGCTGCAGCTGTTCCCGGCAACACTTCTTTCAGCTGTTACTAGGGAACCTGATCCTTGTGTGCACTCCCCTTTCCCATTCCCCTCCCTGATCATTCACGGTGGGGTTGTGAATAAAGAGAGTTCTGTGAGGTGAGCCAACGTCAATGGAGGGTTTGAAGGGAGAAAGTTCCTGGGTCAGTGACACTTGCTGTGTGTAAGGGGAGTTAGTCATGATGTGGAGATTGCAGCATTGGACTGGGATAAGCACAGTAAGAAGTCTCACAACACCAGGTTAAAGTCCAACAGGTTTATTTGGTAGCACAAGCGCTGCTCCAAAAGCTCGTGGCTTGTGCCACCAAATAAACCCGTTGGACTTTAACCTGGTGTTGTGAGACTTTTTACGAAGGGAGATAGGGCAGGGCTGGCCTGGATTGGGAATCTCTGCATGAGGACAGAACTATGCCAGACTGTGAAAGGTTAACAGGTCCAGACATGCAGGAGTTAGATGTCACCCCCATCTCCCCACCTCAAGTCTCTAACTTTATAAATTCAGACAGTGTTGAGGCTTGAAATTCTTCCACATCTCAATCTATCATGTTTAGAGAAATGGTAGACTTAATTCCTTTGAGCCGGCATTACAGTTTAACATTGCTATTGTAATACTTTGCATTCCTGGTATTTGGGTGCCTCCATTTGGTTCTTTTTTTTTGTTTTTTTAATTGACAACTTCCATTTTAAAGGGATTTGGGCCTCTTTAAGGGATTCCAGTTCAGTACTTGGCTTGAGTGCTAATTCAAATGGTGTGTTCCAGTGTTTGTTGCCACCTGCTTTAGGTTGGCATGAAATTAGACCAGCCATTCTGTGCCCACATAGATGATCTTCTGAAAGAGGCCTCTCCTGCAGCAATACTAGGTAAGGCCACAATGCTGTAGCCTGGCAGTTTTCTGTGGATCACTTTAACTGCAGGGGAGAACCCTATGGGTCATCTTACAATTCTGCATTAAGGTGGTTAAATTAGGGATCCACTCTGTTTGGCGTCCCTCTACTGTCAGTTGGGTAGAAGACACAGTTCTTTGGGACACTACTGACCTCTGGTGGATTGTCAGTTATTGTTCTGCCTCCTGTTGAGGAGTCTGCCTCCTGTCTGCCTCCTCCATATGTTTGGCATATGGAGTCTTAGCTTTTATTGGTAGGGGGATTGAATTTCGGAGCTGCAACGTCATGTTGCAACTGTACAAAACTCTAGTGTGGCCGCACTTGGAGTATTGTGTGCATTTCTGGTCCCCACATTATAAGAAAGATGTGGAGGCATTGGAGAGGGTACAGAGGAGGTTTACCAGGATGTTGCCTGGTATTGAGGGCAGGTCTTATGAAGAGAGGCTGAGGGATTTGAGGTTGTTTTCGTTAGAAAGGAGGCGGCTAAGAGGGGACCTAATCGAAACATATAAGATGATTAGAGGTTTAGATAGGGTGACAGTGATAGCCTTTTTCCTAGGATGGAGAAAGCTAGCACGAGGGGACACAGCTTTAAATTAAGGGGTATGAGTTCTAGGACGGATATCAGAGGTAGGTTCTTTACTCAAAGAGTGATTAGGGAGTGGAATGCCCTACCTGCAGCTGTTGTAGATGCGCCAAGTTTGGTGGCGTTTAAGAGGTTAGTTGATAAGTATATGGAAGAGAAGGGAATGGTTTAGTTTGGAGGGTCATTGCTTTTTATATTGGTCGGCGCAACATCGAAGGCCGAAGGGCCTGTTCTATGCTGTAATGTTCTATGTTCTATGTTCTATGTTGACTTTTCAATTTAGTGAGACATCAGTCTCATGATTCCAGGTCTATATTTAAATTCTCCATAAAACTGTAGGCTAAACAAATCATTCACACTTTGTCTTTGTTCCATGTGCCCTGGAACCCTAGTTCCCTGAAGTGGAGGTGCAGCTCCATCCACATTTCCTTATGGTTTTTTTGATTGGAGGAAGCAGTTCACTCCCTATCTGCTTATTGGTTTTTCCGTATTAATATTGGAAGGAAGGTTTCTGCAAATCATACTTCCAGCAATTACTTAACCTTTTCTTTTCCTGGTTTAAAACATGACTTTTTTCAGGCTTTTTCAACTTTCTCACAATCTCTTTCCCTGCTCTGGAACTTCTCTGGTCCCTCCTTACTTCTAGGATACTCTGGGAGTCTATTTTGGATTCTAGTGGCCTTTCCTGGACCACTTTAATTTTGCTACCCTGGCTTTAGCCTTGCTGCATTCGAGCAGCCTTCATCTGGCTAATACCTTGCTGCAGCCAAATCTTTCCCAAGGAAGAAATCGATTCACGCAACTGGGAGCTCAGGGATAATTCCTATCGTAAGAGGGTCTCAAATAAGATCAAAGTTTACGTGGACATTATGGACACAGATCCTCTTCCCAAATCACTGGTCATCTCATCTTGAGGAAGAGCTCAGAGAAGTGTTGATTTAAGCTTCCCTCCAATATCAAGAGCTGTGTGTCCCCTATGTCCCGCGGCAGTACAATAGACTTGCTCATATTTTGGGATAGGTAGGTGGACTCTGAAAGTTGCTGTGTATGTCTGAAGCAGACAAACTTCCAGAGAGCTGGAACAAAGGATAAATTTCTATTGTGAGATGAGCAGAGTTTTCTCACTGCCTAGATCACAACAATCATAGCAGTTAGTTATGATCTTTCCCATAGGCCTGGAAACTCAGGCACACCATTTCCAAACCATGTCCATGAGAACTGGAATGACAAGCAGGACAATTTAGATTAAAAAAAAGGCTCTCCACCCAGAAAAGATAATATAAAAGAGGGTGCAGGACGGGGTTTAATTTAAATAGTCCTGGTTTCTTCTCTCACCACCCATCCATAAACAGAAAGGTGTTTTGATTTGTTCCTCCCTTCATAAACAGTGGCATATTCCTTGGTTTCAATGTGATCCAATTTCTATTAATTCCAAGCAAACTAGAGATAGAATGAACTCAACAGGGCTTGGGTTATATGCACACGTGAGAGGAAGATTGCAATGTACCCTCCTTTGAAAAGAAGTGGATAGAAATCAAAGTCCAATACTGTAGTCCTTCACAAGTCAAGAGGTGGAAAACTGATGCTGGATAATTCACTTTTCCACAGAGATGACTTCTACGATAAAATAGATAAGCTGAGATGAATTAGTCTTGTTCATTATGATATCTACAGAAATTCCAATGGAAATCTCGTAGATGGGGTCAGATAGATGCACCTTTTCTGAACTGTTGCTTAGTAAATGGAAAATGGCAGACTGATTTACATTAGAGCAAGACAGTATAACTTGTTCTCCCATATAAAGGGGGTCTCATCAGATGATTCCCACCTCTCCACGTTGGCTTTTAGAAAGGTGCATATTCCTTTGTCTGGGATTCTGAGATTGTTATGCTCAAATCATCAAGAATTTGACAAGAAATTTGCAGTACCTTTTGTCCTAACAGACAATTTGTTTCCAGTTGGCCAGACTTGGCTTATGAAATAGAGATGGGCTTTGTATAATTCCTTTGAATTTGGTCTCTGCAGTCCAAAATGGTCAGACTGAACAAGATGTAAAATTCTTTGATACTGCCAGATTAACTCCTGTTGTTTGAAGGTCACAGCCAAAAATAGGTTCAGTCATTTTAAAAGGTAATTATCTGGTTTTAAAATTTTAGGTATTCGCCATAAATATATATATATATTTTAAAAATGTAGGATGAGATACCCCTGTTACATGTAAGTCAGCAAAGACTCCTCACATTTCTTCTACTGCCCTTCCATACTAACATCTAAGACTATTTCATTTCTCCATGCTGCTAAATGTTTCTGTACTTTTCCTTCACCTGTTTATTTTATTGTTGATGTCCTGCCAACTCCCTCTGTTCCTTGGTGTATTGATTTGTTACTATTGATAGTCTTAACACAGCTTTTTGCAAAGTAATATTCAACATCCTTTTAAGCTCCTCATGTTTTTCCATAGATACATATTAATTTTTCCAGGAGTCTTCCAGGGTTGTAATTTGTAGTTTACCCTCACAATTTCTGGTCCAATTTGGGAACTTGGAGGAAACTTGCAATCTAGGTCAGAGATTTAACCTAATCTCTGCAATCCCTTTTGTACAACTGCCAAATCTCCACAGATCTCACACTGAATACCCAGCATCTGATGTCTGAAGGCAACTCCATAGACTTATCATCTGACTCAAAATCAATCACTGGATCACTCCAGACATTCCTCTAATTGCTCGAGACCTGCTCCAACACATTCTCTGGCAGCTGCACATGTGACTGTAAAGTTCCCTCATCAGATTGTGCATGCCCTTATTTCAACCCCTGTCAAGCTGGAGCTTGGGACAAAGAGAGAATGTGCGCTACATGTTTTTTCGGAACCCCTGAGGATAGTGATGGGTCAGCATCTAGATGAAGCTCAGCAGAAGAAGCTTCACCTATGAGAGAAAGGCAAATAAAGTTATTAAAGGGTGTCACAACCCTTACCACAGTTGCCCAAAATCACATAGCTGAACAACATGGGGGGTGAGATACAATGCACACTTTTGGCAACATCTCAAGCTTCTGAGTATGAAGTTTTTCTGGGTTTTAGGGTCAAACTGAGGTTTTGGACTTCCACTGCATTTTGCCAAACTTCCTCCCAGTTGCCCTAGCTCCCTTTTCTATTGGTGTCTGACATTTGCATTTCACCAGACCCATGCCCTCCTTCAATCTTGCCTCTGCTAAGACCTGGCTGACTCCATCAGCTTCAGAACCTCTTCCTCAAATGGATTCAACATGTTCCTTGCATAGGCCTCCTCAAGATATGGTTCCACTGTTTGGGCTGCTGTGGCGGTGCCCTACTGTAAGAGTTTTTTTAGAGGCCTAAGTATTGTGCTAACTTTTATGCAGGAAATTTCTCTTCATTAAACAAAGTTCAGCAAATAAAAATAAATCACAGAGGCACCATGGTTCCAACCATGGTCCTTAGCGACTGGGCAATGGGTGTACTCAGTCATGGTCCTGTGTGATGGGCAAAGCCCTGATGCCCATTAGCAATCTCCCTCAGCGACACATCCATGTGCGACTGGTCCATAGACATGACTGAGTGGGCCATGCTTTGGAAGTCAGTTGTCATCTATCTTGGCCCAGGCTTTCCATTGTGGAACGCCATCCTTACAGAGTTGGTGTGGGTACCACTGGCACCATCTCCTGTGAGATGAGAGTTCTGGATTCCTTCAGTTGTGCCTGAATCTACTGGAATGTTGCTGACACCCTCTCCTGTAAAGACTGGCTCTGTTTTTGCATTTCACCACTACTGGCATGAATATTTCCAGAGGGCCAACATCTACTTTGGGGCCAGCAGTTTCCAGGGAGCCATCAGCCCACTGACTGACAGCTCCCTTAAATATTCCAGCTTCTACCCGATGTGCAATAGCAAGTTGGAGCTCATAGCGAGCTCCCTAGATGCCTGTGCGTGCACGGTTCCCACTGAGGTGAGTGTCTCTCCACTGGTGCTTAGTGCTGATAAATTCAGTGACAGAATGTCTGCGACATCCCTGGAGCTGTGACGCAGGATGCTCAGAGGGGTAGGATGCAAACTTGAATGGCCTCGGCTCATCTGATGGAGATTCTACAAGACAAAAGACATGGGATCAGCTGTCAAGGGTTTGGAGGATGATAAATTCACTTAAGATAAGTCATCTGGATCACAGTGCTTTGAGCTCTTACTTGCTCAGGGGACTGTTGACTTCACAGTCAATGACAGTTCGTTCATATTATAATTTCCAGGGGTGGGGTGAGGACTCAATACTCCGGAATGCTCCCGCCTAGCATCATCCATTCCCTCTTGTTGAGGGCAATCTTTGCCTATGAGGACACAAAGAGTCCCCCATAGGCAAAGTGTGAGAGAGGGTAGCCTGACTAAAATGGGGGATTGATAGCTGGTGGCATGTGTGGGCATGCCAATTAGGGGGTATGATGTTGCCTGCAGGTGGGAGGAGTGAATCATTTTAGGGATTAGACAATGTTAGAAATGGTGTGGGATTGAGGGGGTTTAAGGTGAGATGGCAGAAGTTAGGGACATGAATGATGCTGGGGAAGGGAAATGGACACTCACCTTTGCAGACTGGAGCAGGTTGTTGTTTTTGTGGATTTACATGCCTGCCCTCTTAATGAAGCTCCTGGCACTTATCGCCTCAGCTACTGATGCCCTTGCCTCTGCTACCTTGGCTGAAGGCTGCCTCCAGGTAGCTCTCAGGAAAAGGATGGCCCTTCTCTCCTCCACAGCTTCCAGCATCTTCTCCACCTCTGACTTTAGGAGTTTAGATGCCTTTTAGAACATAGAACATAGAACATTACAGCACAGAACAGGCCCTTCGGCCTTCGATGTTGTGCCGACCAAAATAAAAAGCAATGCCCCTCCAAACTAAACCATTCCCTTCTCTTCCATATACTTATCAATTAACCTCTTAAACGCCACCAAACTTGGCGCATCTACAACAGCTGCAGGCAGGGCATTCCATTCCCTAATCACTCTTTGAGTAAAGAACCTACCTCTGATATCCGTCCTATAACTATCACCCCTTAATTTAAAGCTGTGTCCCCTCGTGCTAGCTTTCTCCATCCTAGGAAAAAGGCTATCACTGTCCACCCTATCTAAACCTCTAATCATCTTATATGTTTCGATAAGGTCCCCTCTTAGCCGCCTCCTTTCTAACGAAAACAACCTCAAATCCCTCAGCCTCTCTTCATAAGACCTGCCCTCCATACCAGGCAACATCCTGGTAAACCTCCTCTGTACCCTCTCCAATGCCTCCACATCTTTCTTATAATGTGGGGACCAGAACTGCACACAATACTCCAAGTGCGGCCGCACTAGAGTTTTGTACAGTTGCAACATGATGCTGCGGCTCCTAAATTCAATCCCCCTACCAATAAAAGCTAAGACTCCATATGCCTTCTTAACAACTTTATCCACTTGACTGCCTACTTTCAGGGATCTATTGACACATACACCAAGATCCTTCTGTTCCTCAACACTATTAAGAGCCCTACCATTAGCCCTATACTCTACACATTTATTGTTCCTGCCAAAGTGCATTACCTCACACTTTTCCACATTAAACTCCATTTGCCACCTCTCGGCCCAGCTCTGCAACTTGTCCAAGTCACTCTGTAAACTATAACACCCCTCTTCACTATCTACCACTCCACCGACTTTAGTGTCATCTGCAAATTTACTGATCCATCCCTCAATACCCTCATCCAGATCATTTATAAAAATTACAAACAGCAGGGGCCCCAAAACAGACCCTGAGGCACACCACTTGTCACCGAACTCCACGATGAATATCTCCCATCAACCACCACCCTCTGTCTTCTATCTGCCAGCCAATTCCTAATCCAATTAGCTAAATCACCCTCTATTCCACACATCTTCATTTTCTGTAGAAGTCTACCATGGGCCACCTTATCAAACGCCTTACTAAAGTCCATATATATACATCAACCGCCTTACCCCCATCCACCTCTCTGGTCACTTTCTCAAAAAACTCAATGAGGTTAGTAAGGCATGACCTACCCTTCACGAAACCAGTAAGGCATGACCTACCCTTCACGAAACCAGCTTTTCCAGCTGTTTGTTGGCTGAAGTGAGAATGCTGCTGAAGGGAGCGCTGAAATACTGCTCCCAATTGTAGAGGGCTAACAGCTGAATCCCCGGCACAGTGCCACAGGGATTAACACTGCAGCAAATCAGGTGCCAGACATCGGAATGTCTGCGGGGGGAGGTGTGAACTGGCCCATTACCAGTTATATTCTGAATAGCACAGACAGATCACTGGTAGTGCCAGTAGGAAACACTCCAGCTTTCCCATAGATGTGGACACTAAGTCCCAATTGGAAGAATCGCAGTTAACATCTTTTTTCCCCCTATAAAACTAAAAGACCTTTTATTTCAGGTTAAACCAATCTAAACAATAAATGTGTTCATTGAGACATTTCTTAGAGAAAATGGCCAATCTAAACTCTAAGTATAGAAATAATATATCAGAAGATTGTTTGATGACATTGAGATCTACAGGTTTCAGCTTGTGGTTCTGCATGATCAGTTCAATGAGGTGGATAATCAACATCGCAGTTGCTCATCCAAAAGGAAATGCATCCTTATAATCATTGTCCTGGTTTGTTCACTATCAAGCAACTTGCATTCCACATTGTGTTGTCATCTATACCAAACAACCACTTGATATCCTGTGGTCCTGATAGAAATTATGTGACCGTATGGTCATGATTTAGCTGTTCAGTGTGAACCCAATTTAAACGAAGGCTTCCTTGCAGCTGTTGACTTAGAAAGAAAGGAAGAAAGAAACCCGACAGTGTAGAAGGAGGCCATTCGGCCCATCAAGTCTGCACCGACAACAATCCCACCCAGGCCTTATCCTCATAATCTTTTGTATTTATTTCACTAATCCTTCTAACCTACGCATACTGGGAATCTTGGGGGAAATTTAGCATGGCCAATCACCCTAACCCATACATCTTTGGACTGTGCGAGGAAACTGGAACCACCTGGAGGAAATCCATGCAGACACAGAGAGAACATGCAAACTCTACACAGACGGTGACCCAAGCAGGAATCGAACCGAGGTCCGTGGAGCTGTGAGACAGCAGTGCTAATCCCTGAGGCATCGTGCCGTGCCTAAACTATTTACCATAGAAATCACAGAAAATTACAGCTCAGAAACAGGCCTTTTGGCCCTTCTTGTCTGTTCCGAACCAGTTTTTTGCCTAGTCCCACTCATCTCCACTTGGACCGTATCACTCCACACCCCTCTCATCCATGAACCCGTCCAAGCTTTTCTTAAATGTTAAAAGTTAAAAGCATTTACCACTTTATCCAGCAGCTCATTCCACACTCCCACCACTCTCTGTTTGAAGAAGCCCCCTCTAATATTCCCTTTAAACTTTTCTCCTTTCACCCTTAACCCATGCCCTCTGTTTTTTTTCTCTCCTAGCCTCAGTGCAAAAAGCCTGCTTGCATTCACTCTATCTATACCTATTAAAATCTTATCCACCTCTATCAAATCTCCCCTCATTCTTCTGTGTTCCAGGGAATAAAGTCCTAATCTATTCAATCTCTCTCTGTAACTCAGCTGCTCAAGTCCCAGCAACATCCTTGTGAACCTTCTCTGCATCTTTCAACCTTATTTACATCTTTCCTGTAACTAAGTGACCAAAACTGTACACAATACTCTAAATTAAGCCTCACCAATGCCTTATCATAGCACTCCAATTTCTTTACTTGATACTCTGATTTATAAAGGCCAATGTACCAAAAGTACTCTTTATGACCCTATCCACCTGTGACATCTGTCCTCTATATTCCCAGATCCCTCTGTTCAACTGCGCTGTTCAGAGTCCTACCATTTAGCCTATTTGTGAAGTACACTTTGCTTTACCTTGTTGCAATTGCAACTTTTTCTGCTTTCGCTTTGACAATCTCACTGGATTGCAGAAATGGTCAGCAATATTGAAAAGTTACAAGCTATCTCAAGTTTAGCAACTGTCTAGTTAAGGAATGTGGGATGGATCAGTTTGTGTGAAGCAGGATCTGAATGTTGAATTGTTCAATGCCACCATTTGATTGTGGATTGTATTGCAGTGTCAGATGGTAGTGAAATCCCAGCTTTATTAAACTCCTGGAAGCAAATTGAGGTCCCTTGTCTGCAGCATAGTCTCTGGCAAACCACATTGTAAGCATAATTTGTCTAAAATACTAATGATTAAAGTGGTAGCAATGGAATTATTGTAGAAATTTTCAGTTATTTGCTTTATAGATTATGTACAACAAGCAAAAAATCTTGAATGCTAATGTTTCCTTATACTTCTCAAAAAATGCTTACTTGAAGTTGTTGCCATGGTTTTGCTGGCTACAGTGTCGATTTTAGATGTGGAACACAGTTTAACAGATTTTTTCAACAATGCACAGGCTAGGCAATATCTCTTGAATGTTTCTGTGTAGTGATCTATTACTGGCCACCAGACTGATTCATGGGATCATTGTTTCATTTTAACAACGTGTGGATATCTTTTATGAGTTAAGATGCAATATACAGTCCTATAGTGCTCTTGTGTGAGTCTTCAGCCTTCTCTATTCTATGGACTGTTATTTAAACAAAAACATAGTTGCAGGGAATAACAAAAATTAAGCTGAAGTGGGCAATAAATTTGCCATCAAAGAAAGTAATCTCAATTGTGTGCTCTGTAATATGAGGCTGGTTCTTCCTCTATTTTGCCAGGCCATTTGTTTTTACTTTCTACAATATGCTGCCTGTTGCTAATACTGCCTATAACTCCTTTCACATAACAAGATTTACGGTTGCATGTGAAACCACTGTGATCATGTAATCATGAATATCATAAGCTGCTTTGCTATTACTTAATGCTGTCTGCAGTAGTAGTAAGCTAAGCATGTCAACTACTCGGCTGCATGAACTTGCAAGACACATGACCTCAGATCTGGACAGATGAAAATGATTTGACCATCTGCAAATGCATAGAGATGATGATTAAATCCTGAAGTGGCTAAGAGCGCAATCAGTGCTTGGTCACCAATATGGAGAATTAACTTTCTACCTTAGAGATACTAGTGCCAATGTTTACAAATGTAGATGCAGGCTAGTGCTTTCTGCTTTCCAGCAGACATTTTTTTGTTCGGTTTCAGACAGTGGGAGTAATGCATAAGCAATCGGTCATTTGTTCCTTTCAATGTACTGTGAAATTACAGCTCCAATTGCATTTCCTGGTGCGTCTCATCTGACTCGGGTTTCCGCAAGTGCATTGAAATGCACAAACACTTGTGGAGAAGCTATTTTCACTTTAGCTGCTGTTAAAATGTTGTTGGCTGTGCAATCTCCATTCCCACTCTGCCTTATTGCGCACTGGCTTCTAAAAAAGGCTCAATAATCAGTGCGTACTTAGGAATGAATTTGTGACAAAAGTTGATGATATGAAGAAACGATGCCAGCTCTTTTGCAATTCAGGGTTGCACATGCATGAATGACTTTGATGTTGTCGTGTGTTGGCTTTCCTGCAGTTGCTGTTGTTTGGTGCTGCAAATGTGCATTTAGCCTTGTTGAGAACCAAAATGTAATGTTTGAATCAAGTTAATGTCGCTGATAATCGCTGATCATGTTTTGCTTTGTCCTTTCCATGGACAAAGACATCATCAAAAAGTTATTTGCCTTTAACATCTGACAAGGCTGAAGAATCAGTTTTCTAGAATGAGCTGGGTGCTGAACATAATCCATAGGGCATTTTGTATAACTGAAACATACCTTCAGGAGTAACAAAAGCTGTAAGATATCGGCTTTGCTCCTTGAATGATATCTAAAGATAGTTCCATTGTATTGAGCTTCGTGAGGATTGTGAAGTCACAAAATGATGCCAATGATCTTGAATCATAGGAAGTGGATACTTATGTGGAATGATAGCTTTGTTGATTGCTGTAATGTTGACGCATTGTTTAAGTTTGTCATTTTTGCATGTTCAATGACTATGTTTGTTATCCATGGCTGCATTGGAGATTTTCAGTTGAAAATCCAGACAACTCATGTAAGCTTCAAACACATCAATGGGGTGGGCTCAGGAAGGGACACCTCCTCGATACATAACAATTGCTGGGCCACAACCTTGGCCATTTTCTTCGATACAAGGCATTTACGGCACAAAGGAGGCTATTCAGCCCACCATGTCCGCACCACTCAACAAATATCTGACAGCACTAATCACATTTTTCGGTGCTTGGCCCATGGCTGTGGAGGTTATGGCAGCGCAAGTATAAATACTTCATTAAATGTTACAAGAAATTCTGACTCAATCATCCCTTCAGGCAGTGAATTCCAGATTCCCACTGCCCTCTGGGTGAAAAAGTTTCTTCTCAACTTCTCTACATGTCTTACCTTAAACCAATGCCTTTGGTTATTGACCCATCTGTTAATGGAAAAAACGCCTATCTATCCTCCCTGTCTGTGTCCCTTATAATCCTATGCACCTCTATCAGGTGCCCTCTCAACCTTCACTGCTCCAAGGAAAACAGCCCCAATATCTCCTATCTATCCTCATAGCACAGATCCTCCAGCCCTTGTAAATCTCCTCTACACTTTCTCCAGTGCATTAAGATCCTTTATATAATGTGGTAACCAGAATTGCATGCAGTATTTCAATTTTGGCCTAATTGGCATTTTATACTGTTTCAGCATACTGTTCCTCCCTGCTCTTATATTCTGTGCCTCAGGTGATGAAGACAAATATCTTATATTAACCACCTTATCTACTGGCTCTATCATTTTCAGGGATCTGTGCATATGCATTCCAAGTTCCATCTGATTTTCAATAATTTCCAGGGTGCTACCCTGGAGAGATGGTCCCTCCAAGTAATGTCCTAACTATATTCGGCTTGTGGGTTTTAAACAAACAAAAATTATATGATTTGCACGTATAGATTCAAAGTAACAGATTTATTGCACACAACAGAAAATTAAACCAAAGCAAGAGCTTGTGAAACACCCAGGGACATTATCATCAAATCATTAAGTTATTGCATGATTATTTTAAGAGTAATTATATAACGCTCCAAGATCATGACCATGTAGCTGTGGCCCCTATAATGACGCACCCTTTCTCTCTCCATTGGAAACCTGTAGTTCCTATCTCAACTATTCAGACTGTTGACGTGCTAGGCTTTCTTTTGATCTGCCTGCCATTTATTTGTTTGACAATACCAGGTTCACGTCCAACAAGATTATTTGGTAGTACAAGCCACTAACTTTCAGAGTGTTGTCTCTTCATCAGGTGAATGGGAGTTCTGTTCACAAACAGAGCATATAAAGACATAAACTCAATTTACAAAAATCTTCTGCCCTCTGTAGTGACATGTTTGGAGGCAGGGAGGGAATTTAATCAGACCAGAGGGTGGCGGGTAAGCAATCTGCCATCTTTCAGTCTCCATCCCAATAGGTCCATGACAGAAAGGCTTTCAGTTGAGGGTCTTAAGCGGACGATTAGTAAGGGGCTTCATCCCACTGCCACTGATATTAACACAGCTGCCAGCTAACCTGGTGCGATGCAGCATTAATGATATATAAACCTTGTGACCTCCCAAGGAGGTGGGCAGGGGTGGAATGAGTGGCTCTTGTTCAGTGGAACATAAAGCACTCAGTGGTCACATGCCAGGTGGCCATTGAAGAGTGGAATCTCTTGTGGTTCCTGAATGGTGCTGCATGCCACCATAGTGTCTTAAGAGTCATGTGGGTGCAGTCTATTAGACCTTGCAACTGGGGCATCCCCTCCTAAGTGGATGAAGCCCATGGCCTTGGTGACCTGGGTTGACTGATCCTGGTCAACATTTCAGCCTTGGCATAATGGGCATCTATCACCCCCCTAGTATATTTGTGAGTGGCAAACCAGGAGGTGCCACAGATGTCCTCTGTGCTGCCCTGAAACAAACCCCTAGCATAAAAGTTTAGAGCAGCTGTAACTTTAAGGGCCATGAACATTGGGTGTCCTCCAGCTCCATGGGGTGCCAGTTCATGCAGTATGTTGCAGATGTGGTTCACTGATCTCAGAACAGATATCGTTTTTCTGCCACTACAGCCTGACAACTGAAGCTAGGAACATCAATGCTAGAAGATTCTTGGCCGCCACTGTCTCTGATATTGCTCCTCCATGTGTGGACCTCCTCCCTGAGCAGATGCAGGCCACTGGTCCTGGTCAAGTGCAGCAGTGTGTCATTGTCTCTGTTGATTATTAGAAAGACCAACTTAGAAAGCTTCGTAGTTCTGATGAATCATGCACTCAAGGAGTGAGAACACCATAGTGAGTGCTGAGGGGTCCTAACAGAGCCCTAACCTGCATTGCTCTGTGTATCTATGATTTCCACCCCAGTGCTTCCCATTACCTGTGTGAATTTCTGCTGTGTCTCAGACCATTCCCCTCTGACACTACAGCCACATCCCCAGAGAGTGTCCTCTATACTCCAGCAGGATGAATAGTATTGAACATCTATTGTCTCTTGACATCTGATCCATACATTCCACAAGTCCCCCACCCCAGCCAAGGAACATAAGTCCCAACCTTGCATGACAGTAAAGGGTATTAGAGCGAATGCATGATGACAAGGTCTGCATCTTGATGAGGCACATCAAAAATGATGCCAAACATGATATTGAACAATGCCAGCTATCAGCATCCTATTGTGCCAGAGGATCTCCAAAGTGCAAATTGTTTACTGCTGAGGCTTGAATTGAAAGATGCATCTCCATTCTTGGGTGTTCCATTTCACAGAATATGGTGGATGCGATGCTGAAGTTAGAAGAAGGATGGAATTAGCCAGGAGTAATATTGTGAAATTAAAGAATGTGATAACAAGTAAACTCAAGCTTGTAACAAGGAAACAGCACATAACCTCGACAATAAGTAAAGATCTGTGGAAGAAAATTGAAGTCTTTGAAATGTACATGCTAAAAAACACACTAAAAAGCCCAAATATAATCCATAAAACAAATGAAGAGGTGCTTAAAACAGCAAAAAATGAAAAGAACTCTAGAAAGTGACATTAGAAAGAAAATATTAGTATTTTGGCCATTTGATCAGAGCTGAAAAGCTAGAGATTCTGTAGGTCAAAATGGAGGGCAGTAGAAAAACTTAGGTTTGGTTGAAAGACAGATGTTACAGGTTGGTTGCTACAGTGGATGTGTGATAATGATGTAAGATAGATGAGCGTAACATACCATGACAGCAGATCTCCTGGTAGGAGTAGCTCCAGGGAGTAGCAGGATGTCTTGTGGCTTTTACAACTGGCAATGAAGAAATTGTGGACTGTAGTTACTGTGGTAATGTAGGAAACACAGCAGCTAAAAAGCTCACAGCAATCTCTCACCACATTGAGAAACTGCTATGGTTAGAGATTGCTGTGAGCGTATTAGCTGCCGAATGACTGAATAATGCTTCCACGACATTGATTGAGGGATAAACAGTACAAAAGCACCAGAGATAACTCTCTGTTCTTCAAAATAGTGTAACATTTTACAGAGATCTCTTACATTTCCCCAAGCAAGTAGAGAGACTGCAACTTAACACCTCATCTAAAGGATGACACATCCAACCACACAATACTACAGCAGAGTGCCAGCAATGATTTTTATGCTGAATCTCTGGAGTGGGCTTTAAAGCCAGTACCTGATGAGCAATAAACCGAGTCAAATTTGACAAGAACACAGGAGTGGCTGCACCACATAACCTCAGCAAACACTGTTCAGACTCAGACTGAGTCTGACAACAGAGCAATGGCAACCAGCAGCAATAGGTATGCTTTTCCCTATATGAGACCACAGTGCCAAATTTTATACACTGCCCACCTCCACCAGAGCTAGCATGGGCAGGCAGTGCAAGATAATCCTTGAGCTGGATTATCAACACTATCCAATTTTTAGCCCTAAATATTTTATTTGTTCAGTAATAATTAGGAGTTCCTCAATAGCAAAAGCAGCTTGAAAATGAGTCACAGACATAAAGCTTTCAGCTCCTGATCTCTGCTAAGATAAAGGCATGGGACAGCAGAGTGGTACAGTGGTTAGCACTGCTGCCTCACAGTGCCAGGAACACAAGTTTGATCCCTGGCTTGGATCACTGTCTGTTTGGAGTTTGCACATTCTGTCCATGTCTGTGTGGGTTTCCTCCAGGTGCTCCAGTTTCCTCCCAAAGCCAGAAAGATGCACTGGTTAGGTGCATTGACCCGAACACTAGCAACTCGGAATTTCACAGTAACTTCATTGCACTGTTAATGTAAGCCTTGTGACTAATAAATAAAATTGCTTTACTTAACTAATATTAGCTTGTGTGGCAATCAACGGAAAGTGCAATTAGTCTGGGGGTTCAATTCAGCTCTGTTGACGGGACAGCTGGCTTGTTATCCAGAACAAAGCCAACAGCATTGCTTAACTCCCATATTGGCTGACGTCAATCATGAAGGTTCATCTTGTCAACTTTGCCTCTTGCTTGAGATGTGGTGATCCTTAGGTTAAATCACCACCAGTTATTGTCTATGGTCATCTGGGACTATGGTGACTTTACCTTTTAATTAGTTTCAACAACCATGGGTTAGATGAGGATAAGCAGTCAGAATTTCTACCTTTAATCATTATCCAGTAGAACGAAAGAAAGACTTGTGTTTATATACTGGCATTCACAACTTCAGGATGTCCCAAAGCACTATATAGCCAATAGGAGTACTTTTGAAGTGAAGTTATTATTGAAATGCAGGGAGATATGACAGCAAAGTATCACAAGCAGCATTAAGATAATGAGCAGATAATCTGTTTTAGTGGAAGGTTGAGGGACAATTATTCACCATCCAAGAATTTGTTTTCAAAGTAGCTCCATGAAAACTCTTACATTCACTGTCAGGGACAAATGGAAATTCAAGTAACATTTCATTTAAAAAATAGTAACACTGAAAAAGTCAGTTAGCTCATTTGGCTGGACAGCTGGTTTGTGATGCAGAGCAATGTCAACACCACAGATTCAATTCCTGCATCAACTAAGGCGAGTCATGAAGGTCCACCTTCTCAATCTTGCCCCCCGCCTGAGGTGTGGTGATCCTCAAAGAGGAAAGCAGCCTATGATCATTTGGGAATATGGTAACTTTACCTTTTCCCTCTACTGTCAGTTTAGATTTTATGCTTTGGTTCCTGGAATGTAACTTGACTTCATAACCATCCAACTTAGAGTCAAGAATGCTATCTACTGGACCACGGCATGAGGACATCAGGTGAAGACAGGGTCGTGCCTGATCTATGATGGATCTCCGCAATTGAAGAGCCTGTCAACATGCTATGACAAAGTTCGCAGGTAAATAATAGTTACTCCATGTACTCCAACATAAATCCATGTCTTTGTGAGAGGGGAACGAGTCCAATGTTGTTCTATAAACATGCTGCTAAATGTCACAGCAATGTCTCATTCTCCCTGATCTGTTGTGTTGGCTGAAGAGCTTTCAAAATGTCACCAGTCTTCATCAGTTATGAATTTCAGTCTGAGATTCCCATTTATTTGCTCAGAAAAAATAAAAGAAAATTGTTTCAGTCTTTGCTGAGTTGCACCTGCTTTATGATTTGCGCATTTGAAGAGCATCACCTGAATGAAAAACTGTCAGCAGAAATGAAATTGGAAAATAGAAGCTTGACTCATTTCAGGTCAATGTCACATTGGACTCATTTTACACAAATATTTCCTGTGCAGACGAGATTGATAACTTTTTTTTTGGAAGTTCCATTTCTCTTGCCAAGTTTAAGCCTCACACTCAGCATTTTTACAGAGAACTCATTGATGAAGAAGAAATTGTCCTGGGCTAGATCCTCATTTGCCTTGTTACAAATTAGCATAACTTGTCAGAAATTTTCCTCTCCTTTACATTCAGAAAACCTGGAGGCCAATTACACTGGGTCCTTACCTCTTTTTCATTGCCTCTGGGCAATTCAGGACTACCCAAGTGGATAAATTGATTTTCTTCCATTTAAACGTGTATTAAGGAAAAATAAGCATTCGTACTTTTTAAAAAAAACTTAAATTGGAATAAATTAACTTGGAATAAATTTAATGCGGGTCTTTTAACCAGAAATATGACTGGGGAGCTCAGTTCTGTGTTTTGCATGACCTGCAGCACATGACAATTCCTAGGATCTCCTTGCAGTCTGGATGACCATATTTGCAGGAAGTGCCATTAGCTTAAACAGTTTGAGAGCCTGGTTTTAGAACTTGAGCATTGAGCGGAGGCACAGCAGTGCACCCATGAGGCTGAGAGGTTCACAGATAGCACACTTTTAGATATGGTCACCCTGCAGCTTAAAGAAGTGCAGTCAGAGAGGGAATGTGTGACTGCCAATCAGAAGAAGGCAGATAGTCAGGAAAGCCCCAGATACATCCCACTCAAGAATTGTTTCTCCGTATTGTAAAATGGTGAGAGTGGTCATTCCTCTAAGGAATATAGCCAGAGACAAATTGATGGCATTGTAGATGGCTCAGCTACACAAGATGGGAGGAGTAAGAGTACAAGAGCAATAATGATAGGAAACTCAATAGTGAGAGGAACATGGACAGGCATTTGTATAGCCGCAGATGTAACCCTGGGATACTGTATTGCCTCCCTAGTGCCAGAATCAAGAATGTCACTGAATCGCTGCAGGACATTCTGAAGGGTGAGGGTTAATAGTCAGACATTGTGGTTCACATTGGTATCAACAGAGGGATGAGGTCCTGCAATAAGAACTTAGGAAGCTAGGCAGCAGTTTGAAAAGAAGGGTCTCAAATATTGTAATCTTTGGATTTTTCCCAGTGCCATGTGCTAGTGAGCATTGAATAGGATACCAGAGCAGAGGAATGCATGGCTGAAGAGATGGTGCAGGAGGGAGGGCTTTAGTTTTAGGATCACTGGGTCTGTTTCTGGAGAAGGTTGGACCTGTATAAATCGGATAGATTACACCTGAATCAGAATGGGACCAATATCCTTATGGAGACGTTTGCAAGTGTGGTTGGGGAGGGTTCAAACTAATTTGGCAAGGGAATGGATTGCAGAGCGGAGGTATAGCACGGGTCATCCACAGCTAAATAGAGAAGAGAAACCAAGTCAGCCTGGAAGGCAGAGAGCAAAGATAGACATGTAAAGGCACAAGGAATATAGCAAGGTTGGATGGACAGAGTTGGGAGGGGGGGGGGGAGGCAACAAAATAAGTGGACATTGATCAAGGAGTTAATTACTATAGTAGCTTTGACAAAGGATCACCTGGACTCTTTTCTCTCCTTAGAGATGCTGCCAGACCTGCTGAGACTTTCCAGCGTTTCTCTTTTGGTTTCAGATTCCAGCATCCGCAGTAATTTGCTTTTATTTATGAGTCAATTACTGTATTGAGGAGGAATGATATCTGAGCAGGCTCCTTCCTGGTGTCATTTGGGTGGAACTTAAAAACAAAAAGCAGCAATCACGTTGCTGAGAGTTGACAGTAAGCTCTCAAAGGGTCAGGAAGGGATAGACAACCAAATATTCTTCTCTCAGAGGAAGTAGAACAATAGAGTAATAATAGTAGGGGACTTCAAGTTGCATCAATATTAATTGAGATAGTCAGAGTGTGAAAGGCTTAGAAGAAGGGATGGAATTGACACTGCAATGAAGTTACTGTGACAATCCCCCAGTCACCACACTCTAGTGCCTGTTCAGGTACACTGAAGGAGAATTTAGCATGGCCAATGCACCTAACTAGCAAATCTTTTGGACTGTTGGAGGAAACCAGCATCCGGGGGAAATCCATGTGGACACAGGAAGAATGTACAGATTCCACGCAGACAGTCACCCAAACTGAGAATTGAACTTGGGTCCCTGGTACTGTGAGGCATCAGTACTAACCACTGTGCTACTGTGCTGCCCTTGGATTGAATAAGGCTTATTGCAGATATAGGGGCTGAAAATAATGGACGTCCTAAAGGAATATAGGAAGTGCAGGGGATATTTTAAAAAGAAATCAAGAGATCGAAGAAGGGGCATGAGAAAACACTGGAGGAGAAAATAAAGGAGAATCCCAAGGTGTTTCATAAGAATATTAAGGGTAACCAGGGAAACAGTACAGCCTGATAGGGACAAAGTGGCAACCCATATTTGGAGATAAAGATGTAGGTAAGATATTGAATGAGTATTTTGCATCTGTGTTCACTATGTAGAAGATCAATGTATGTGTGGAAAATAGGGGACTGTGATATATTGAACAAATTTACATTTTCAGGGAAAAGGTGTTAGTGGTTTTAACGGATAAGATGTATCCTAGGCTCTGAAGTTAATTTTCTAATCCTCTCTGGCCACAGGTGAGGTCATGATGTAACACAGGTGAGGTGCCAGGATATTAGAGGATAGCTAATATGGTACTATTATTCAAGAAGAGAAGTAGAAGAAATGCCATATCATACAAGGCTACAGACAAAGTTCTGAAAGATGGGATTAGAATAGATAGGTTATTGATGGCCAGCACAGACATAGTGGGCTGAAGGGCCTTGTTCTGTGCTGCAAAACTCTACAGCACTAAGTGGAAGGCTCAAACTTGCAGTAGTTCCAAGCAGGATGCCCAGACAAATAAGGAAGTGACACACCATCTGGGTCAATTCTTTGTTCTAGGGTTTCAAAGTTATATTTTCAATATTTAACATGGTTCAACAGGTTGATAATCAGCCTGTTGATCCTTCCAACACTTTCCCACCATTCTTCAAAGGGAAAAAAATGTGAAGATACAATCAGATAAAATAGGTTAGAAAATGGTTCAGGAGGGAAGGTGTTATTCCATGTGATGGATCAAATGGCTTCTGCCTCTGTCCTTTACTCACAAGGGAATGATCAGAGGTCATACGATTCAAGTAATATAGAACATAGAACATTACAGCACAGAACAGGCCCTTCGGCCTTCGATGTTGCGCCGACCAATATAAAAAGCAATGCCCCTCCAAACTAAACCATTCCCTTCTCTTCCATATACCTATCAACTAACCTCTTAAACGCCACCAAACTTGGCGCATCTACAACTGCTGCAGGCAGGGCATTCCACTCCCGAACCACCCTTTGGGTAAAGAACCTGCCTCTGATATCCGTCCTATAACTATCACCCCTTAATTTAAAGCTGTGTCCCCTCATGCTAGCTTTTTCCATCCTAGGATAAAGGCTATCACTGTCCACCCTATCTAAACCTCTAATCATCTTATATGTTTCGATCAGGTCCCCTCTTAGCCTCCTCCTTTCTAACGAAAACAACCTCAAATCCCTCAGCCTCTCCTCATAAGACCTGCCCTCCATACCAGGCAACATCCTGGTAACCTCCTCTGTACCCTCTCCAATGCCTCCACATCTTTCTTATAATGTGGGGACCAGAACTGCACACAATACTCCAAGTGCGGCCGCACTAGAGTTTTGTACAGTTGCAACATGACGTTGCAATATGATTATGGCAAGATAAGTACACAATAGGCAAGTGGGCACAAAGATATTTCTCCAAACATTCCTCCTTTTTCATAAAAAGTAAGTAAACATATAGCATGCATTATCATGTGCAGTTGCAAATGATCCACATACACCACAGTCTATAAAGAAAGTTACCATGCGTAAACAGAAAATTGTTCATTCTGCTCTGTCTCACAATCATCTATCTCTACACATACATTGCACACAATCTTTAAAACAGTCAGGTCTTCTAATGATGTGCGTGAGGATTGTTACTGGTTGCTTATCTGGTGTTTGCTGGTTTCTGTGGTGACTTTGCCTCTCTGGGGAATGTCATTGGCATAGCAAGTGGTGCTGCTGATCCATTGCAGTTGTTGGGAGAAGTTAACTTCCTGGATTGATTGTTATTCTGTTCTTTGTTCTGCTGGTGAAAGCAACTCTTCCTCATTAGCTGTCTGTTTAAAGAAGCAGCTTCCCTTGTTGTATATATGTGTCTGTGATAATCAGTCTGGTTGTTCTATTGAGTTGATAATTGCTTTACACAGGTTTCAAGTTGCCAATTGGGCTGGATTTTGTTGAGTGTGCTGAATGTTTGCACTCTGACTGCTCTATGACTCTCAACTCTGACAATGAATTGCCACTCTATCATGTGAAATCTACACTTCAATTCTGTCACACGCTCTAGTCAGTAATTCTGGCTTCAGTAGTTCTTTTAGCCATTGAAAGAGTAATTTGGGTGCAATGTGGCTGGGGGTTCTTTGTACAATGCAACCAACCGCAACATTGTCATCAAACCAGCAGACAAAGGAGGCGCCACTGTCATACTGAACAGAACGGACTACTGTGAAGAAGTGTACCGACAACTAAACAATGTGAAACACTACAGACAGTTATCAGCAGATCCGACCAAAAAACACACTCGTCAACTCAACACTCTGATCAAAACCTTTGATCCAGACCTTCAGAACACCCTCCGGACTCTCATTCCACGTACTCCCCACATTGGAGATCTCTACTGCCTCCCAAAGATACACAAGGCAAATATACCCAGCCGTCCCATCGTATTGGGCAATGGAACCCTGTGTGAGAACCTCTCCGGCTATATTGAGGGCATCCTGAAACCCATCGTACAAAGAACCCCCAGCTTTTGTCTTGACACTACGGACTTCCTACAGAAACTCAGCATACATGGAGCAGTTGAACCAGGGACACTCCTTGTCACGATGGATGTCTTGGCACTCTACACCAACATCCCCCATGACGATGGTATTGCTGCAACTGCCTCAGTACTCAATGCCAACAACTGCCAGTTTCCGGATGCAATTTTACAACTCATCCACTTCATCTTGGACCACAATGTCTTCACCTTCAACAATCAGCTTTTCATCCAGACACACGGAACAGCCATGGGGACCAAATTCGCACCTCAGTATGCCAACATCTTCATGCACAGGTTCGAACAAGACTTCTTCACCACACGAGATCTTCAACCAAGGTTATATACTAGATACATTGATGACATCTTTTTCCTTTGGACTCATGGTGAACAATCATTGAAACAACTGTATGATGATATCAACAAGTTCCATCCCACCATCAGACTCACCATGGACTATTCTCCAGAATCAGTTGCATTCTTGGACACACACATTTCCACCAAGAACAGTCACCTCAGCACCTCACTGTACCGCAAACCAACAGACAACCTCACAATGCTCCACTTCTCCAGCTTCCACCCTAGACACGTTAAAGAAGCCATTCCCTATGGACAAGCCCTCCGTATACACAGAATTTGCTCAGATGAGGAGGATCGTGACAGACACCTCCAGGCGCTGAAGGATGCCCTCGTGAGAACAGGATATGGCGCTCGACTCATCGATCGACAGTTCCGACGTGCCACAGCGATAACCGCACTGACCTCCTCAGAAGACGAACACGGGACACGGTGGACAGAGCACCCTTTGTTGTCCAGTACTTCCCCGGAGCGGAGAAGCTACGACATCTTCAATGTATCATTGATGACAATGAACATCTCGCTAGGGCCATCCCCACCCCCTCCACTTCTTGCTTTCAGACAACCGCACAACCTCAAACAGATCATTGTTCGCAGCAAACTACCCAACCTTCAGGAGAACAGTGACCACAATACCACACAACCCTGCCACAGCAACCTCTGCAAGGCATGCCAGATCATAGACATGGACGACATCATCAAACGTGAGGATACCATTCACCAGGTACACGGTACATACTCTTGCAACTCGGCCAACGTCGTCTACCTAATACGTTGCAAGAAAGGATGTCCCGAAGCATGGTACATTGGGGAGGCCATGCAGACACTATGACAGCGGATGAATGAGCATCGGTCAACAATCACCAGGCAAAACAGTTCCCTGTGGGCAAACACTTCAGCAGTCATGGGCATTCGGCCTCTGACCTGCGGGTAAACGTTCTTCAAGGGGGCCTTCAGGACAAACAACAGCACAGAGTCGCTGAACAGAGACTGATAGCCAAGTTCCGCACACATGAGGACGGTCTTAATAGGGATCTTGGCTTCATGACACACTATCTGTAACCTCCATAACTTGCCTGGGTTAGCAAAAAAACCTCACTTACTGTGCTGTCTGGAGAAAATATACAATTCTCTCACCAATGCTCAGGATTCCCTTCACACACATTGTTAGCCACTTTAACACTTGAATAGCAGGTTAGACGTAAGGATTCGCATTCTAATCAGCAATCTATGACTGTCTGTGTTGGTATGAGTGCTATTGCAGACCAGAACATTGCATTTGCCTGACGAAGGCTATAGTGTCGAAAGCTCGCGAATTTACTATCAAATAAATTGATTGGATTTAAAATTGGTGTTGTGAAACTTTACTGAATAAATAGGATAGCCAACTCGACAGGCTTGATGATCCTTCAGACCATGCAATATAAATAAGAGAAGACTACAATGAGCTATAAGAGTCTCAACTCTCATTGCCCAATTCTTCTGGGACTACCACCCAATTGCAACACACCCAATAGGTGCCACAACGCCTCCCATCCAGCTCTCTGACACAATAGCTACATCTTTACAATGGTCTCTGTCATTTTAAGCAGGATGTAGCATGCCGACCCATCAGGATCTCAGTGGCACCAAATACCTGCATTCCCCAGCTCCTAAGTCCCTTCTGTCAAAAAAACCTGACATCATGCTAGCGGGCAGTTAAATGACTGAATGTGACCAGTGTTTACACCCTAAAGGAGAGGGGGGGTGGGGGGGCACTTGCCGATGCAATCCGTCATGGCTTTACTTGAGGTGCAAGATGGTGGACATCACCCTCATGGCTGCTTCACAGTGCCAGAGGTCTGAGTTCAATTCTGGCCTTGGGTGACTATCTGTGTGGAGTTTGCAAGTTCTCCCTGTATTTGTGTGGGTTTTCTCCAAGTGCTTCAGTTTCCTCCCAAAGTATTCAGATTAGATTGACCAGCCATGTTAAATTGCCCTTTAGTATCAGGGTAAATGTATGGAGTTATGGGTATAGGGCCTGGGTGGGATTGTTGTCAGTACAGGCTCAATGAGTCAAATGGCCTCCTTCTGTACTGTAACAATTCTATGATTGATTTCAATGATTATACCTTGCATAGGGGTGCACATGAGTGGTATCTGTGTGACGTTGCAGCCTTTCTGGGAATGTCAGCTCAACGCTTGGGAAATATGCTTGCAAAAGGTTAAATGGTAATTTCACTAAATGACTGTGCTGTTTGGTTGCACACCATTCAATGGCATAATCACGAGTGAGAGGAGGCTGGGGTGACAGTTCAGCTAAGTGTCTTCCTCTTGTGGCAGACAAGGCACAACTGACATTGTGTGAGGCCAGCAATTAGCATGTCCAGCACATTCCTAGAGGGCATCCTGTTTCTCCCAAGCCACGAGGGGTGAGCAGCCTTTCATGACCCATTGGCATCTACCATTAAACATAAGCATCCTTGATCATTGGTTTGGGATTTCTAGACAGCTTTTTCCGTTTGTCTTCACACTGCTGCTTAAGTGGGGGTTCCAATCACACTGCCCAGAATGAGTTCCTTCAGGCTGCATGAAGCGAGATGCAGCCCATTCCTGAATCTCTCAGTTTGCCCCGAACTCCACCTGGTTAATTCATTCGTCAATCCCAGTACTGAGCCTTCCCACTCAGTCTTGCCAGCCTCCACAAAGGTAGGGCATTCCCTCAGCTACAAGGTGGACAGGAATATAGGAAAGTGGACATAGGAAATGCTGCCTGCATTTCAGCTTTCACTGGAAGTTAACACTTTACAAGCTACATAGAGAAACAAGAAACTTAGGACACAGGAATAGTAAGTGAACCATTTCCAATACAAGTTAATCACATTATAAAGATCCCAAGCCAGAAGAATTTTCTAAGATAGGGAAAACAAAGAAAGGGGTGCCCCGACACGAAAGGAAGATGAGGCATGCCAGTAACCTCTCCCGACCCCCTCCCCGAAATGACAAGTCTGCGACCCTCACCCACAACTGCATGTTGAACTTATCTGTGTTCCCGAATCCTCTCTCACCAGAGAAGTGAGTACCCTAGAGGGTGCCTGAGGGTTCACCTCCAAAATCTCCCTCGGAACTGAAAGTGCCAGATTCATGCTTATGTAAAGCTGTTGTAAATGGTGTCGGCATTACATATCTGGTAGGGGGGGGTGAGGGGGGAGAAGTCCTGGAGAGAGTGCTCACTAATAACATGCTAATGATTTAAATTATGCTTCCTGGGGTCCCATGGCGTGTTTCATGCTACTCCAGCAGTGAGGGGTCTGGAAAATCATAACTCAGAAACTCGCTGGAGCGATTTGTGTTTTCCGAGACTCTGCAGATTTTGAGTATGTGGATGGAAACTGCAAGCTCAAAATCGATAATTTCTAGAACACCTGCTGCTTCTGGTGATTTCATACTCTGTGCTAGCATCAGCAACTTTCTTCATCAAAGGGACTACATCTTTTGACATCACTTTGCTAATGTACATTTGCTTCCCCTGCTTATACTTCATTTCCAAATAATACTTCTGCAAACAAAGTAACACCCTTTGCAGTTACTGAAGAGCAAATAAAAGCGGTTTAATAAAGATGCTTTGAAGTGGTTTGTGGTCAGACTTTATCTTTGTCTCTCTCAAACATGTACTGATTAAAATCCTCACAAACAAAGACAATTTTCTCAATCTGGATCTGGCATCATTCAATTGTGTTAACTTTCTGGATGCAAAGGCAACTCATTGTCCTTGCTACATGAGGGTTACTCCAAGTTCTGTTTTGTTGGCATCACACTGCAGGATGACATTATTGTTGATATTGTAGTTAACCTCGGCACTAATTTTCTTTGACGATAGTGAAAGCTGCTTCTTTTTCTGTACCCCGGTAACATTGAACTTCTGTCAATGTTCACCATGTAATGAGAAATTGGACAAGAACTTCTGTATGTGGTTTAGAAATCCTACAAATCATTAATCTGCCCCCCTTCACATCTATTAATTGCTGCATCACTGCTGCACTTTGCACCTTACCAGGGTGAAGTCCTTTCACTATCAATACAAGACAACTTCAGCTATCTTCAGTTGCAGTATTTTTCCCCCAGGGAGGTGGGCAGTCAATTAAAATATGCAAAGGCTCCTATTAAGAGCCATTTTACCGAGTCAGTAGCAATCATCCCTTTGCTACGTGGGAGTCTGCCAATTAAATAGGGGCTCCTCTCAGGAGCAACCAAGGAGAGAGTTCGATACAATAAGGGGTCACCGCAGGCAGGAAAGGCAGCCCCCACTAACCCAGTGATTTCCTTGGAGGGGTTTCCCATTCATCACTTGCATATTTATATACAGCAAGTCTTCAGCCTGTTTTAGCAGCAGCCACTGTTCCTGATGATGCTGCTGATGTTCCTGACTTGCTGGCCATGTGACTGAGACCGCAGCCCTTGGGGGTGGGGTTTCCACTCATAAACTCAAGGGGGAGGTTCTGTAGGCTACTCATATATGCTGGCAACCCATTTCTCTGTCTGCTAGCAGGCTATCTGCCCAATTATGCTCATCAACTCTGTTTCTTTCTACAGATACTGACAGGCTTGTTGGGGGCAATCTTACCATCGCATTGTGCCCATTTTTGGTGGAAAGTTAGCCATAAGGTGCTTAGCGCGATTGACGCTGATTTTCGCAACCAGCGCCATTTTACAAGTGCCAGCGCGGTCAGCCTCCCACCGGAAATGGTAGGAGGCAGGTTAATATATGGAAATTTAGTATAATATTGTTTTACAAGCTCAGCGCTCAGTCATCTGGGCCTGCCCCCCTTTATGCCCTTGCCGGGAAGAGTTTTCACCAGTGAAGAATAGAGATGTTCCCCATGAACGGTCAACTTGGCCTCGTCAGTGGAACCCAAGACAACTGAGGTATCCTGGGAAGGCCAAGGGTAAGGGGAGGGTACCCCTTGGGCAGTGTCAGACTGCCAGTGTCACCCTGGCACGTGGACATTGCCAGTCTGGCACCTGGGCCATGTCCACCAGGTAGTGCCAAGGATGGGGCTAAATGAGACGGGCTAGTGGGGTGGAATCAGAGGAGGGAGAGGCTAATGCGACAGGGGGCTAATGGAGGAGAGGCCTGCTGCCACTCTGCAGCGATTGGTGGAGGGAAGTAGGGGAGAGGTGGATCAGCTTTCGGTGGGGGAGGAGGGATCTGCGATCGGTCTTGGTGGTGGTAGAGGAACACTGTTTCCGAAAGCTGGTAGGATTACTGTCAAATAAATTGGTTGGACTTAAACCTGGTGTTGTGAGACTTCTTACGGCAGGGGAGTCGGCAGATGGTGTGTCCCGGGCCTCGGGTCCCCGTGATTTCAGGGGAGAGGGTAAGCTGCTTCAGGCAGCTTGCACTAGCAGGGCGCTGACAACTCCCTCTTTTCTGACAGACCCTTCCTACTGCTGATGTGCATATGCAGCATCAAAGGGTTGTACACATGCACTACCTCCCTCTGCAGGTTTTGGACAATGTTAAGGTCCACCCACAGGTTTCTACAGCTGATTTTTTTTGCAGGTAGTGTGCGTATGGAGGAGGACCTGAAAACATGCTCAAAAGATGGATCTGAAACTCCCCCAGTTTCAAGTCCACACTTAGAAGAAAATTGGTAAATATTTCCACTACTTTCTGTTTTTATTGCTGATTTTCCACATATATACATTCTAATGTCAATTTTCTAGTGTATTAATATAACTGTTTGCTCCATTTATAAAGCTCCTGTTTACGCCTGAAATACATTTAGGAAAAAGAACCCATAGAGGGTGATTTAGCAAATTGGATTAGAAATTGGCTGGCAGATAGAAGACAGAGGGTGGTGGTTGATGGGAGATTTTCATCGTGGAGTTCGGTGACGAGTGGTGTGCCTCAGGGGTCTGTTTTGGGGCCCCTGCTGTTTGTAATTTTTATAAATGATCTGGATGAGGGTATTGAGGGATGGATCAGTAAATTTGCAGATGATACTAAAGTTGGTGGTGTGGTAGATAGTGAAGAGGGGTGTTTTAGTTTACAGAGTGACTTGGACAAGTTGCAGAGCTGGGCCGAGAGGTGGCAAATGGAGTTTAATGTGGAAAAGTGTGAGGTAATGCACTTTGGCAGGAACAATAAATGTGTAGAGTATAGGGCTAATGGTAGGGCTCTTAATAGTGTTGAGGAACAGAAGGATCTTGGTGTATGTGTCAATAGATCCCTGAAAGTAGGCAGTCAAGTGGATAAAGTTGTTAAGAAGGCTTATGGAGTCTTAGCTTTTATTGGTAGGGGGATTGAATTTAGGAGCCGCAGCATCATGTTGCAGCTGTACAAAACTCTAGTGCGGCCGCACTTGGAGTATTGTGTGCAGTTCTGGTCGCCACATTATAAGAAAGATGTGGAGGCATTGGAGAGGGTACAGAGGAGGTTTACCAGGATGTTGCCTGGTATGGAGGGCAGGTCCTATGAAGAGAGGTTGAAGGATTTGAGGTTGTTTTCGTTAGAAAGGAGGCGGCTAAGAGGGGATCTTATTGAAGCATATAAGATGATTAGAGGTTTAGATAGGGTGGACAGTGATAGCCTTTTTCCTAGGATGGAGAAAGCTAGCACGAGGGGACACAGCTTTAAATTAAGGGGTATGAGTTATAGGACGGATATCAGAGGTAGGTTCTTTACTCAAAGAGTGATTAGGGAGTGGAATGCCCTGCCTGCAGCTGTTGTAGATGCGCCAAGTTTGGTGGCGTTTAAGAGGTTAGTTGATAAGTATATGGATGAGAAGGGAATGGTTTAGTTAGGAGGGGCATTGCTTTTTATTTTGGTCGGCACAACATCGAAGGCCGAAGGGCCTGTTCTGTGCTGTATTGTTCTATGTTCTATGTTCTATTAAGTTAAAAATAAAATCATGTGGAAAGCAAAAAGCCAATTCTGCACCTTTTTACTTCAACATTAAGAAGCAATTTCTTTAAATGCTCTAGAGATACAGAAAAAGGTGCAGAGAAAATTTACAAAGATGATACCAAAAATGGGTATTTATAGTGTATAAGGAAAGCATGAATAGGCTGGTTCTTTTTCCTCTTGAAATAGAAGGCTGGAGGATGACTTAGAATTGGACTTTAAAATTTTTAATGATTTTGATAGAGTGTGTATAAGGAAAATGTTTTCTCTTGTAGGAAAGGGCATAACTAGAGGCCATCAACACAAGAGAGTCACCAAGAAATCTAGTAAGGAATTCAGAAGAAACTTATTTATCCAAAGACTGGTGAGAATCAGCCACAGAGAGTAATTGAAGTCAACGGTAAAGTTGTCTTTAATGAGAAGCTCGACAGTATATGAGAGAGAGGAGAACAGTGCGTTGCAATGGTAAATTTAGATGAGAAAATGCAGGAGCATCCTCTGGAATACGAATACAAAAATGGGCTGGTTAGACTAACTGGCCTGATTCTGTGCCATATATCCTATGCAGTTTTACACTGTGGTGCAGAATGTTGCAAGATTGCCTTTTTGTTTTCTAGTTAGTCTAACTAAATATTAATAAACTCCAATCAATAAGTTTACTATCTGGAGAGGAATATGCCAGAGTATTGAAGTTTGTACTGTAGCAACAGAATTAATATAGAAACCCAAGAGGATATCGGCTTTGATATTGCTTCATGACCAATTTGACACGGTTCAATCTAGAAATGAAATGAAATGCCTTCAGAAGTTTTGAAAATGGAGTTTGAAAAGCATTTGACCTCAGAAAAAAATGAGTTTGTGATATTTCACGAATTTAAGAATGAAGTAGAGTTTAAAGTTTTGGAGAGGAGCTTCATGTAACAATTTTAACTCTCGTGCAAACACAATGACAATTCAAGTGCAGACTCCTTCATAACAAAATCCTGACCTTGGAAAATTATGATATTTGTTTGTCAAGTTGCAGCAATTATTTATCACATAATCGAGGGATTAATGGAAACAAAATTCAATGTAAGATAAAGATTCAGCAGGCTGATTCCTGGGATGGCAGGTCTGTCATGAGAGGAGAGACTAAGTCAGGTAGGATTATATTCACTGGAGTTCAGAAGAGTGAGAGGGGAACTCATAGAAATTTATAAAATTCTAACAGCGTTGGACAGGATAGATTCAGAAAAATGTTCCCAGTGGTGAACGAGTCCAGAACTCGGGGTCATAGTTTAAGGATAAGGGGTCAACCTTTTGGAACTGAGGTGAGGAGACATTTCTTCACATTTCTACCACAAAAAGTAGTTGAGGCCAAAACGTTGTCTGATTTCAAGAAGAAATTAGATATAGCTGTTGGGGCTAAAGGGACCAAGAGTGATCAGGATATTGAATTCGATGATCAGCCAGGATCAAAATTAAGCTCAAAGGGCTAAATAGTCTATTCCTGCCTCTAGTTTCTGTACTTCTATGAAAGAAAGTGTAAGTGGTGAATTAGAGATTAAATTACCCATCTTTTAAAAAAAATAATAATTTCCAGTTTTTTTTGAAGAACTTAACAGCAGCTGATCACAAACTGGGTTGGGTAATTTTGTGAATCTGATTCACATAGTGAGAATATAGGAAAACCAGCAAAACAGGAATCTCCTGCATGATTTTCTCTTCAGTAATAACTAACAAGTCCCCTGCTGCTCTCTCTCTTTGTGTCCCATGCTCCCTGTCTCTCTGTAATCCATGCTGCCCCCTGTCCCTATGACTCTGTACAGCCCCCTCTCTCTCTGTGACCCCTGCCAACTTCTCTCTCTGTGTCCGATGCTGCCCACCTCTCTCTGACCCTGCACTACCCGCTTTCTCTTTGTCCTTGTGCTGCCCCCTCCTCTCTAACACTGTGTTGCCTCCTCTCTCTGTGCACCCCTGCTGACCCCTCTGTCTGACCCTGTGTTGTCCCTTTCTGTGTTGTCAAACATCTGTGCTGCTGAAAAGCGGATCTGGATCCTCAATGTCCCAACCCCCTCAGGAATTATCTGCCACGGTCATCTCAGGCTAAAGAGCATTTAAGTCAGTAGGCCACCTCAACCTCAGCTGTGGATCCTGGTAGATGGACAGCATGGTGGCACGATGGTTAGCACTGCTGCATCACAGAGCCAAGCACCTGGGTTTGATTCCCTGCTTGGGTCACTGTCTATGCGGTGTTTCTGCGTGAGTTTCTTCCAAGTGCTCTGGCTTCCTTCTACAGTTTGAAAGACATGCTGGTTAGGTACATTGGCCATGCTAAATTCCTCGTCAGTGAACTCAAGCAGGGACTGGAGTGTGGCGACTAGGGGATTTTCACTGTAGCTTCATTGCAGTGTTAATTGTAAGCCTACTTATGACAAATAAATAAACTTTATTTATTAATAAAATAAAATGTAGTGGGAGAGGCAAAAATATTGGAGAAGATTCTTAGAGACAGGATGTATATGCACTTAGAGCGTTGCGATCTGATTAGGGATACACAGCATGGCTTTGTTAAGGGGAGGTCGTGTCTTACGAATCTGGTAGAATTTTTTGAGGAGGTGATAAAAACAGTGGACGAAGGGCGAGCCATTGATGTCGTTAATACGGATTTCAGTATGGCATTTGACAAAGTCTCTCATGGGAGGTTAGTTGAAAAGGTCAAGGCTAATGGAATACAAGGACAGGTAGCTAGATGGATAAGTAACTGGCTTGGTAATAGGAGTCAGAGAGTAATAGTGGGAGGGTATTTTTCCAGATGGAGATCGGTCACTAGTGGTGTGCCGCAGGGCTCAATACTGGGACCTCTTCTATTTGTAATATATATGAATGACTTGGAAGAGGGAGTAAGTGGGAGTGATCAGCAAGTTTGCAGACGATACAAAGATGGTTGAACTTGCAGATAGTGAAGAGCATTGTCGGGCGATACAGCAGGACATAGATAGGCTGGTAGCTTGGGCAGATAAATGGCAGATGAAATTTAGTTCTGATAAATGTGAGGTGATGCATTTCAGGAGAAAGAATATAGGGGGGAGGTATATGATAAAGGGTAGACCTATTAAGAGTATAGAAACGCAGAGGGACTTGGCGGTGCAGGTGCACAAGTCTTTGAAGATGGCAGAACAGGTGGAGAAGATTGTGAAGAAAGCATATGGTATGCTAGCCTTTATAGGAAGGGGTATAGAGTACAAGAGCTGGCCTTTAATGTTGCAGTTGTATAAAACGCTGGTTAGACCTCGTTTGGAATACTGCGTCCAGTTCTGGTCGCCTTACTACTGGAAGGACGTGGAGACCCTGGAGAGAGTGCAGAGGAGGTTTACCAGGATGCTGCCTGCTATGGAGGGATTGGGTTATGAGGAAAGGTTAGGCAAATTGGGGCTGTTTTTTTTAGAAAGACGGAGACTGAGAGGAGATCTAATAGAGGTGTACAAGATTATGAAGGGTATAGATAAGTAAACAGTGGTAAGCTTTTTCCTGGGTTGTAATCAAATATCATGAGGGGCCACAGGCTTAGGGAGAGGGGGACAAAGTATAATTTGAATGTTAGAGGGATGTTTTTCACACAGAGGGTTGTGGGGATATGGAACGCACTGCCAAGTAAGGTGGTAGAGGCAGGCACGCTGGAGTTATTTAAGAGATACTTAGATAGTCACATGAGCGGAATAGGAATGGAGGGATATAGTAGACTGACTTAAATAGGGATCACTTCCTGGAAATTGCATAAGTTATGCATGTGGTTGATGTATTTCCCTTTCATCCTACAGGTACTTCAGTCCACCTTGTTGCCCAACAAGGGGCATACACACGATGGGTCATGAGAGGGCTGCTCTTGGATTTTTCGTGAGTATTCTAGTGCTTCACATTGTTAGTGTACACTTGACCTGGACCGGTTGATGGGCAACACGACAGCTCAGTAACTATTGCTGTGCTGTGCAGATAAATGGATTTGGGCCTGTCTCTGTGGAAGTTTCCCCCCGTGCTCATGTGGGTTTTCTCTGGGTGCACCAGTTTCCTCCCACACCCCAAAGATATGCTCTTAGGCTGATTGGCAAAACAAATTGTCCCTAAATTGTCTCCCCAATTTGGTTCCAATGCAGATTTCCGTAAACATAGACAAGGGTCATGGGCAGAAGTGGGGACATTAAAATGGCGGTGCAGGCTCATTGAGTCAAAAGGCCTGTCTCCCGTGCTGTGTTGTCCTTTGTTCTTTGTTTTAATATTGGTAGGCATGGGTGATTATAGGCACAAGTGTGGATAAGTCGCCATTGTTTTGAATATTTAGTGTTAAATTTCAGTTTGTTCACTGACAGAGATTTCACCCTGTCTGTTCATGCCACCAAGCTTGGGGGAACTTCTGCATTCACCTGCTGCCTCATCCTTATGGAGCATGGCAGTGTTATGTTCCTCTTGCCGGCCACCATTGAGAAAGCGCATTCCCTCAGCTGTGATATGGACTGGAACCCAGGGAGGATGACACAAGAAGTACTGCCTATATACCAGCCTTCACAACCCCTTTAAAGCAAGAGGTGCCTCTACATGAAGGGAAGGTGAGGCTCCTAATGCCTCTCCCAAAATGGTGATTCTGAGACCCCACCCCCAACTCCAAGTTGATCTTATCTGTGTTCCCTTAGCGGTGCACACTGCGGAAAGTGCTGACTGCCTGACCTCTTAAACTCTTAAATTCGGAGGTGAAGATGCCAGGTTCATGTGGACCTTTATAAATGTTGTCGACATAATGTCATGCTGGCTTCTGCTGATAGTCTGGTAAGGATGAAAGTCCCAGAGAGAGCGCCAATGACATGCTAATGTGTTAAGATGATTTTTCTGTAATTCCATGGCATGTTTTAGGTCACTCCACTAGCGAGAGGCTGATAAGATCAGGACCCGGAAATTCACTGATGAAAATTGCGCTCTCTGGATTTTGAGCACACGCCATCTTTCCTGTGGACAGGGAGTGTGAGGCAAAATTGTCACATAGGGCTGCAGATATTCCACCTTGTCTAAGGGTTTACTATACCAGGTAGAACCTAGATAAATAATCAATTTATCTTCTAGTCCTTTACTGCCCTTCAAAGGAATCGCCAAGTCCATGTGTTTGACAACTTGCAATAAAGAACAAATTGGTTGTCAGAGATCAAGGTCAGGTTGCTGAGATTTTTTGCCAATTTAATTCACAGCAAAATTTCCTGTTAGTTTTCATCATAGCAAACTTCACGAAACAATTATTATTTGCTATTTGTAAAACAGAAAGCAAGAAAAAGTTTTAATTTAAAGGTAAACTATTCCCATATACAAACAGAATTAGTGAGACATTTCACTGAATTATATTAGTAGCGAGTAGAGACTGGCTCCAAAATATAATTTCTAATACATTTTGGACTTCAATTAAGTGTCAGAATTGTGATCCACTACTCACTCAATGTGACCATAAATTAGAAAATCAATTTTAACTGAATTTCCTGAACTTGTAGTTTTGGGCTAGATGTCTTTTACTCCCTGCCCAATTTTACTTTCTATTAAAGTCAAATGCGAAAATCAGGTAGAGTGTAAAATGAGCTATTAGTTCAATTTTAGTTGCCTACTGCCTGAGGCAAAACTCACCCAATTTTACACGGCGGTGAAATCAATGCAATGTAAAATTGGGAATTGTATAAAACTGACTTCTAACCTGAATCAACCCAATGCCCATCAAGCAGTTAGGTTAAAATTGGTGCTTATGTTATCGTATAATTTTTAACTGGACTTTTTCATTGGTTTCATTAAAGCAATATATAAAATACTTTGAATGTTTTGTAGTCATTTAGGACTAATCTTAGAAACCCATTTTTATATATGTGCCATCTTAACAATGCACACTGAGATTTCTCAAAACAGAGACTCCACTTGATTAATGAAACTAAAATAGTTTTTAATGACTATACCATTATTAAAAGAACACTGTAGGTTATTAACTACAATGCAGCTGAATTAAGTAAACCAATGGAGGTATATTCTATGGTTGTTTTATCTGCACAGTTCCTGCAGTCCGCCAAATTTCAGGAAACGAGATCATTTCTGGGAAATCAACTTGGCATAGTATATGCTAATCTTCAATTGATGTTTTGCAGAATTTAACAATCTTGCATACAATCTTAAGATCCTTTATGCCTTTTTATAAAGCCTCGGAACCTCATATTTGTAATTCTCATGAGTATTGGATGTCTCTGTGTTGCACTCTTTAGAAAGAGCTGATTGAACCACATTAATGATGGGTATACTGAATTATTGTTGTGCGACTCTCCCCAGGTCATTTTAGAACAGCTGCAATAGTTTCATTTCTTCCACAATGGACTTGATTTATCAAAATCAGTTGGGAATTGAAAGACCTGCATAGCTTTCAAAATGCTATCATCTTCTTTCAAATGATATTGGCGCAAGTTAATTTCTGCCACTTTCTAATGATCAAAGCTATAAAGTAAAATTAGGGAAGCATCCAGAGACGCAGACAATTTTCGATTTACAGTATTCTGATTAATGTAAAAAAAAGTTTTCTGAAGCCAGAATGTTACCCAATCCCTCAGTTTGCAACCATAAACACCTAGTCTCCCCCGCAACCAAACCCCAAACCCCACAATACAGGATGACTTAATTCCAATTCATTTTTCTTAATTTCTGTTATCACCAGTAATTTCTCAAGCCTCTTTCTTGCAAGACTGGTGAAAACTATTCTTAGTGAAGAAGCAGGTAGAAGGAAGAAGGAAAGGTGGAACCAGTTCCAGTTATCTGTTTTTGCTTCCACAGGGCATTCTACCTGGTAGCAAATCAAGAACGTACAGAATTAACACAAAGTAGATTCTCAGATTTGCAACAGCGAAGCAGTTCTGGAAAGAATAAGAATGCATGCTACAAGCCTATTTCATGTTATATATGTGTACCTGTCCTTATCACAGATCTTACACTTACTGATCCAGACAAATTTCCTAGGTATGTCAATGGAAATATGATAAAGGAGACTGTCACCTAGTCATTCCTGGAGGCCAAATCATCCCATCATAAAGTCACTATTGCGTTAAACTACCATGTCACACTATCCTTCGATGTTACCATTTGTGATGTATTTTAACTCAATCTTAAATGTATCAAGTGAGTCTTTACAGAAGAATATTTTCATCAGTTTATTTTGGAAAAGAGGCACCAGCTTAATCAGACAAATACTTTCCCATATGGGAGCATTGCTAAGAATATATGGCATTTTGTATGTGGCCCACATGTAATACTATCTGTTACACTTGATTAACTCATCAAGATAGGTGAGGTTGTTCTTATAAAAGATGCTAAATGACAGTATGATAGCGGAATGGCTAAGACATAGAGCAAGCAAAACAGGTGAAGTGAACTTAAATTCTAATACTGCAAATAGTGAAATTGAGTTCAATGAATCTGGTCATTTGGCTGATATCCGGTGGGAATTCTCCAATAAGTGCCCACATGAGTGGGAAAACAGGAGTGTTGCCCACTATCATCTGTCAGGTGGGATTCACTCATCTAAAAGATGCTAATAAGCTCACTTCAGGGAACGTACTGGCCAGCACTGTGTTCAAAGACTGGGGTGTCATTTCTCTGTGCTTGGAGACAGCACCCCCCCACCTTTCCCTTCAAACTCCCACTCAGGCCCCTTCCAGGCCATGCATCTTGACAGTGCTAACAGTGCACTGCACCTTGGCACTGACATGCTGGTCTGGCTTCTTGGATGCAAAGGAGGAGGGATAAAGGAGGTAAGTCCAGTGACCTGTGATTTGAGGTGAGGGGAGGATGTCCTCTTTTTTTGGAGCAGGTGGTGCTCCCCTGGACCTTGGGGTTCAGCTCAACATGTCCTCATTTGTGATTAACAACGTCAAAGTTTGCCCAACGCCTTCTCTGCTGGGGGATCAGGTGTATGGTGAGGTGCTGGTGAATGGGCCATCAAACCCACCAATTCTATTACAATTAGCGGGTTTGCATAATTATCAGGTTGCCATCCGCTACGGCGGGAGCGAGATCGAGGCCAGCGGTGCAGGTCAGGTGAATTCTGAATTTTTTTTGCCCAGCGCATTGGGATTCCCATGAGCCATCTCCTGAGGCTAGAAAATCCCATTCCTGATTTTTTAAAAAAGTAATCACAAAAGTTGTGATTGTCTTAAAATGATTGAAAAAATATTGGCTGGAATTCTCCTTTACCGTACAGCCTGCCAATGCTGTTAGCAAGAACGGAGAATTTGGCTCAGCCAAACTTCCATTTACTGCAACAGGACTACAGAATCCCAGCCATGAGTGAAGTCAGAGAATTCCATCTTTACCTAACCTAGCCCATACATGACTCAAATTTCACATTAATGTGGCTAACCAATACACTGGCCTAGCAAGGCACTCAGTTACAAAAAAAAATGCGAGGAAACATGAATGACCTTCAAGAAATTCAATAAATGTGTTCTTGCCATTACAACATTAAATCTAATGTTTGAAAAAAAGTGTACATACCATTTTTGCTGTCAAGTGTTACCTTACAAAAAGATCAAAGGTTTATGAGCTACATTATTTTGTTTTTTTTTGAAGAAATTACCTTCAAAGCTCCAGTAAAAGCATCCTTGCTCATAACATTACTTGTCAAATACCGTTCAGGAACTTGCAAATAATAAGAGTTCAAAGAATCTACAAATTTTACTTTAAATCTGCAAAGAATTCCAGGAATTGTTAGTGACAAACACATGCATTTAAGTTTATTGACTGTTGAGTTTCTTCAGCTGATAATAACTTAGAAAGCCTGATGAACTTAAGTCCAAGCTTCTCAGAAAAGAATTGGCATTTTAAAGGGTTTCAAACACACAATGCTATTGTGAGAAAATGCAGTAATTTGCTTGAAAATATTGTATTTTGTTCATATCTTTTATCATATTACAAAGTTTATTGTTTAAACAAAGCAAGTTGTTTTTACACTGAGAATGTTGAGTGCCTGAAACTTGCTGCCAGGGAAGGTAGTGGAAGAGGATACGATAGTGACTTGTAAAGGTGTCTGGACAAATGCATAAATAGAATGGTAATGGAGGGATATGGCCCCTGGAAGGGTAGAGGGTTTTAGTTCAGTCAGGCAGCATAGTCTGTGCAGGTTTGGAAGGCCAAAGGGCCTGTTCCTGTGCTGTAATAATCTTTGTTCTTTATTTCCAGTAAAGCTTGGGCAGTTGTTCTCTGCAATCTTCCCGATGTGACTGCTTGTGTGCCCATCATTGGCGTTTACATGCAGCTCTCCATTGTTAACCCTGCACTGCTGCAGTCACTTTGGGTGAGTCACATGCCTGGAAGGTCCATTCTGGTGAGAATTGCATTGGGACTTTTTTATTGCACTACGTATGATAAGTTTGTGATTCGCAGCTCGCTGAAAAAAAAATCAGTGCCATTCACTCCCTTTTTCTCGCTTGTTTGGCACTTAGAATATTTTTGTAAGATTGTGACCTAAGAACTTTTTGGTGAAAAATTCTGCCTGTAGAGGTAATCTAAAAATGGGACAGTGAACTTTGCTAAAGAAAGAACTTTCATTTATATATAATGCCCTACGTGATATCCAATGAACTTAAGCCAATGAAATAACTCTGAAATGTGGTCACTGTTACAATGCAGGAAATGAGCCAGAGAATGTGCACACATTAAAGTCTGACAAACACTAACGTAATGATAACCAGATAATGCGGATCTTCTGAAAAATGGTGTTGGATAAGGGTTAAACATTCGCTAGGAAAATGCTGAAAACTCCAGTGCTCTTCTTTAAATAATGGATTTTGTGTGCAATTGAAAAAGCAGATGGGACCTCATTTTCACATCTTATCTAAAAATCAGCATCTAATATAGTGCAGCATTCTTCCAGCAATGTACTGAAGGATCATCATAGATTTAGCGTTCAAATCTCTATAGCAGGATCTAAACCCACAACCTCTGATACAGTGACGGAATGCTACTAGTGAACTATGGGTGATATAGTATGCACCTGGTCTGTTGTACAGAAGTACGATATAAGAACTGAGTGGGACAAAATACATGCAAGACCCAAGAGGTTGGATTGACATCTTTGAGGCGCAAATCAGGACACAATTTGCTAACATCATTGTCCATATTCCAACCCGACAGTGCCCTTCAGCATTCAGTGGAGACAGAGGCAGATTGATGCTGAGGCAGCCAGATTCAAATGCTACTTCCACTCATTATACACAGCCCAATTCCAGAGATAAGTGTGAAACCTAGCTAACTCTCACCCTTTATTCCCTTACTCCGCTCACCCTCATAAAACCCTCTCACCCCATATCCCCAGTAGATCCTCACCTTCATACTCTTGAGAAACAGCACAGATTCAGAGTGAATTGTAAAAGGTGCAACCTTTTCACACTACGAGTGGCTCAAGTTGGAAAGCACTGCCTGGAAGTGTGACTGAGACTGAATGAACCTGTACTCTACAATCTCTTTATTCTATAACTTTCCCCAATGTCCTACCATTAACTGAGTAAGCCCTATCCTGGTTCAATTTACCAAAATGCATCACCTAGCATTTATCTAAATTAAACTCCATGTGCCATTCATCAGCCCACTGGCCCAATTGATCAAGATCCCATTGCAATCCTAAGTAACCTTCTTCACTGTCCACTATGGCACCAATCTTGGTGTCATCTGCAAACTTATTAACCTAAATTCTCATCCAGATTGTTTAAGTAAATGACAAATAACAGTGGGACCAACACTGACGCACACCGCTGGTCAATGCCTTTCAATCAAGGCATTCAAGAAGGCATTAGATGATATTTGAATAAAAACAATATGCAAGGATATATTTAAAAAGCAGGCTAGTGATACTATGTCATAATGATCATCTAATAGCTGTGCAGAGATGATGGGCTTCTTTCTGTGCCATTACAATTCTGTGATTCATCCAACGCTTTCACCCAGTATCTACTAGAAACAGAGCTCACAAGCCCCTATAATATTTGGAAATCTTTGAATACATCATACATTTGTTAAAATAAACAAATATTACTCTTAAAAACATTATGCTCTGAATCTGACTCTTGTCAAAATAAACAAGCACACATTCTCCTCATAACTGTTTCAATAAACCCTGCCAAGCAGAATCCATTAGTGGGTCGGAAAGCAGATAAACATTCATAGTGGCAGTCCATTGAATATTTGCAAAATGACCCCTGCTAAGCAGAAGCCATTAGGAACTTTGAACATAGCCAAAATCTGTCAAAGCTTCAAAGAAGCTAGACTGAAGGTTAAACTGAACCTCAAGAAATATTATTAAAGCAAATCAGGAAATTTTACACAATAGTGGATTTTAATAATATACAATGCAAATTGGCACTTTATCCAGTGCACTCAACCCTAAACACTTAGATAACAAAGACATCTATGTCAAGGCTAAATCTCATGGGATCTAGCGTGAGGTAGCCAACTGGATACAAAATTGGCTTGATGATAGAGAGTTGTTTTTCAAACTGGAGACCTGTGACCAGCGGTGTGTGTCAGTGTTGGTCCCACTGTTATTTGTCATTTACTTAAACAATCTGGATGAGAATTTAGGTTAATAAGTTTGCAGATGACACCAAGATTGGTGCCATAGTGGACAGTGAAGAAGGTTACTTAGGATTGCAATGGGATCTTGATCAATTGGGCCAGTGGGCTGATGAATGGCACATGGAGTTTAATTTAGATAAATGCTAGGTGATGCATTTTGGTAAATTGAACCAGGATAGGGCTTACTCAGTTAATGGTAGGACATTGGGGAAAGTTATAGAATAAAGAGGTTGTAGAGTACAGGTTCATTGCTCCTTGAAAGTGGAGTCACAGGTGGACAGAGTGATGAAGAAGGCTTTCAGCATGTTTGGTTTCATTGGTCAGAACATTGAATACAGGAATTGAAGTTGTACAAGACATTGGTAAGGCCACACTTGGAATACTATGTACAGTTCTGGTCACCCTATTATAGAAAGCTTATTATCAAACTAGAAAGAACGCAGAAAAGATTTACGTGGACGCTACCGAGTCTTGATGGTTTGAGTTATAAAGAGAGGCTGGATAGACTGGGACTTTTTTTCTGGAATGTAGGAGGTGTAGGAGTGATCTTATAAAGGTCTATAAAATAATGAGGGGCATAGATCAGCTAGGTAGTCAACATCTTTGCCCAAAGATAGGGGAGTCTAAAACTAGAGGGCATAGTTTTAAGGTAACAGTGGAGAATTACTAAAGAGTACAAGAGGGACAATATTTTCCACACAGAGGTTGGTGAGTATCTGGAACAAGCTGTCAAAGATAGTAGTAGAGGCGGGTACAATTTTGTTTTTTATTAATTACAAGAAAAATGATACATATCTTTGAACTACACTCTAGGCAACACACCTACTTGCACTGGTGTATTTTTTGTGCTTCTATCTGTAGTATGAAGTCTTGGCACATACAGATATTGGGGTGTAGGGTTAACGTGGGACTGTGTAAATTACTGCCTGTATAGTGATGTAAGATAATACATGATCTGCACGTACGGGATCAGTGTAGTGTTTGACAGAATCGTGTGCACAAGCAAGCATAGAGACAGCTGGGAGCTTGAATCCTTTACTGTACATATGTACATTGTTTTTATAATTAATAAATGCATGTTTTTAACCTTCTTAAGACTATAAAGACTTAATTGAGACCTACCAAATGGAATATAACACCGAATGGGAAAATTAAAAATATTGCAATAATGTAAGAGAAACACTAAAATCCTGCTGTTTCCGGGTGATAGAGCTATTTATACCTGAGACTATCTGGATATAAGCTAATCTCATTACTGGGAAAGGGTGCATTTCATCTTGAATGCTGACTACTGCTCTCACTAGGTAGTTTTTTCCCTGATTCTGGCCAGATAATATTCTATCATTCCTAGTTAAATTCTTGTTCCTGTATTACTAGGCAGACCCATGACAAGAGTGAAATCCCAAAAAGAGCTTTCACACTAGTGGGACTTTCCTGCTTAATTGTCCCTGCCACTGCCACTACGCCAATGGTGTAATAGAATTCCTGCCACAAAAGGTCAAGAATCTCATAACATGCATTAATACATATTTAGCAAGTCTCCCACTGTATCATCCCCTCATGTTGGAACAATCACCAGGCAGGAGTGTTCTCCTCCTCATGGGCAACACTTTAGCAGCCACTGGCATTCAGCCTCAGACTTTTGTGTAAACATTTTCTAAGATGGCCTACATGACACACAACAATGCTGAGCAGAAACTGATCCGCACATGAGGATGGCCTCAACTGAGGTCTTGAGTTCATGTCACACTATCTGAAATCCCACTAAGTCTCAAAACATATGCAGGAAAAGGCAGCTAGTGAAGCCAATGGATCTATAAACATAAACAGGGATCACAGGTAGAAGTGGAAACATCGAGGTGGCGGCGCGGGTCGTTGGGTCGACAGGCCTGTTTCCTATGCTGTTTTGTTCTTTGTTCTTAAGCAGTTACAGAAAGTAATTCAGAAGGCAAAGGGAAGCTTGTCCAAGTTATTGCAAGAGGAAAGGAGTATAAAAATAAGAATATTTTGCTACAACTCCACAGGGTATTGGGTAAGACTGCACCTAGAATATTGCCTCCTTAGTTAAGGAGGGATACGTTGTACAGGAAGTAGTTTGGGAAAGGTTAACTAAGCTGATTACTGGGATGAAAGAGTAATGTTGAGGAACAGCTGAGCAGGGGAGTTTTAAAGAATGCGAGATGATATTGTATTGAAATATATAAGATTCTGGGGTGAGGGGGGTGCCTGCTGGTTGACAGGGTAGATGTTAAGAGAACATTTCCCCTTGTTGGTGGAATCTAAAGTTAGATAGCATCATAGGAGTTTCCCATTTAGGATGGAGATGAGCAGGAACTTCTCTCAGAGGGTTATTAGTCTTTGGAATTCTCTTCCCTAGAAAGCAGTGAAGGCTGGGTCAGTGAAAATATTCAAAGCTGCATTAGACATATATTTTAACAATAAGGGGGTCAAAAGTTATGGAGGGCAGGCAGGAAATTGGAGTTCCAACCACAATCAGATTAGCCATAACCTTATTGAATGGCAGAGCAGGCTTGAATGCTCTCATTTCATATGATCTTATTTACAGAAGTATATCTAATGCCTTCTCTTTATCATTTTTAACCTATTCAGACTAAGTGAACTTGTTTCTTTCACCTTCTCTCAGGATATGGCTTGGGTCCTGCATCACAGCTTAGGAGAGTGTGCTGTAATTTGATTCATTTTTTTTAAGCACCCAGCACAGAAATCAGAACCCCAGTTAAATATATTGAGTTAGAAAGGTCTGAGCAGGCAAGCATGGTGGTAATGGAATGAATAAAACACGAGATGATTGACCAAAGAGAAAAATTGGAACCTAGAGCCAACAGAACAGGGCCCTTCATTCAACCCAAAAATATTTCATGTGCTCCATCAAGTATTTGATACATTTCATTGCCTGCCTAAAATCTACCACATCATGTTGGATCATTTAGAGATTGATTTTAGATTTCATAGTGTTCTGCAGCAACGCATCAGCAATCAACAATCTACCATGGAGTCCTCTCTATGGACTCTCTACACAAGACTATGTCTTCACCTCTGACTGAAGTTGAAACTCATCCCAATCTTGATAGAAATCTCTCAGTCAGAAGCACTTACTTTTGACTTTTTCTTCCTTTATTTTCTTTTAGTCTTTCATGGGATGGGAGTGTCTAACCCAAGGTCAGTATTTGTTGTCTAACTTTTATTGGCCTTTTAACTGAGTGGCTTGCTTGGCTATTACAGAGAGCAGTTTAGATTCCAGATCTGGAATCACATGCAGGCCAGACCAGGTAAGGATGACAGATTTCCTTCTCTAAGAAACATTACTGAGACTAGCTTTATGTATTCCAGAAGGTGTCATGATGGGATTTTAAACCTCTGACCTTAGTGCATTTGGCTGGGCCCCACAATTACTGATCCAATGGCATTATCACAACATGATGCCTACCTAAACAACCCCACTCAGCTGCCCCTCCCCTTCCCTCTCCACAAGTACTATTTACAAAATATTGTTGATATTGACTCACTTTGGGTGTTTTCCTCAAGCTAATTTAACCAACCAGCATATCAACCTCGCAAAAGGCTCAGGCTAATATAGGGTTCGTTTAACAATTTTTTTATTTGTTCATCGGATTCAAGCATTGCTGTCAAGACCAGCATTTACACCCATTCCTAATTGTTCTTGAACTGAGTGGCTTTATAGGCTGTTTCAGAGGGCAGTTAAGAGTCAACCATGTTGCTGTGGGTCTGGATTCACATGTAAGCCAGACCAGATAGGAACAACACATTTCCCTCCCTAAAGGACTTCTGTGAACCAGATGGATGTCAATGATAATCAACAATGGTTTCATTAATTCACGATTTTTTATTGAATTCAAATGTCAACATCTCCTTTTGTGGGATTCAAACAAAAGTCTCCAGAATATTACCCTGGTTTACTAATCCAGGTACAATAGCACCTCACATTACCTCCTTGAGTGTCAGCAGCATGGTAGAAGTTTGAAGAATTGAGCTTTGTGTCTTTATACAACACATTTTAGTAAAATGTATCACTTACTTACACGCAATTACATTATGTTCGAGAGTTGCAGTTGAGAAAAATGATTATTTCCAATTCAATTTTGACCCATTTATTTATTTTGCTCTGTGAAAGGTTTCCTATCGCAGAATCGTATTTGAATATTATAGCAAAGTGTTATAAGAAGGAAATTGCAATAAATCATTTTGAAAAAGAAACATTGCAAGAAAGAAATAGTTCAAAATGCTCAATCTGTAGCTTGGAATTTACGCTTCCATTCACATCATGTGAGATTAGCAGCAGGACAAGAAAATACCGTGAGAAGGTCTCTCTCTCCATCAGTGATGGGCCACGTTTCCCGACCTTCAATGTTGGGAACATGACCATTAAATGGTCATGTAATTATCAGGCCCATACACCTAAATTATCAAAAAATCCATCCTTGGCAGAGTGATGACAGAACAACATGAAGAATGACTGGACTCAGATGGTACACATCGAACGATCAGTGAAGCTCAGGTTAGTGCAGTGCTCGGGGGGGAGCAGGGTCGTATCCGAGTATTGTCAGGGTAGTGTGTGCAGTTAGTGCTTGGTTTGTGCCAGGTAGTGACAGTTGATGCCAAGGTACTGACTAAGTGGTAGCACAGGGAGTGCCAGGGTATTGCCGGGGGGGTGCGCCTGGGTCAATTGGTTTGCTCGCTGTGTGCTGGGGGGGGCTTTTAAAAATGGTGTCATTTATTGAGTCATCAAGTGTCTGAGTTGTTGGTGGAGCAATACATTGTAGAACCTATGACTTCAAGTTTTTTTTTCTCAAACTCCTGCATTAAATGGTGGAGAAAGCACCATTGCCATTGGCAGCTTCAGCACAGCTTTTCCCACCCAACATCGGTCTCATCAGAGAAAATCCTGTCCCATAAATCTGCTGCATTCCCTGGACATCTCAGATCTTCATTAATTATTTCCTGTTATGCAGAACATTTCATTTCTAAAACTACCTGCAATGTGCTGGCAAATCCTAGCTGGCAGGAAACTTGGCTTTCCAACAAATTGTCCTGTTCATAATAAATACTACAATATAGGCAGCAAATGTACTTCTTCACAACCTGAAACTTCTAGCTCAACAGCAACAAATATCTTTAACTGCATCTACTTTGGGAACAATGTTATAGCGGTTTTTTTAAAGTAATTTAAATACTGAGAACCTAATATCCTCATTTATTGGGATTATTTCCACCTGGTGATGTATGACTGTCAGTTGTGTGACTGATATAACATCATTCTGCATTCTGCATAATTTATAGGTCTCACATAACAAGAGATATGCCAGTGCAAAAGCTGAATAGAAAGGATGTTCAGGGAACACATTTATCAACCTACAAGCTATGCATGAAGAATTAGACTGACACAAATTAGTTTTCACAGGCTGAACCACATTTGCTTGGAATATCGGAGAAGGGATTAACCTGTCAGCGTCAGGAAGCAGAAAAATTATATGAAAGAAAATGGAAGGTCAAGATTTGAATACATTATACTGCAATATACCAGAGATTTAAGGACATGTAATACTGATTGACATTTAAATTAAATCTCATCATAATTACTGTTTACTTGTTTGCTAATTATTTATGTCCTTCTTATTTCCTTAAAAACAACCAGCATGCAATAATGTGGCTTGTGTAAAACCAATGAGCTCCAGGAACCCCAATATTACCTGCTACCCTATATTATTGATTATCAGGCTTTCTCAATGGCAAAAACAAGGACACAATAGTTAAAATAATGGCATTGATCTACCATCGCAAAGTTGTAGCTGTCACTGCTTGACACAGCTATGATTGGGTAGTCAGAGTAACTCTTGACTCAGGTAATCAATCCATTTAACCCTGTTTGTCATTTTTGGATTGAACTGGACAAAGTTCTGTGCACAATCCAACCACTGTTAAACATGCTACGAAGCCAAAGATAGCAAAAGTGGATTCCTTTATTTTATATGACGCACAAAAAAAGTAGTACACCAACTTCCATATAACTAACCTCGGCCATGGTTGCTTTGACTCTCCCCTCTCCCTGTAGTATAGAGACCTATCCCTACTTACCTAATTGCAGCACAGTGTCCTGGTAAATCAAATACCTAGGGCTGTGGAGAGGGATTTAAACTAAATAGTGGGAGCCAGGGTTCATACAAGGGCAAGAAAGTTCAAGGAAATAGTACAGGATAATAATAATCAGAGAGTGATATAAAGCAGCAGTCTCCAAATTCCAATCCGGATGCAGCCCACTGCCGGCTGGATGTGGCCCACAGGCTGTAGTTTGGAGACGTAATGTAAAGGGCCAGAGCAAACAAACATAGGATGCAGCAGCGCAAGTGGAGTCATAGTAGGTAAATTTGTAAAAAGACAGAACTAAAGATGCTTTATTTAAATACACAAGGTATTCATAACAACATTGATGAACTGATAGCACATGGAGAAATGAATGACTGTGATTGCAGTGCTTGGCTGTAAGGTGAATATTAAAGGTAGTTGATATTTTGAAAGGAGAGGAAGGAATAAGTGGAGATAAGATAGCTCTAATACTGAAGATTGAGATCAGTACAGATCAGTGAGAAATACTTAGGTCAGATGATTAAGATGTAGAATAATAAAATGTAGGCAATTTTAATCTTCATATGGATTAGATGTATCAAATTGGCAAGTTAGCCTTGAAGATGAATTTATAAGGGGTGACTTTGCACCCGTAATCGCCATCAACAGGAACAGCGACGCGGGTGCAAAATCTGACAAGAGTTGGGAAATGAAATTCTCGTCCGCGAGATCTTGGTTCCAATTTTCCCTGCCTCTCACTGGTGACATTGCAATGTCCCCAAAAGGTGGAAACCACATTTAAATAGAATTTAATGGATTAGCATATTAATAAAGAGTCTACATGCCACATAACAACCCCCGTGCTGAACGTTCAAACTTCACTGACATGACCGCCACTTCAGCAAGGTTCTCAGCAGTTTTAGGGAGACAGGAGACAGTTGAGGTGTTTGTGCCAATGGTGCCAAGGTCACTGTAGTCTCCAAGAGAAGAGGGGCAGGGCCAGGGGAAGGTCCTCTGGAGAACGTCAAAACCTTAGAAGGGTGGGACTTGTCAGTAACAGGAGAGCAACCATTGAGGCGAACTTGCAAAGATGGGGGAGGGAGAGTATTTACCTGCTAATTCCCTAACCTACACACCTTGGAACAATAAGGGTAAGTTTAATATGGCCAATGAACTTAACTTGCACATCTTTGGTCTGTGGGAAGAAACTGGAGCACCTGGAAGAAACCCATGCAGACATGGGGAGAATGTTAAACTCCACACAGACAGTCACCCAAGGCTGAAATCAAACCTGGGTCCCTGGCACCATGAGGCAGCAGTGTTAACCACTGTACCACAGTGCACATTCAGTTTGAGAGTGAATAGCTTGAGCCTGAAACTAATATATATACTCTTAAATAAAGGCAATTACAAAGGTATGAAGGCAGAGTTGACTAAGTAGACTGAGAAAATTGGATAAAAGATTAGACAGTCGATTAACTGCGGCAGATAGAACAAAGAACAAAATGTACAGTACAGGAACAGCCTTTCAGTCCTCCAAGTCTGTACTAATCATGATCTCTGCCTAAACTAAAATTGTATGTACTAACAAATTCCATATCTTTCCATTCCCATCCTATCCATGTATTCATTTAAAGAGCAAAGAAAAGTACAGCACAGGAAATTTAAATACAGCACAGATATTTAAGGAGAACAAAGATAACTTCATTTTGAAAGGAAGCCTCTAAAAGAAGGATGAACCATAGGTGGTTAACTAAATAGCTTTCAATAGGAAAAACAGAATGGCAGAATATTACTTAAGTGGTGATAGATCAGGATATATAGAAGTAAATGGGATCTATGTTTCCTTGTACACCAATCATTGAAAGCAAGCATGTACATGTAGCAAGCAGTTAGGAAGGCAATGGGTATATAGACCTCATTGCAAAAGATGTGTATACAGGAGCAAGGATGTCTTAGCAGTACAGCACCTTGGTGATATTATATCTGGAGTATTGTGTGTAATTTTAGCCGTCTTGCCTAAGAAAGGATATACTTGCCTTACAGAAAGTGCACCAGAGGTTCACCAAACTGATTCCTCAGATGGCAATCTGAGAAGAAATTTATGAGAAGAAATTGGGTGGACTGTGTCTATGTTCATTGGAATTTAGAAGAACGAGAGGATAACTCATTAAAACACACATTTCTGCAGGGCTGGACAGAGTTGGTACAGGAATATTTTTTCTTCTGGCTGGAAGTTCTATAACAAGGGGTCATGGTCTCCTGATAAAGAGTAGGACTGAGCTGAGGAGAAATATCTTCACTCAAAGGGTGATGAACCTGTGGAATTCTCTAACACAGAACATTTGTGGAGGTCAAGTTTAAGAAGGAAATAAATAGATTTCTAAACACTAATATATCAAGGAGTTTGAGAAGAGAACACATGTATGGTGCTGCAATAGAGGGCAGGAATTTACAGCCTCATTCAAACCAAAACCGTAAAATCCCACTCGAGATCTACTGTCCATCTCTTGCTTGCTCCAATTTCTGTGGCGGGTGAGACAGTAAAATTCTGAGAGAAAATCAGGCATAGTCATATTAAATGACTCATGGGGCGAACGGCTTACTCCTGCTCTACTTTTGCTGTTTCTACATTTCCAAATGTGAAGTAGCCCTGTTGGCAAGAAGAACAGAAAAGCAGAATATTGTTTAAATGGAGCAAAAATATAGAATGCTGCAGTACAAAAATCTAGCATGCAGATGCTAGGAATTAGGAATGCAAATGGAATATTGACCTTTATTTCAATGGTGATAGAACATAAAAGTAAGGAAGTCTTTAGTGAAAGTGGGATGTACTTGCATTGGAAGCAGTTTAGATTCCTCAAGTGAAGAGGGCGTCTTATGAGGAAAGGTTAATCAGGTTCGGTCTATACTCATTACAGTTTCAAAGAATGAACAGTGATATTAGTTAAGAGGTTTGACAATGTAAAGGCTGGATAGGTGTTTCTAGAATCTAGAACTTTGTGACAATTTCAGAATAAGGGATCTTTCAAATGACTTGGAGAAGGGAAGAAATTCCCTATCCATAAGGGTGAGTTAGGCAGATTTTTGACATACAAGAGAATGAACTTTTGGGAACGGGTGCAGGAAAATTGAGATCAAATCTGCCATAAATGGCAAAGCAGGTCCAAGAGTTCAGATGGTCTACTCCTATTCCTATTTCTCATTATAATTCAGGTCAGAAACTCCAAAGTGTTTTATGAAGTCTGCCTGGAACATAGTTTTGCAGATTGGTTTTGACTAGGGTAATCATGAAATGTTTCACTTCAGGTACGATTCAGTTAGCCTACTAGGGAGCTTTTATCAAACAAAGTTTATTTAAGGATAAGTTAACAGATATAGAAATAAAATTAACCAAACCTTTTACCAGTTACAAACAAGGCAAAAAACAACCATGGTGTTGTATAAACCTTAACAGCTAAATGCCATTCCTACCTAATAAAACCCATAAACAAAACTCTTGCCATAAGTTTAGCATGGAAAATATGAATGCTCACATGATGCTGGAACTTAGTTCTTTGATTGGAAATTGAAATTCTGACCTCCTAGCCTTGTAAGCCATGTATCAGCTCTCTTGATATACACTCAGACTTGCTTGAAGTCAGAACAACATCCCAAAACTTCAGGGAGAGACAGAGACACTAGTTACTAGCTAGCGACTCATCAAAAGTAGAATTTTCATTCCAAGAAGAATTTTAACTAGCCAGCAGCACTTGCAAAACCAAAGGGAGAGTGACAAACACTCCTTTTCACTTAACAACCAGGACAGTTTCTAACTAAACCAGCAGCTAGGAGCCAAACTGAAAATGAAACCTTGATTTCACCATGAACAAAAAACTATCCAAGACATATAACTTTTCATCCAATCATAAATTCCAAGTCAATGCATTAGGCCCAGATTAAAAATAAACAAAACCCCATTTAAATCATTGAAATGCAATAAAAGAACTTCTAGCAGGCAGTTAGGCAATAATTAAACCAAATGGACTGTTTACAACCTTCACAAATCCATGTGCCTCTCATTAATACATCTGCTTATTTCCAAGTGGGAATAAACCATATCTCAAAGAATCCTCTCCAATAATTTCCCTACCAGTGATGTAAGGCTCACCAGCCTGTAATTAACTGGATTATTCTTGCTACTCTTCTTAACCAAAGGAACAACATTTCATATTCTCCAATCCTCTGGGATCTCCTCTGTAGTCAGTGAGGATACAAAGATTTCTCTTAGGGCCTCAGCAATTTCGTCCCTTGCCTCTTTCAGTATTGTGGGGTATTTCATCAGGGCCTGGGGATTTTAATGTCTATCTTAATGTTTCTCAAGAAATCCAATACCTCCTTTTTGATCTCAACATGACTCAAACTATCTACACATCCTTTCCCAGACTCATCATTCACCAAGTCCTTCTCTTTGGAATACTGATGCAAAGTATTCATTTAATATCTCGCTTATTTCCTCTGGCTCCACATTTAGATTTCCTCCCTTGTCCTTGAGTGGGCCAACTCTCTCCCTAGCAACCCTCTTGCTCTTTGTGTGTACATAGTCTTGGGATTTCTTTAACCCTGCTGGGCAGTGCTTTTTCATTACCCTTTTTTAGCACTTCTTACTCCTTGCTTAAGTTTTTTTCTATTTTCCTTGTATTCCACACTTGCTTCATGTATTCCAGCCTCCTGGCTTTGAGAAATGCTTCCTTTTTCTCTTTGACTAGGCTCTTAATATCTTCTGTGATCCAAAATTCCCAAAATTTGCCATACATATCCTTCATTCTTACAGGAATGTGCCAGTCCTGAATCCCTATCAACTTACACTTGAAAGTCTTCCACATGCCAGATGTTGATTTGCTCTCAAACATCTGCCCCCTATCTACATTCTTCAGTTCCTGCCTAATACTGTTGTAATTAGCCTTCTCCCAGTTTAGCACCTTAACTTGAGACTACATTTACCTTAATCCATCAGTACCTTAAGACTTACTGAATTGTGGTCACTGTTCCCGAACATGCACATCTTTGGATACTATTGTGGAACTTAACATGGCTAATCCTCCTAATCTACTCATCTTTGGTCACTCAAGGCAATTTAGCATGGCCAACCACTAACCTAAACATTGTTGAATTGTGGAAGGAAACCAGAGCACCTAGAGGAAACCAACACAGAACCGACAAAGAAATCTTTCTTTATAAGAAAGATGTGGAGGCATTGGAGAGGGTACAGAGGAGGTTTACCAGGATGTTGCCTGGTATGGAGGGCAGGTCTTATGAAGAGCGGCTGAGGGATTTGAGGTTGTTTTCGTTAGAAAGAAGGCAGCTAAGAGGAGACCTTATTGAAACATATAAGATGATTAGAGGTTTAATAGGGTGGACAGTGATAGCCTTTTTCCTAGGATGGAGAAAGCTAGCACGAGGGGACATAGCTTTAAATTAAGGGGTGGTAGTTATAGGACGGATGTCAGAGGTAGGTTCTTTACCCAAAGGGTGGTTCGGGAGTGGAATGCCCTGCCTTCAGCAGTTGTAGATGCGCCAAGTTTGGTGGTGTTTAAGAGGTTAGTTGATAAGTATATGGAAGAGAAGGGAATGGTTTAGTTTGGAAGGGCATTGCTTTTTATATTGGTCGGCACAACATCGAAGGCCGAAGGGCCTGTTCTGTGCTGTAGTGTTCTATGTTCTATGTTCTAAGGGGAGAATGTGCAAACTCCACACAGACAGTGACTCAAAGCTGGAATTGAATCTGGGTCCCTGGTGCTGTGAGGCAGCAGTGCTAACCACCATGTTACCATGGATGTATTTAAGAACATAAAAACATAAGAAATAGGAGCAGGAGTAGGCCATACAGCCCCTCGAGCCTGCCCCACCATTCAATAAGATCATGGCTGATCTGTAGTGGTTCAGTACCACTTTCCCACTTTCTCCCCGTAACCCTTAATTCCCTTGTCAATCAAAAACCTATCCACTCTTGACTTGAACATATTCAGTGAGGAAGCCTCTACCACCTCATCAGACAGAGAATTCTAAAGATTCACCGCCCTCTGCGTGAAGAAACCCCTCGCAACTCTGATCTGAACCACCCACCCCCCCAATCTTGAGGCTGTGCCCTCTAGTCCTGCTATCTTTGCTAAGCGGGAAGAATCTCTCAACCTCTACCCTATCCATCCCCTTCATTATCTTGTACGTTTCTATAAGATCCCCTCTCAGCCTTCTAAACTCCAAAGAGTACAAACCTAGTCTATTCAGTCTCTTCTGATAATCCAACACCCTCATCTCCAGCATCAGCCTAGTGAACCTTTTTTGCACCCCCTCCAAGGCCAATATATCCTTCCTCAAATGCGGCGACCAAAACTGCACACAGTGCTCCAGCTGTGGCCTCACCAGCACCCTATACAGCTGCAACAGAACCTCCCTACTTTTATATTCTATCCCCGTAGCTATAAAGGCCAACATTGCATTCGCCTTCTTAATCACCTGCTGCACCTGCATACGTGCAGGTCTCTCTGCATCGTCACACTCTGCAGCTTTTCTCCATTTAAATAGTAATCCTTCCTACCATTATTCTTCCCAAAGTGGATAAACCTCACACTTGCTGACATTATACTCCATCTGCCAGGTCCTCGCCCACTCACTCAACCTATCCAGATCCCTCTGCAGGCTTTCCACACCCTCCATGCAATTTGAAGAATAAATATTGGCCAGGGCACCAGGAATAATTCTTCTGATCTTTTTCATAAATATTCTGCTGGGAATCTTTTGCCTCTACTTGAGAGTTGGGCTGGAATTCTCCAGCCATTGACACAACATGATTCTCTGGTCCTGCTGCAACAAACGGAGGTTTGGCTGAGCGCCAAATTTTCCATCCATGCTTGTGTTGTAGGTAAAATAATCCCTCAAAGACTGTAAGTGAGTCAAAATAGAATGGTTTTTATTTCAAAACTCTGGGGTTTATTCCAGAATTTTGAGAGAAGTAGGACTACCAGACTTCTCATAGAACACAAACACAAGTGGGTATTTATACATTATGAGCTCCAGCAGGAATCACGATTCAAAGTCCCAATTCCTGCAAGACCTCCAGTTCTTCTTTCCTGGGTCATGATGCAGCCCCAGAGTTAATCAGGAATTACAGTCCTTCTGGTAGCTGCAGTTATGACACATGGTCACGATTCAAAACCTTTCTGCAGCAGTACCAGTATCCCTGTCTTTGAAGTTACTTGTGTGATCGTGCTGTCCCAGCAGAAGTCTTCCTGTTAAACGTCAATATCACTGTCTGCCGTCAGCAGCTGTTAAAAGCCAATATCATAAACTACCATCTGTGTAACAATGTCTAACTATTACAAATAGGTAAGATTTACAAAGTCTACAAAATAACAGCCACATTAAACTATCCATCTTTATACAGCGTGTAACACATGAACAAATAACTTACATTAGTGCCAGGAACAGTATAAGCTAAAGAAGATCAGTCATGATGAAAAAATTATGTTTTGACATATTCTAGGTAGAAAATCCATTAACTCTTTCCCTTCAAGTACAAAAATGAATTCACTTTTTGCTTCACTTGCAGCAGCTGTGGTGCATGATCGGCTGGAGAATTTCAGTTTTGGTTTGAGTAGGGCCTCATTTGAAAGATACCAGGTCCATCAGTGCAGCAATTCCTCAGTGCTGAACTATTAATTGTACATTAATTATGTTTAATTATATGCAGGTGATATGTGCATCATTTGGAGATTCAGTTGTGCCCCTCCAAAAAGGTATAGATTGGAACGACGATGGTTGGATTAGGAACTATATGTTTGTAATGTGTGTTGTGATGGCCCAAGTGCCTGTATTTTCCTTTGTGCAATGATCCTTAATGAACAATTTGGTTGGCAGTATTTCAAAAATGTGTTAATTGGATTTCCTGATTATTACATCATTAAGTTGCAAGAAATGCCATGCAACCATAGAACATAGAACATAGAACATTACAGCACAGAACAGGCCCTTCGGCCTTCGATGTTGCGCCGACCAATATAAAAAGCAATGCCCCTCCAAACTAAACCATTCCCTTCTCTTCCATATAATTATCAACTAACCTCTTAAACGCCACCAAACTTGGCGCATCTACAACTGCCGCAGGCAGGGCATTCCACTCCCGAACCACCCTTTTGGGTAAAGAACTTACCTCTGATATCCGTCCTGTAACTATCACCCCTTAATTTAAAGCTGTGTCCCCTCGTGCTAGCTTTCTCCATCCTAGGAAAAAGGCTATCACTGTCCACCCCTATCTAAACCTCTAATCATCTTATATGTTTCGATAAGGTCCCCTCTTAGCCGCCTCCTTTCTAACGAAAACAACCTCAAATCCCTCAGCCTCTCTTCATAAGACCTGCCCTCCATACAGGCAACATCCTGGTAAACCTCCTCTGTACCCTCTCCAATGCCTCCACATCTTTCTTATAATGTGGGGACCAGAACTGCACACAATACTCCAAGTGCGGCCGCACTAGAGTTTGTACAGTTGCAACATGACGTTGCGGCTCCAAAATTCAATCCCCCTACCAATAAAAGCTAAGACTCCATATGCCTTCTTAACAACCTTCTCGACTTGACTGCCTACTTTCAGGGATCTATTCACATACACACCAAGATCCCTCTGTTCATCTAGACTACTAAGAATCCTACCATTTGCCCTATACTCTACACATTTATTATTTCTGCCATAGTGCATTACCTCACACTTTCCACATTAAACTCCATTTGCCACCTCTCGGCCCAGCTCTGCAACTTGTCCAAGTCCCTCTGCAAACTATAACACCCCTCTTCACTATCTACACTCCACCGACTTTAGTGTCATCTGCAAATTTACTAATCCATCCTTCAATACCCTCATCCAGATCATTTATAAAAATTACAAACAGCAGGGGCCCCAAACAGACCCCTGAGGTACACCACTTGTCACTGAACTCCAAGATGAATATCTCCCATCAACCACCACCCTCTGTCTTCTATCTGCTAGCTAATTCCTAACCCAATTAGCTAAATCACCCTCTATCCCATACATCTGCATTTTCTGCAGAAGTATTCCATGGGCCACCTTATCAAACGCCTTACTAAAGTCCATATATACCACATCAACCGCCTTACCCCCATCCACCTCCTTAGTCACTTTTTCAAAAAACTCAATGAGGTTAGTAAGGCACGACTTACCCTTCACAAAACCATGCTGACTATCTCCAATCAATTCATTACTCTCTAAATAAGTATAAATCCTATCCCTAATTATTCTCTCCAATACTTTGCCCACCACAGAAGTAAGACTCACTGGCCTATGATTCCCTGGAAGGTCTCTCTTCCCCTTCTTGAACAACGGAACCACATTCGCTATCCTCCAGTCGTCCGGAACCACACCCGTAACCAACGACGACCTGAAGATCAGAGCCAGAGGCTCTGCAATCTCCTCTCTTGCCTCCCAGAGAATCCTAGGGTAAAGCCCGTCCGGCCCAGGGGACTTATCCAACTTCAAACCCTCGAGAATATCTAGCACATCCTCCCTATCTACTTCGATACCTTCCAGTTTGCTACCCTGTACCTCAGTGTTCCCCATAACTACATTTACATCACCCTGCGTACCATGGGGATTAACAGCCAAGAAGTGAAAGATAAATAGAAGTCTAGGACAGAATTTTCTGGCTGTTCATGCTAACGGGACCTTCTGGTCCCATTCAACAGCACCCCATGCTTTGGGTTTCCTGGCGGCAGGGAGTGCGTTCAATGGGAAACCCCCTTGACAATGGTGGGACCAGAAGTCCTGTCACTGGCCAATGGTGATGTTCTTCTGGCACCACTACAGTGGGTAGTGCTGAAAATCCCACCATTGATCGCACTGGACTGGATTTCCATTTGGCAGTTTTGAGGAATTTTTGCAAAGAAGAAACAATCTGGGTTCTCTCCAAAGTGAACAGTTTTCCATTTGGTAATCTTTGAGCAGATCCAGGTGGTGAAACAAGTCTCTAAGAATAGAACAAAGACTGTGCTTCACTGGATTATACAGTTGAAAATGTTACAACACTTTAGACAGAAAGAGTGAAGGATTGTGGATTGAACAATACCAATTGCTACTGTTAAAGTGCTGCCAGAACCAATTTAAAGGGATTGAAGAATGGAGTTTCTTGAAATTCTGTCCTATCAGCTCTATCATGACCTGAGTAAGAGAGGGTGTATAGTGTGAGCTCTATCAATGGTGGCTGTATCCAGAGACTTCAGATAGAATATAACTGCTGGCAAATGCAAATCAAGGGTCAAAATGATTGATTGAGAAGTGAGAAATCCTATTAAATGCAGGTGAAGTTGGAAGGACTTTAAAATTGCCTGTGCTGTACATTTGTGCTAGTAATAAATGCATGTGTATAACCATATGGGGCTTATCTTTGCAGATTTGAAGCACAATTTGCTTTATTTGAAATTTCCTTCACCTTTTAATGAATGGTTGAATTATGTTGATTTTAATTTATTTGTTATAGTGTTAGTTAAAACCTTTAGTTTCAGACATGGGGTGGTGCACTGGCACAGTAGTTGATACTGCTGCCTCAATGCCGGAGAGCTGGGTTCAATTCCTGCCTCAGGTCACTGTCTGTGTGGAGTCTGCACATTCCCTGTGTCCACGTAGCTTTGCTCTGGGTTACAAAGGTCCAAAAATGTGTGGGTTAGGTTGATTGGTCATGGTAAGTGCAGGGAGTTATGGGGATAGGGCAGTGGCGGGCCTGAGTAAGATGCTATTTCAGAGAGCTGCTGCAGACTTAATGGGCCAAATAGCTTCCATGTGCACTGTAGGGGTTCTATGAAAAGTATGTAAAGATTAGCTCTCATCCTATCCACAAACAGGCCTACCAACACATTGGAGTGCCAGCTTTGATTTTTGAGTCCTGAAATGGGATTTAAACCTTAAACCTTCTGATTCAGAAATGCAAGCACTACCAACTGAGCAATTGCTGACACACGTGTCATATATATAGGTGGTCACATATCAGACAGAAAACCAAAAGGTGGATTTTCTGAAATGTAAGTCTATTTCTTGCTTGATTTCTGCAACAATGATTTTCTAAATCTCTTATATTCAGAGGTTTAACTAAACAGACAAACCTCACACATTTTGTCAAGAGACTCAACTAAGGCCATCAATTTTGTGTAAAAATATGTAAAGTAATTTTTGATGATATAAGCTTATGTTGAGTATCTTATGGGACACTCCATGTGTGACACATTAATAGTATTAATTGACACACTATTTATAAGAATTTTCCTCTGATATTCATGATATGTATTTACTTCTCATGTTTATTTACATTTTTGGAGTAAACTTATATCAATCCACAATACTTAATATTTTACATATTATTAAAAGGTATTTACAGCACAGAAACAGACTTTTAGGTTGAATTGATTTATGCTGGTGTTTATGTTCAGCACAAACCTCCTCATTCATATTCATTTAACCCTTCCAACATATTCCATTCCTCTCTCCCTCCTGTGCATTTGTCTTGAATACCTCTATCTTGTTTATTCAAGAGCTCCTTGTGCAGGCAAGTGGTTAGATTGTGCAAACCACAATCTAACCACTTTCTAAGTAAATATGTTTCTCATTAATTTGCTGTGGGAGTTATTTATCACAATCTTATATTTATGGTCCCTAGTTCAAGTCGTGACTGCAAGTGGTAGCATCTGCACATCTATTTACCTGTCAAATCTTTTCATAATGTAAAAAAACCTCTTAGATTACCATCTCATTCCAGTCCTCTCATTTCTTGACTAAATAACCTAACTCTGCTCTGAATCTTTCCTGTTTTGTATAACCTCTCAGTTAAGGTATCATTCTAGTTTATCTTTTATAAAAGGTAAAGTCACCATAGCCGCAAATGACCACAGGCTGAGGGCTAACTGATGGTGATTTAACCTGAGGATCACCACACCTCAGTCAAGAGGCAAGATTGAGAAAGAGAGCTTCAGTCGGTACAGGAATTGAATCCACACTGTTGGTGTCACTGTGCATCATGACCAGCTATCCAAGCTGCCTGACTCCCTCTTTATCTTTTATATATCTTCTCCAGAGTCTCTTTTTACAATTTAGAACAGGATTTTATAAGTGGGTGTGTTTTTGGCAGAGCGGCACACTACATTTGATGAATAGCTAGCCCACCATCTTCATGCCCTCTTCCAACTCAGTCTTCATCACACATTTTGTGAGCAGAAACCAATTTTAATGCCTTCTCGCCATTTTTAATTAAAAATAGATTATCCATCTCAGCCTCCTCCCGAGGTCCCCTGCAGCACAGATTCTGGTGTTCAGCCAATTTAATTCTCTCAATGCAATATTAGGAACTTCTGAAAGCACTATATATCTCAAAGATTACGGACCTTGACAACAGGCTGGCAGTTTACTGAAGTCTTGTGCCCAAGAACTAGATGTGCCCTAGTCAAGCTGTTTAAGTACAACTGTACACAAAAAGCAGGACAAATCTACCTGGCCAATTACTGCCCCATCAATCTACCCTTGATAATCAGCAAAGTGACTGGAGGCGTTTTCGACAGTGATATCACACTGCATTTACACATCAATAACCTGCGCGTGGACGCTCAGTTTGGATTCTGCCAGGGCCACTCAGCTCCTGAATTCATTCCAACCTTGGTCCAAACATGGACACAAAAGAGGTATGGTGGGAATGACTACCTTGACATCAAGGTTGAATTTGACTTAGTGTGATATCCAGGAGCTCCAGCAAACTTGGAGCTAATAGCAATTAGAGAGAAAACTGTCCACTGGTTGGGTTATATCCAGCACAAAGGAGAATGCATATGGTGATTGGAATTCAATCATCCCTGACCCAGGGCATCACTGTAGGAATCCTTCAGGGTAGTGAGCTAGGCCCAACCATCTTCAGCTGCTTCATCAATGACCCTCTCCATCTAAGGTTAGAAATAGGAATATTTCCTTAAGATTGCACAATGTTTAGCACCATCTTGACTCTTAAGATACTGAAGAAGTCCAAGGCCAAATGCAGCAAGATCTGGACAATATTCAAGCTCAGACTGATTAAGTAACAAGTAATATTCATGGCCCATGAGTGCCAGGCAATGACTATCTCCAAAAAGAGAATGCCTAACTATTTCCCCTTTACATTCAATGGCATTAACATCACTGAATCCCTGATTATCAGCATCCCGTCAATGTTGCCATTGATTGAAAACTTAGCCATATACAATGAATACAAGAGCAGGTCAGAGGCTGGAAATTTTGTGGTATGTAATTCTCCTATTGATCCATAGAATAATAATAACAGTGCAGGAAAGGTTCTTTGGATCATCAAGTCTGCACTGACACATCAGAAACACGTGAACTCCCACCTATCCAATCAGCCAGCACTTAGCCCATAGCCCTGAGTGTTATAATATGCCAAGTGTTCATCCAGTAATCTTTTAAAGGATGTGAGGCAACACGGCTCCACCACCCTCCCAGGCAGCGCATTCCAGACCATCACCACCCTCTGATGTAAAGAAAAATAAAGAGAAGTAAAATATTTCTTCTTCACATCGCCCCCCCCAACCTCCTGTCCTTCACTTTGAACCTATATCTCTCATGACTGACTCTGCAATTAAAGGGAATAGCTGCTCCTTATCCACTCTGTTCATATCTCCCATAATCTTGTACCCCTCAATCAGGTTACCCCTTAGTCTTCTCTGCTCTAATGAAAACAATCCAAGCTTATCTAACCTCTCTTTAAATTCCAAATGTTCCATCCCGATGAATCTCCTCTGCACCCCCTCCAGTGAAATCACATCCTTCCATCACCTACAAGGCCTAAGTCAGGATTGTGATGGAATACTTTCCACTTGCCTGGATGAGTGCAGCTCCAACTATACTACAGAAGCTTGACACTATCCAGGACAAAAGTTTGCTTGATTGGCATCCCATCCACCATTTTCAAGATCTGCCACTGACAGCAGTGTGTACTATCTACAAGATTCTAATTCACCAAGGCTCCTTTGAAAGTACCATCCAAATCCACAACCTCTACCACCAAGAAAGACAAAGACAGCAGATACATGGACACACCACACCTACAAATTCCATTCCCAGTTATACACTCTCCTCCCTTGGAAATATATTGACATTCCCTCACTGTTGCTGGGACAAAATCCTAGGACTCGCTTCCTAATAGCACTGTGACTGCCCCTATATCACATAGACTGCTGCAGTTCTAGAAGGCATCTCACCATCATCTTCTCAAGATTAATTAGGAATGGACATAAATGCTGGCCTTAGATAGGTGCCCACATCTTGTGAAATAATATATTTTTAAAAAGTGGGAATTGAGTTTGTTTCCACACTAATTGACCCAAGTAATACAATAAGTAAATTCTGCAGATACTGAAAATCTAAAATAAAAACAGGAAGTGTTGGAAAGACTCAGCAGGGTCTGGTAGCATCTACAATAGATGCTGAGAGTAGAATAAAGGTCAGCTCAGTCTGAAAGCAAGAACATGAAAACAACGAATCAGAATATAAACTGGCACTTGAGGAAAAATAATTCATGATCTGAAATTGTTGAACTCAATGTTGAGCCCAGAAGATTGAATCGTGCCTGAATAGGAGATGATATGCTGTTCTTCTCTGCTGGGCTTAGCTGGAACACTGCATCAAGCTAAGGGCAGTACTTCCCTGGAGCGGAGAAGCAACAGCATCTTCTCCGGAGACTTCCACATATTGATGAAGATGAACATTTCACTAAGGCCATCCCCACACTCCCACACAAACAGATGAAATGAGGAGAATTTTAGTTGCACTGTTCCCTTCTTTGCAGGATTTTGGTTGGGATTTTCTCTCTCTTGTATTAAATCCACTTGCCTTTGTTGTTTCATTTCTCATGTCTTGAACCTATGGGTAATTGAGCTTGTGGGCATACGTGTGGCAGAAGAAGCATTAGACATAAAAAATACTGGATTGTAACAAGTATAATAATAGGTATTTTATAGATCTCCTCATTGCAAAGTTATTTAATCTGCAACCACTAAATACAGATTCTGGGTACAAAACTGATAGATTTGTTTAGCTCCTTGTAATGTTACTGGTATTTTAGTTTAGTATTAAAGGCAGAAAGGTTCCATCACTCCTGGAGTTCTGACAACCTCTTCAGACCATTTTACAGTTTCTATCTCAGTAGCCATCAATTCTAACCATCAATATGAAGAATTTCTTCAGCTCCTCAGTTTTTATTCTTCAAGCCTTAACCTTGAGCTCTTAATACTGGTGGATAATTTGAGAATCTGATAATTCACTTCTTCACTCACTTCACCTAAACCTCTTCCCCTATTTAGTCATTTATTCCACTGAAACTGCATAGACGCTAATGATTGATCTCAATAGGAAGGTTCTCAATGGCATGCATAAATAAATCTTTTACAATATCAACATTCTATGTCAACGAGCAGCAATATTTCCAATGTTCATGCTCCCTTCACAAAGCAATGCCACTCAGCCCTGTTGCACATCCACATACACTCCTAAAGGGATCAGTAAATGGGTACGAGTCAGGGAAGCTCGATTTCTATTGCTGAAACTGATTGTGCAGCCTCCTGCCGCAAATTTACCCAGTTTGTGAACCTATCGTGATGTCTGATCCATGATGCACAATGCGAGGCTGAGACTTCCCCAGTAACATTACAGTTTCCCTCATCCAGTTAAAGGGTTTCACCTTGATGAAAATATTGGAAACACTGTTAGCCTCATTTAGGTTACAATGACAGAATGAGCTAGAATGTAAAAACAGATCCCCGTATTCACCTGATGAAAGGGCAGTGCTCTGAAAGCTTGTGGCTTGTGCTATCAAATAAACCTGTTGCTCTTTAACCTGGTATTTTGAGATTTCTTACTGTATATGCATGGTCCCATGCCTATGAAAAGCTTTAGAAGTCAATGAGCGTGGTTCTATTTCAAAACTCAAATCGTGCTGTATCGGTTCACAAAAAGGAAGACATATCGACTATGGCAAATAAATTCTCGAGTGTTTTCAAAAACTTTTGACTTCTATCCAGTGTCTCCAACATGTAAGTTACATTTCAGCTGGCATTAGGCACACGATATAAAACAGCAGACATAACCATTGATAGCACCACTATCAAAACTGTGGAAAAGATCTCATACCTTAGTAGTGTGCTCCATAAAGATGTCACTATTGATTAAAATATGTGTGCAGGTATCCAGGAAGCAAGATCTGACAACTCTATGATTATGTCGGAAGCAGTGCAGTATAAACTGAAGACTAAAATTAAATCTTACAGGTCTATTGTCCTTGACACTTTGCTATATGACACAGAGTCCTAAGCCTGCTATAAGTACCAAACGGAATGCTTCCACCACAGATACTTGAAGCCTATCATGAAAATTCAATGGCAGAAAAAAAATTACAATTAGGTCCTTCATTGGGCTGGGCTCAACAGCATGGAGACTACTTGCCAGAAAATTCATCTTAGATGGGTAAGCTATGTCTCTCACAAGGAGGAACAAAGAATCCCAATGCAGATAGTCCATGGAGAACTGTCTTAGGGAAAAAAAAATCATGGTGGTAAGTACAAAAGATACACGAACACCCTAAAAAGTGAACCTTACGCACTTATGAATTAGAAAACACTACAGAAAACACTGGCTACTATAGAAGCAAGTACTGACATTTGCTTCAGCGTGCTTCAAGAACAATTTACACCAAACTTAATATCCAGTGTACCCAGAAGATCAGAGATGGTGCAACTGCAAAAGGACCAACAATATCCAAATTAACTGGCAGTTATACATCGATGTCAATCTTGCATCGCATTCTTAAGAGAATCCCAGAAGATAATTAAGTCACAAACAATTCAGACATATTAGGATATTGGCGCCCAGACTTAAGAGATTTCAGATCTACTTCATCGACAGTCAGCCTAACATTATCTAGCAGCCCCGTCTTCCCATCCTCCCCTGCAGGGGTGTTCAAACATGTTGCACAATATAAGCGTATACAGCCTGTAGCGTTAGTGTACCTTTAAGAGATTTTTTTTTTAAATCAAGTGCTCTGCTGCTCTCACAGCCTCAGCTCTCATTGCTGCTGGGTTATCTGTAGGATTCCTTTTATTGCTCCTTAAATAGGGTTTGTTTATTTTTACCCTGGGATTGTTTATGAATTTGCATTGTTAGGAAGAGGGTCATATGTTCGGGACAGCTTTTTTCTCCATCCCAGTGAATTTAAGGTTTCATTTTCTGTTTTGGCTGGCTACAGTTTTGAGTTTAGGAAGGACACCAGCTGAAAAGAAGTGTTTTTCTCTCTCTGTCTGCCTGGTTTTGGAAATTCTGGTTAGCTGAAAGTAAGGCTTCTTGTTTTCCCAGAGTAGAAAATTGGCTGTTGGTGGTTTGATCAGTCTTTTGGTGTTTTGGGAAGCTGCTCTGATTCCAATGTTGTCTGTGTGTGCCTCAACAGAACTGCAGCATTCATCCAAAGGACTCAGTTTCAGGATCACGTGAGCATTAGCCTTTGCTGTGTTAAACCCATAAGAAAGGTTTATTGTTTATGGGAAGTATTGTTTGATCGGAATATTTTAGATATATTTGTTAAGGGTTATATATTATTGTAGTTGTTTGTTTTTGTTTGTAATTGATAAGTTATTGTTAATTTTCTTTCCGTACATGTTAACTACATTCTTAAATAAACTTTGTTTGATAATGGGTCACTTAAATCACACCTGAAGTGAAGCATATCATGCTTACCCTAGCCAAATTCAAAGTGCAAAACTTCTGATCCAAGTGGGTTTTATAAAACACTTTGGAGTTTCTGACCTGACTTGCCAATGGATAAAAAGAAGAAAAATGCACCATTTCATCCCCCAGTTTCAGTCACCCAGCACTTAGAATCAAAATGCTAAGATCGGGCCCTCTGATTCTTCTAAAAATTGGAAGGTTGTGAATTTTTTGGGGCTTCAAGCATTGAATCTTTTCCCCAAATCTCTGCGTTCATATGGCGTAGTTTCTTTTAATCATTCATGGGACTTGGGTGTCGCTGGCTGCCCTTGAACTGAGTTGTTTGCTGGGGCATTTCAGAGGACAATCGAAAGTCAGTCGCATCACTGTGGCTCTGGAGTCACATGTAGGTCGGACCTGGTTAGGATGGCAGATTTCCTTTCCTAAAGGACTTCAGTGGACCAAATAGATTTTTTCAGACAATTGATAATGGTTTCATGGTCATCAGTAGATGCCAACTTTTTAAAAATTGAATTCAAATTCCACCATGGGCCTGGTCCCCAGAATATTAGCTGAGTTTCTGGATTAATAGTCTAGCAATAATACATCACCTTCCCATGTGCACAACATGTTAATGAGGGCAAGAGGCAGTTACTGAAATCAATGTTATCATCTACAGAGTGTCATGAATAGAAAATGAGATATTCTCCTGTCAAATTAACAAATTTGCACTATGCTGTAAAGTAAAATTTATACATCTGGTTTGTTTAATGTTGGGATCACCTATAGGATGTGCATAAACTAACACATCATATTGTTGCTTATTTTAATATTAATAATCCTTACTGCACTGTGATGATATTTGTAAACAAATGCCAACAATAGACGTCATCCCTTTACCAGGATCTTGCTGTGATTTGTTTAGTGAATTGATGGTGGTAGTGGAAAATACCATGCATGGTTGAGGGGAAGGGTTAAAATTGGCGTGGGATAAAAGCTCAGAAACAGGAGAAACAGTGACACCTGTGTTTTCTTACCCTGGCCTTGGCCATAGGGTTGTGCGATATCTAATCCTGACACACTGAGACCCCCATCTCACAATTCCTTATGATCTTACATTCTCGCTATCTGCCAATCTCCAGTGTATCCTGCACACAGTGGTCTGGGTGGCAGTGACTAGAGGCCCACCCTGATTATTTTGTGCTCTCTTCTGTTGCAAGGAGAGAAGGAAAAGTTATGCCTGCGAGAAATTAAATATGTTGACAGAATGGAATGACAACATTTATGGAGGATAACTGTGAGGGTTAGGTGTGAGGTGAGGGTGCGTGGCAGAGCTGGCTGTTTAGCTGGGGGACCACTCACCTGTTATTCTTCAAGAAGATTTTACATGAGATCTGTAGCAGACTGCCCTTTTGATTAAGTGTTGACATCTTAAAAAATATATATTTGTTCATGAGATTTGGATGCCGCTGACAAGGCCAGCATTTACTGCCCATTGCTAATTGCCCTTGAAATGAGTAGCTTGCTAGGAGTCAATTTAAGAGTCAACCACTCGGCCATGGATCTGGAGTCACATGTAGGCCAGGGCAAGTAAGGACAGTAGATTTCCTTCTCTAAAGTACATTGGTGAACCAGGTGGATTTTCATAACAATCGACAATGTTTCACAGTCCAGATTCCAATTGAATTCAAATTTCAACATCTACTGTGGTGGCATTTGAACCCAGATCTCCAGAGTACTGCCCTGTGTCTCTGGATTATTAGTTCAGTGACAACACCACTATGCATATATTCTATTCTGGGAAAAATCAATGCCTACCTTCCAAATTAAGATCAATTTGCACATTGGCTACGCTTTGGAGATATTTCAAAATTAGGATTTTGACTCAGTGACATTAGTTGGTTGTATTGTTCCTTTGAGATTAGTCCTTACATTAGGCTTGGAGGCATGCACTTTCTTTGGTTCAAACCATTGTTAAATATTGAATGACTCTCAAAGTTGACATTTTCTTGTTGACCAAAGGTCAAATTCAACATTTTCCAATGCCAATTTGATTCCAAGGAAATGGATGTTGCCAAGGATCCCAAGATCTGGACCTCAGTTGTTGGTTTTTCCAATAGGCAGTGACCAGTCTATCACTTTGGCCAGCTACATGTGGAAAAAAAAGTAAAAACTATAATGAGATGTCAGTAAATTTGGCTGGACTTGCTGGGTTTTCTCCGTGTTACTGTGCTACTTAGCTCCCTTATAAAACATTGCATGTGGTTCACTGTAATTGCCTTGGAAGCCACTCAATCATAAAAAGAATGAATATCCACTCAAGACAACAATATATGGGCAATAAATAGAGCTTTGATAGAATATTGCCTGCATCTCAAGAACCAATATTGTAAGAAGTTATGAGCATTAACAATGTGATAATCAAAAGCTGAGATCAGGAATACTCAATTTGAAGATCAGACTTTGTCTTATTAATAACAGACCAGTACTGAAAGGGTAAACAGATAAACACATTGACACATTTGCAACTTCAGTCACTAATCACTTGTACCTCATTCATCTATTGCCAATAATGAATGCAACTCAGCATTGGCAGTAAAACAAAGCAAAATCAAGTGCTGTATCGACATGCTGTACTTAGTTGAAGTCATTGAGTTACATTTTAGCTTCATTTGAAGCAATTTTTAAAAGTGGAATCTGGCCTTTTGGCTAAGATGCAAATGAGATCAAGCCATGGAGGCGGTGCAATGTCTACTCCAATCAGTTTGGATCATGTAGATCAAGCCTAAGACAGGAGGTGAGAGCACTGTCTTGTCAGCTTGGATCGGGAATGTCTCAACTTGTTGAGACTCTGAATTGGATTTAATTTGATTGAATTGGATTAAAAAAAAGAAAATGATTCTCAATATGTTGTTTCTCTTCCTAGCTTTAGTGACCTTAGAGAACTATCAGAGAACATTGAGTCCATGCAGCCAACCTTGTTGATAAAGCATGGTACATTGTAATCTGCAAAACAAACCCTGCAAAATGGTTGAAAGGTGACCTTAGTCCTGATACATTAGTTGAAAGGAAAATCTGGCTCTGGTCAGTGCTTTCAGATCTTTCTCTTCACAGAGTGAAAATTATCCTTTCCTGGTGATCACTGCTGTCAATTTCTTCTTGACAGTACCAAACATTGCATTTCATAAGGACATGCATTCAGTGTGGGTTTAATGTCACCACACAAATTTTAAGCACCTCTTTGAAAGCATGCACTATTCATTAATATCTATATGGTTAATCTATTAGAATCTGGATAAAACAGCTCTATCAACAGATTATACTTGCAATTATAACTCTTAAATCGAGCAGCTGTATTGAAAGATGAGGAAAATAAGGTCAGACACTTATACAGAGGCATGCTATCTTGACAAACCACCTGCACTGATAAAAAGAGCAACATTCTCTAAGAAAGTCAGCAAAAATTGTTCTGGTTATGATGTATTAGAAGACAGCCCACCGTCTCTCTGCGGATTTTCTTAGAATAGAAAAACATAACTTTGTTGAATTAACTGCAAAGTTTTCAAGGCTGTGTGAATAGTTAGCAGGCGTAAGTATTGAGAGGCAAGACTGCAAAACACTGACTAGATGATGGAAAGAATCATAGATCATAGGCAAGCTCAGAATTATTAAACAATCTGAAAAGGTAAATTAGGAAAATAATATTTCCATTGAACAGTGAGTTAAAGGATGTAAATTGTAGAACTGTGACGTGCACTATTTCTAACAATGCATAAAATAATTTTTTTTAGACACTAAAGGGTGATTTGGCAGGTGTGTCTTTTATGTACTTGTTTGAAAGCAAAACTTCCATGATACACTGCTAAGTTTCTTAATAAGTACAACAAACAAAGATAGCAACAACAATTCAATGGTTGATTTTCAAAGCACTTGATGCTATTAATTGAACAAATTGAAAATATGTGCATTTATTTGTAACAATTTTTCATACCTCATGAGAATTAATTGCATTTTTGGCATGTCCAAATGTTTGAAATAGTTAGAATTCCAATACACAATCATATGCCATTTAACCCAGATTTAATAAATGATTCTTATATTTCACCTGAATTTACTATGTCCAATGGTTACAGAAGAATGGGGTGGATTTGCAACCACCATTATGAGGAAATGTTAAGGAAAATATGAGGTGGTTTAATGAGTTTTAAAGATTAGGAACAGAAGTAACACACTTAATGCTGACTAATTATTTGTCCTGCTGAAGAGTTTAAATTCCAGAAAGCACATGACTAAAAAGTTGTAAGTTGGAAGAGAGAGCAGATCTTTTAGGTAATAAGAGTTATTATCAGAGAAGAATGAGATGGGGGAGGGGGTACATGGTGGTTTAAGGCAGCAAGTGGATATGAAGAAAAGAAGGGTTCTATCTTAGGGGATACCACCCCTCGATCTGCGAAGGGCAGTTCCCTGAGAATAGAAACCCCTCTCCTTCCCATCCTTTAAAGAATTGTTTTAAAACTCAGCTGTCCATTCATCCATTGTTTTATAGCATAGGCAACTTAACATCCAAGTCAACTGACTTGGTAAAAGCCTAACTGACCCTTGATTATCTATTTAAATGTGGTATGTGGGCTGCTGATTTTGACACATGCCCTTCCCCAGTACTATGGGGGTGAACACTGAGCTGGGTTCAAAGGTGGTACCCAGAATAATAGGAAAAATAAGAGAGGGTTCCAGAGGTAATGATTCAGAGCAGGGAGAGAAACCACTGCAGAATATTCTCTGGCTATAGGCAAGACTAGCATCAGTCCCTACCATTATATAAAAATATACAGGTGAAATACCTTTGAAAAGTATTGCAAAACAGATGAAGTCAGTTGAAAGAGGTTGGGTAAAATGGGTGGCTAATGTGCTGTCACTAATTTTCTGCTGCAATCCAATATCACCTCATTTGACAAATGATGTAATAAACATTACCACTACACATTAATGCTAAATGGAGGTTCTATCATAATGGAGGGCATGTTCAGATCCTGTCTGAAATTGCAACATTTGCTTTTTTTATTTGTCATTTCTTGTACTGTTAACATTAATATGGATGGGATTTATGGATGGTATTTCTTTGGTCCAACTGGGAAAAAATAGGCAGTGATCTGAAATGACATCTTTGTTCTGTACACATTGGCACAGCGACTAACAATAGTGATTTATAAATGGTATCCATAAAATCAAGCTTGTTAAGCATCTGAATGTCGTCAGTATTTCCATGAATATTGAAGGAGACTAACTCCTCAAATTTCACTTAGAAATAAGTGAACCTGATAGCAGATTTAGAAGTTGTGAGACATTGTAACTCACATCATGCAGTAAAGAAGAAATATTTTAGTAGGATGTAATACAAGATATTACCAACTCCAAACCTCTTAAGGCAACACTAATTTTGAATACTGCTGAAAAGAGAGACATGTTGTCAAAGCCTTTTGTCTTATACTCATCATAACAAATGCTAAAATGCCAAAGTTTGAACAGTCATAACAATTCATTTTACAAGAGAAAATGATGCTGATTTATTGGCAAGTCATCTCTGATTGACTGAGGTGTTACCATGGGGATAGTAACTCAGAGCTACTAACTGCCAGTTCCAAAAAGCAAGGCTTGAACATATTCTTTTTGTATGCAGAGAACAGGTCCTTATGTATGAATATAAATCACTTCCAGCAAATATAAATGAATCACGTCACAAGCCCAAACAATTATCTTAAATTAGTTGTTAGTGTAGCCATTACCACACTAATGATTTTTGAACATGTGCTGCCCAATTGCAGAATTACAGTTAACAATAGACATTTTGTTTTGATTTTTGCAAATGCAACCAAAGAAACACAATATTTGATTCAACCTGTCAATCACTGGGATGGGTTACATATCTGGCAATGCACTGGCACTCCAGCATGTCTCACAGAGGTTGCTATGGCAGAGTTGTGTGGTGTTGTGGTCACTGTTCTCCTGAAGGTTGGGTAGTTGCTGCGGACAATGATCTGTTTGAGGTTGTCTGAAGGTGAGAAGTAGGGGTGTGAGGATGGCCTTGATGAGATGTTCATCTTCATCAGTGACATGTTGAAGGCATTGTAGCTTCTCCATTCCGGGGAAATGCTGGATGACAAAGGGTACTCTGTCTGCCGTATCCTGTGTTTGCCCTCTGACGAGATCAGTGCGATTTTCTACTGTGGTGCATCAGAACTGTCAATCAATGAGTCGAGTGCCATATCCTGTTCTTATGAGGGCATCTTTTAGTGTCTGGAGGTGTCTGTTGTGATCCTCCTCATCTGATCCTATGTATATGGATGGCTTCTTTAACGTGTTTAGGGTGGAAGCTGGAGAAGTGGAGCATCATGAGGTTATCCTTGGGCCTGTGGTACAGTGAAATGCTGAGGTGAACATCCTTGATGGAGACGTGTGTGTCCAAAAATTCAACCAATTCGGGAGAATAGTCCATTGTGAGTCTGATAGTGGAATGAACTCGTTGATGTCATCATATAGTTGTTTCAGTAATTGTTCACCATGAGTCCAAAGGAAGAAAATGTCATCGATGTATCTAGTGTATAGCATCAGTAGAAGATCCTGTGTGGTGAAGAGATCTTGTTTTAACCTGTGCATGAAGGTCTTGATATATTGAGGTACAAATTTGGTCTCCTATGTGTCTGGATGAAGAACCGGTTATTGAAGGTGAAGGCAATCCTGGAACGGAGAAGTTATGACATCTTCTCAGGAGTCTTCAACGTGTCATTGATGAAGATGACTATCTAACCAAGGGGGATTCCCACACTCCCACTTCTTCAAACAACCACACAACCTCAAACAGACCATTGTGCACAGCAAACTACCTAGTCTTCAGGAGAACACTGACCGCGATAGCACACAACCCTGCCACAGCAACCTCTGCAAAGTGTGCTGGATCATCGATAAGGATGCCATCTTCTCACATGAGAACACCATCCACCAAGTACACGGTACATACACTTCCACTCGGCCAATGTTGCCTACCTAATACACTGCAGGAAAAGATGTCCCAAGGCATAGTACACTGGGGAGACTAGGCAGACGTTACAACAACAGATGAATGAACATCGCTCGACAATCACCTGGTAAGAATGTTCTCTTCCTATTGGGGAACACTTTAGCAGTCATGGACATTCGGTCTCTCATCTTCGGGTAAGCATTCTCCAAAGTGAAACAATCCATTCATTTCATCAATCATGATGAGCTCTGTGCTTTGAAACCTCAAGCTGATTTGTACATGATGGTTTACAGATAACCTTTCCAAATGTGGACACTATTCTGAAAATATTTTTGACAAACCCTATCACAAATGCTTCCAGTGAACAGTCTTTTTCTGAATTGAAAAGTGTTGAAAATTATTTGTGAAGAAAATTACGATGAGTCAGAAATATTTAATAAGTTCAGCAATATTGACAATTAAAAGTGCATCTTTACAAGATTTTACCTACCAAGATATAATTGATGATTTTTACAGGAAGGTGGTAGAGGAGTGATTTTGCTGCAGGAATAGAAATTCAGAGACCTAGGATAATCCTTGAGGGCACAGTTTCTAATCCCACCATGGAATTAAAACTTAATAGTCTAATGATGATCATGAAACCATTGTCGATTGTCATGAAACCCTATCTAGTCCTTTAGGGAAGAAAATCTGTCTTCCTTACCTGGTCTGGCCTACATGTGACTCCAGACTCACAGCAATGTGCTTGGCCTTTAAATACCCTCTGAAATGGCCATTCAGTTGTAAGAAGATAGCTCACCTTGTGAAGATCAACTAGAGAAGGGCAATAAATGATGGCATATCTGGTGATGCCCACATTTTGTAAAATTGATTCTTTTCTAATTTTGAGAAGAAGTGTAGAAGACAAACTGTTTAAATTGCCATGCCAACATGAGATGAAGCAAGAAAATCAAAAAATCTGTCTGGCTTCCATGTTCTCTTATTTAAATTCTGTTTTCCAAAATGGACCATCCTTGCTCTGATATAACGGCTGCAGTTGGTCACATGCTGATAGTTCAAACCACCATCGCTCTCAAGACTGGCTTTCAGAAATTCTCTTCAGGATTAAGATCAGAATCCTGCAGACATAGCAACTAATACTGGACTCATGGACATTTCACTCATGAATTTACAGTAATAACTTCTTTGATTTTGTGAGAGGAAATATGGAAGTTAACTTTTGAAACTGAATAAGACTCTGAAATGTACTGAATGGCGTCATGGCGACAGGAATATTTGCTCCGAATCAGAACTAGTTAATTGTGTCCCTTCACTGGCCTGTGCTGCAGTGTTGTCATCAGCTCATCTTTCTATTTTGTTGCTCATTAGCAAGTTTCATGTTTGCTCACCTCAAAAAAACACATCACAATATTAACCATCTTTATCATAATTCTGATAAGATTTAACTTGGATTTCAATTCAGCAATTTTTCACACAGACATGTTTTTCACATTACAAATCACTAATGCAGTTAAGCAGTGATCAGTTTTTGTATTTTTGCAGCTTGCACCTTTGTGTTCTATAGGCAAGGGAGGGTGTAATGTCATGGGGAAAGGGGTGTAACATCACTGGGGAGAACCGCAGAAATTAAAGTGAGCACAAGGCCTCATGAATGACTCCACTAGGCAAAGGTATTGTTCATGTCAAAACTGCACTGAGAACAGTCAAATACTGTAATGCGTTGGTTCAATACACCATAAAGGGGAGGAAGGTGATAGAATACCTGGCAATATTTGATTTGACTTATTATTGCCACATATTATTGTTATACAAACAAAGCATATCATATATAGAGAAGGAAAGGAGAGAGTGCAGACTGTAGTGTTACAGTTATAGCTAGGGTGTAGAGAAATATCAACTTAATGTAAAGTAGGTCTATTCAAAAGTCTGATGGCAGCAGGGAAGAAGCTGTTTTTGAGTCATGACCTCAGACTTTTATATCATTTCCTGATGAGGGAAGGTGGAAGAGAAAATGTTGGGGTGCATGGGGTCCTTGATTTTGTTGGCTGTTTTTCTGAGGCAGAGGAAGTATAGACAGAGTCAATGGATGGGAAGTTGGTTTGCATGATGGACTGTACTTCGTTCACAACACTTTGTAGTTTCTTGTGGGCTTGGATGGAACAGGAGCTATACCAAGCTGTAATATCATCAGAAAGGATGCTTTCTATGGTGCATCTGTTGAAGTTGGTGAGAGTCACAGCAGATAAGCTAAATTTCCTAAGCCTTCTGAGAAAGTAGAGGCATTGGTGGGCTATCTTAACTATAGCATCAGCATGGGGTGGGGGAGGGGGCGGTGAACCAGGACAGGTTATTGGTGATCTGGACATCTAAAGATTTGAAGTTCTCTATCATTTCCACTTCATCCCTGTTGATGTAGACAGGGGCATGTCCTCCATTATGCTTCTTGAGGTTGATGATATTTCCTTCCTTTTAGTAACATTGAGAGAGAGATTATCATTGTCGCACCAGTTCACCAGATTCCCTGTCTCCTTCCTATACTCCATCTCATCGTTTCTCAAGATCTGACCCACTACAGTAGTGTCATCACTGTAGTGCTCCTCAACAGGAAGAGCATCTGTGATATTTGATGGACCATGGAACATTTCACCAGATAGGAGAGACATTCTGTGGTAACCTCCACAAACTCCAAGGGGAATCATTGATTGATCTCTCTGTGGGCCTCGTTGAGTATGAGTTCCCCTGGTAACAGGCTGCCCAGCTGAAACCAATTACCTGAGCCTTTTATAAGGCAGCCCAGGACTGAGCCTTTGGAACTATAGTTTCAGATAGGGATTAGTGTGTGCACACTATGGTAGTGGTTTTACTTTGCATTCTGTAATAAGCTATGTTCCTTTCCAGTCAGACTTCATTAGTCATTAAATTGGTGATGAGGAATAAGGAAAGTTTCAGATGACCTTCCCTTTCAATGAATCTGGTAAGGCAGTGACAGTGAGGTTTGGAAAATGATGCTATTTGGGAAACTGAAAACTTATGATTTGGGTGTGGAGAATTTGCCCTGTTGCACTGAAAGAGTAGGCTATTTCTTCCAGACATATGGGATAAATGATAACCGTTGTCAAAAAGCAACCTCCTGACTGCATGTGGGGCTCTGACCTAAGCATATAAAATGTTTAACCTATCCTGCAGTCCCTCAGTTAAAATCTTTTGACCAATTGGTAGATATAGTATCAGATCACTATGATTCTAAACTGTCTGTTATGTTGCAGCACTACGAGCTTAACAATGATAACTAGACTCTCTGAGGAGCCAGTGACTGAATTCTTCATGAGGCTGTGCAAATTGGTGGAGCACTGAGTATGAGCCAGCAGTTTCAGAATTGACAAGGGATTATTTAGCATATGGAATTCATAATATCTCCCCACATAAAATCCGTCACTTTCTACCTCCTTTCAGTTAAAATAAATGTCACGTTTGAATTGAAAACAGTGCTGCTATTTCTCTTCAGATGCTGCCAGGCCTTCTGAGTATTTCTACCAATTTGTGTTTATACAACACTGCTTTGGTCTCAATGGAATATTATGTCCAAATAAAGTATTTAAAGTCCATACTTTAAGAAGAATGTGAATGTTTTAGATGGAGTGCATTTACAAGAATAATTTCACTGGATAATTAAATGGATAGATTGGAGAAGCTGATCTGGTTCTCCTTAAAGAAGAGAAGGCTGAGGGAAGAGCTGATAGAGATGTGCAAAATCATGAGAACTTTAGCTAGATTAGATGGAGGTAGACAGCCAGTTCCCAGGAACAGAAGGGATAAGAACCACACAACAGATTTAAGTTGATTGGCAAAAGAATGAAACACAATATCATAGATGATGATATTGATATATTGAAGATTAAAAGTAAGTCGTTTGGATCTGAAATGCGCTGCCTGAGAGGATGGTGGAGGCAGATTCAGTCACGAAATTCAAAACTAAATTGGATAAACACTTGAAGAGAAAAAAATTTCAGGGCTACGGTGAAAGTTCAGGTGAGTGGGATGAGCTGAGTTGCTCTTACAGAGAGCTGGCACGGCTTCCTTCTGTGCTGTAATTATTCTATGACTCAATGATTCTATATTGAGAAAGAGAGACAATGAATATGTATTTGGAAACCATACTGAGAAACAAAGAAAAAGAAGCAAGATAGGTAGCAATTTGGAAAACATAACACAAAGAAAGAGATATGTGGAAATAGGCAAATGTTGCACTGTAGATGAACTAATATTCATGTATTTTCAAAGCATTCTAATTTTTCCTATAAATTGAAAATGTTAGTAGCATGGCTGCACTTACAGGATTCAATCAATTTAATCAACCAAAATGCAAGATTAAAATGATGTCATAGACACAAAAGTGAGAGTGAAGCAGAATATTGGGTTTTATGCTGGATTCAACAGCAGGTGATGCACTTGATGTCATGGAAATAACGCATAGAACATTGGGAGAGAAAAATAAATGTAAACACAATACATTTGTGAAAATGACACAATTTTTAGAAAGAAAATGACTAAACTGCTCAGTTTTCCACAGTCTTCTGAGCTGAATAAATCTAGTCCAATATTCTGACAATAGTACAACTGTCCTCGACAATAGCAAATTCTCATTGGCAGTGGAACAAACATAATACGTTGCAAAATCCAAAGCAACCTTGACATAAATTCCTTGACTCACGCATAGTCATCTTTCTGATTTTATTACCTTACATAGCCTCTCTACCAAGCGGTTAGGCAAATTGGGGCTGTTTCCTTAGAAAGACATAGACTTAGAGGAGACCTAATAGAGGTGTACAAGATTATGAGGGGTATAGATAGAGTAAACAGGGTTAAGCTTTTTCCTAGGATGGACTTGAATAGCACGAGGGGTCACGGGCTTAGGGTGAGGGGGGTAAGGTATAATTTGGATGCTAGAGGGAGTTTTTTCACACAGAGGGTGGTGGGGGTATGGAATGCGCTGCCAAGTAAAGTGGTGGAGGCAGGCACTCTGGAGTTATTTAAGAAATACTTAGATGGGCACATGAACAGAATAGGAATGGAGGATATAGAAAACTGATTTAAAATAGGGATCATGAGCCTTGGGAGTCCCTGGGAAGTGTGTAAATAGACGATGATATTGTGTACTTGTTTTTATCCTACAGGTGCTTTGGTTCACCTTGTTGTCTAACAAGGGGCATACACATGATGGGTCGTGAGAGGGCGCTGCTTGGATTTTTCGAGAGTATCCTAGTGCTTCACGTCGTTAGTGTATGCTTGACCTGGACTATTTGATGGGCAACATGACAGCTCAGTGACTATCGCTGTGCTGTGCAGATACATGGATTTGGGCCTGTGTCTGTCAGAATTTGCGCATTCTCCCTGTGCTTGCATGGGTTTTCTCCGGGTGCTCCAGTTTCCTCCCAACATCCCAAAGATGTGCTCTTAGGCTGATTGGCAGAACAAATTCTCCCTAAATTGTCTCAAATTTGGTTTCAATCCATAGATCTATAAACATAGACAGGGATCACGGATAGAAGTGGGAACATTGAGGTGGCAGCGCAGGCTCGTTGGGCTGAAGGGCCTATTTCCCGTGCTGTTTTGTTCTTTGTTCTTTGTTCTTTATATCCTTGACTGTTTTTACATCACCTGGCAATACCTTGGCAATACAATGGCAATACCTTGACCAATCAGAGTTGAGTGACCTGATTCAAGTTAACTGTTCTCTGCTAAATTCTCCATAGCAATGTCTCTACCTATCAGAGTCCACCTGCCAACATGGCATGCAAACCTAGGCTCTCCCACCACACCAATTCATGCCTATCTATACCTACAACTAACTTATCTCTAGAATCCATATCCTTTTATTCATGGCCCATTCTGCATCCTCTCCACTTCTCCCCTCTGTATTCTATGAACTGTATGCTTTGTCTGCACATGATGCAAGAAACAAAACTTTTCATTGTAATACCAATACATGTGACAATAATAAATCAAATCAAAAACATTGAGCTCTAGTGTTGCTGGAATTGCTAATGCTGCAGGCTAATCAGATTAGCTAGCAACTTTTAAAGGTAGAACTTCCTCCCACTGAGAGGCAAAATTAAGTCCCACTCTGTTTGCTTAGCCCACTGGCAGTGCTTCAAGGCTGTAGGACAGGTTTCTTTCAGGTGCCCCAGCTAATGGCCAACTCTTACAACAGGGGAGTTGAGCAGTATGCCCCACCATAAAATCCACCACTTTGATTTTGTCCAAAGTTCTGCTTTCTCCTTAAGCTTGACCCTCAAGGTGGAAATGTGGGCTGAATTTTCCAGTAGTGTCAGAATCCTGGCATATGTGGGTACCATCCCTCATGGTGTCCACTTCCTATCCATCTATTTGACCTTCCTAGCAATGGCCAATTTAGCGGGCCACCTCTGGAAGACTTGTCCAATTAGAGACAGCAGGCAGGTAGGTTCCATAGGCAGAAGAAGCTCAAACAATGATGAGATGGAGTACAGGAAAGAGATAGGGAGCTTGATGAAATGGCATGGCGATGATGATCTTCCCCCAATATCAGCAAAATGAAGGAGATAGTCATCAACCTCAGGAAGCGTAGTGGGGGATATGCTCCTATATACATCAATGGGGATGAAGTGGAAATGGTTGAGAGCTTCAGGTTTCCAGTGTTCACATCACTAACAACCTGCCCTGGTCCCTCCACACCGACACTATAGTTAAAAAAGCTCACCAATGCCTCTACTTTCTCAGGAGAGTAAGGAAGTTTGGCATGTCCGCTACAACTCTCACCAATTTTTACAAATGCACTGTAAAAGCTTCTTTGCAGATATATCACAGCTTGGTTTTGTTCCAGCTCTGGCCAAGAGCGCAAAAAATTACAAAGGGTTGTGAACATAATTCAATCCATCATGCAAACCAGCCTCCCATCCATTGACACTTCCTGCTGCCTCAGAAAAGCATGATCAAGGACCCAATGCACCCAAGGCATACTCTCTTCAAGCTTCTTCCACTGAGAAAAAGATATAGGATACTTGCAAGAAATGTCTGAGATCATGTACCAGCTGACTCAAAAACAGCTTCTTACCTGCTACCATTGTACTTTTGAATGGACCTACCTTATATTAAATTGATTCTCCTCTACACCCTAGCTACAATTGTAACACTATATTCTGCACTGTCTCCTTTCCCCAGGAACGGTATGCTTTGTATAGTGTGCAAGAAATAATACTTTTCATTTATACTAATATATGTCTGAAGTGGTCGAGGCTTCCATGCTGAATATATTCAAGTCAAGAATGGATAGGTTCTTAAATGACAAGGGAATTAAGGGTTACAGGAAGAAAGCGGGAAAGTGATACTGAACCATTGCATAACAGCCATGATCTTATTGAATGGCAGGGCAGGCTTGAGAGGCTGGATGGCCTACTCCTGCTCCTATTTCTTATGTAACAATAATAAATTTAATCAAAAGCAAATAAAAGGCCTGACGGTATATGTGTCTCTTTATGTTTCTGTTATGAAGGGTTAAAAGGCTGCAGGGCTGGGAACTCATAAGCCAGTGTACCTTGCTAACTGATTCTGAAGAGGAATTTATATTTATGGGTATATTGCTCGGAACTAACAGAAATAGCTAGCAGTTAAGAATTATATCTTGTTATGATTGTTCCTTCCATTACAACAAGTCCTGCCATAAGACTTCAACCCAAAACTTCTGGACCAGAGAAAAATCTGCTACTACTGTGCCACAAGATCTCATGTCAACTCATATCAACTAAGGTGTGGATGATGAAGGCTGCAGGCATGCTTGCCTTGGTAATAAATCATCTAATGAGAAGGAGAACTCATCACAGGTTGGCACAGGACTAGAAAGAGCAAAGGTCTGAGAAGCAAGATGCAGCTTGTTGATCTGCAACAAGCAGATCAACTTGGAGATCAACAGGTCAAAATGCTGTCAAACATAGACCACTATGATGGCAAGCATTGGCTGGGCCAAGGTTGTATCACTGGTGGTGTTATTATCAAGGAATGAATGAAAGGCAATATTGGAGACGCCCAAGCTATGGTTGCTCATATTTGTGATCTTCTCTAAAATAAGTTGTGGCTTCAAAGAGTCTGGAGATGTAATGTGGACTTCTTGGCCTGCCAATGAGTGAATGTCTGTCCAAATGCCCTTTAAAATGCCCTTTGCAGGTCTTATGAAGAGAGGCTGAGGGATTTGAGGTTGTTTTCGTTAGAAAGAAGGCAGCTAAGAGGAGACCTTATTGAAACATATAAGATGATTAGAGGTTTAGATACAGTGTACAGTGATAGCCTTTTTCCTAGGATGGAGAAAGCTAGCACGAGGGGACATAGCTTTAAATTAAGGGGTGGTAGTTATAGGATGGATATCAGAGGTAGGTTCTTTACCCAGAGGGTGGTAAGGGTATAGAATGCCCTGCCTGCTGCAGTTGTAGATGCGCCAAGTTTGGTGGCGTTTAAGAGGTTAGTAGATAAGTTTACGGATGAAAAGGGAATGGTTTAAGTTAGAGGGTCATTGCTTTTTCTTAATTGGTCGGCGCAATATCGAAGGCCAAAGGGCCTGTTCTGCGCTGTAATGTTCTATGTTCTTAAAATGGTTACTAGGACCTTCAGCCTTTTGAGGTACCAGCGAGGCTGGTGACATCGCACCCTATCTCATGAAATTATGTAGGTGGTAGATCCTTTCCAGTAGGCTTCTCCTGTTCAAATACACCATAGTTCAATGTCTCATCTGGAAGTCAGCACTTCTGGCAATGCAGTATTTCCTGTGAATTACATTGATGTTCAAGTCTCTGGAGAGGAACTTGAATCTTTTTCCTTCCAAAAACAATTTTAGAACTCTTCTCACCTTTCCTTCTGATCTCAAGAGGAAAATTTATTTTGAATAGTTAACAGCCCTGCTCTTTCTCTCCCAATTCTCAAGAGATAATTACATGTTAATGGTTAAGATCTCTGTTTTTAAAGCATGATATCAAAAGAAAAAAATATATTAGGCATGCATACAAATTAGGAGCAAGAATAGACCACTTGGCCCCTGGTGCCTGCTTTGTCATTCAACAAGATCATCGCTCATCTAATTGTAGCTTCAAGCCCACGTTCTTGCCTATCCGATAACCTTTCATCCCTTTGTCATTTAAGAAATTATCTAGCTCTGCTTAAAAAGTTCAAAAGGCCTGATTTTAACCATCAAGCTGCCCCATTTTCAGTTGTGAAAATTTGGTAAAGTTGGGCATGAGGTAAGTAGTGCAATCCATGCTCACCTCCACACTGGTTTCCCTTTTACCAAGGCCCAAAAATGGATGTGATTGGTACCATGTTTAAAATGGGCGTGATGGCCATTTAAATGCATTTAAATTGACTTAATGGACTGAATGTATAAATTTTACCAACACTTCCCCCTTTACCACCGTGTTTGCGAATCTGGAATCAGTGCGAAACAGAAATGCTCCATAAAAGTCCTGATTTGGGCACTCCATCGTTAAGGGTTAGGAAGGAGGTAAGTGCATAGTATCTGACTGCTCACTGCTGCTTATGGGTGTCCTTTCATTGTGGCCATTTTCTTTCTTGGGCAATGGGCAGTTTGCAAGTGTGTGGGGGGGTCTGATTTGCAGCGTGAACCCAGGTCTCGGCATTGACTTTGAGTCCTAGTGCACTCAGCACTCTTCCAGCTGAAGGCTGTTGCACAAAGCACTTGCAAATTGCATTGCTGCAGCTTTCAAGCAGCTGTGATTTTGGCGAGCATGTGGCTAGGAGGATGGGGGAGCCTGTGATTTTGGGGAACATATATTCCACTCCATCTCCATCTCCCTCCTTTTTCAGAATGATGAGGTGGCTTTTTGCAATGCAAGTGTTCAATCTTGCTGTTCTTTTTGGTTGCTATTGGAGCTGAGGAGAAGGAGCTGGAGGAAGAATTACGGGCACAGGAGTAGAGGGAAATGGCACCCATGGACAGGACTGGCTGCCATTCTCCTGGAAGAGTGTGCAGGAGAAGGAGGAAGCAGAGACCCTGGCAGTTCCATACACTCATTTGAGTCTCGTGTGAACAGATCTCAGATACCTTATGCTGCCCACGTCTCCACCTCTGGAAGGAGACAGTGTGACACCTGTGCCACCTGTTGCAGGACCTAGCACCCAGGGGCAGGGGGTCACCCACTCTCAGTGGCTATCAAATTGATGGCCATTCTGAACTTTTAAGCGATTGGTTCCTTCCAGATCCCTAGCAGAGATGTATGTGGCATTTCCCGGTGAGCTGTATATACCTGGGGCTGGGCTGGCCAAATTTAGAACAAAGAACAAGAACAAAACAGCACAGGAAACAGGCCCTTTGGCCCAATGAGCCCGCGCCACCACCTCGATGGTCCCACTTCTACCTATGATCCCTGAGTATGGACCAGGCTCATCAGGAAGCCCAGGCTGTGGGTTTTGCAGCTGTTGTGGGGGTGCTGCAGGTACAGGGAGACATCAACTGCATCCACATCACCATCAAGGCTCTCCAACAGAATCCACGAAGATTCATCAACAGAGAAAGATCCACTCCCTGAATGTTCAATTGATGTGAGAGCATAACATGAATATTATGTACGTCTTCACAAGACACCCAGGCAGAGTGCATGGCAGCTTCTTTGTCAGAAGCTCTGATATCCCAGAGGTATTTGACAAGGAATCCTAGGTGCAGGGGTGGCTCATGGGTGATATGGGTTACCCACTTCGGACATGGCTGATAACACCTGTTCGGAGGCCTGTGACTGAGGCGGAGATCTGCTATAATGAGGTCCATGTAGCCACTCCATGCGATAGTGGAGAGGTGCATGGCGGGGCCCTCCAACATACCCTGTGATCTCTCCCCACATTGTGGTCACGTGCTGTGCCTTGCATAACCTGGCTCTGTCGAAAGGTGACCTAATTGAAGGAGGACAACGTGGGGGCTGACCGCCGGACATCAGCTCAAATGAGGCATGCAAGGGCAACCACGGAGGCCCTGATCACCAGGCGGTTCAATCACTAGGAACCTGTATCAAGTGGGTTCCTGCCAACCCCCTGAAGTCTTCCTATCTCCTGCAACATTGTCACACCAGAGTGGTGGGCCTGAGTGTGCTACGTTAGTGAGCTTTTTTGGCAGGCAGGAGGGTGATAACAACTCACTAAGCACCATTATGATGATGCCCTGGTGCAAACTAGTCTGACAGCTAGCTGAGCTCCGCATGCACCCCAGCACCTGGGCTCATGTCTGCAAAGTGGGTAAGGGATCTGAAACCCCCATAGAAGGCCCTGGGGTGGGGGACGAGCGGGCAGATTCTGGGTTTCCTTTTCTCAGTGACACAGTATCGAAGGGCCTCCTCAGCTGACATCAACATGAAGTATCCCTCTGGTAATCATCAATGGAAGAGGATTCCTATTGGAGACAAATCTGAGACAAATCAGTCACAAGTGGGTGGTGAAAAAACATTTAATTTCAATAAGGGTGCTTAGATAAGTTCCAACATGAAAACATTAAGGTGCTTAAATATCTAATTAGTGTAAATATCTAACTAACCATGCCACGTCAGTGCAATTGCAACTCCCTAATCTTACTTGCTTACCACTACATCTCAGAACTCCCCAGAATATACACCGGAGGTAAAGGCAGCCAGCTGCTTATCTCATCTCATTGCCGGTGATACACATGGCGGGCGTTCTCTGGAATTCCTGGACCTTGAGGGCCTTGGCTGACTTCCAGGTGTCTGCGATATTCCCATGACACTGTCTTCATCCCACTGCCCCTGAGATTCCCCCAGTATTAGGAAGGGGTGAGTCAGAAGGTGTAGCCACAGCTCTTGGCTGGAAAGTCTCAGTATGGGCTCGAGCCCTCCCTCCTCTCTTAGGATTCTGTGGGCCTGTGTGTTACTCCATGGGATGGTGGTTCTTCTGCATTGAGCTCCAGAAGCTCCAGCATCATCTGATTCTGGAGGGTCACCTCCATATTGCCTATGATGGTTGAGACCTCTGCGATGGCCACCTGAGTCAGGGGCCACCTGTCAATGGTTGCAGCAAGTGCCCCCTGAGACTGGGCTACACTCTACAATCCCTCAGCCATGATCTCTGGCTAGGCCACGTTTTCAAGTACTGCTGCCGTAGCCCACTGTGATTCAGCACTGACTCGATGGGTCTCCTGCAAGCTCTTGAGGCTCTCAGCCATGGACCGTAGAATCTCAAGAAGACTGTTCAGTTCCTCAGCTGTGGCCTGCTGTCACTCGACCATCACTTGGAGCCTGCCACTCATGGTGAGGATCCATTGCCCCATGCTTTCCACTGCAGATGCCACCCTTGCAGTGTTAGCTGGGATCCACGCAATAGCTGGTCTGCCTGAAAGCTTTGGGATCTTCCCAACAGCCTCACCATTAGTCCAGTGTGGCCACCAGCCCCTCCTGCATTCCCTGGCTCTTTTGCTACATCTCCAGCAGCTGAGGGAGAAGTGATCTCAGAGGACCAGTATGTATCCTGGCGCCATCCAACACCTCACCTTGGGCAGGCTCCTGCGTGCCAGAGGCTTTGGACATTTCCTCCTCCACCCAATATACATCAGCAGATGTGTCGTGCTCACCAGAGAATGACCCACTAACTGCACCCACCGACATGTCAGTATCTAGGATGGGGAACTGCAAGATGGAAGCCGATGCCAAAAAATTGCCACCCTCGGAGATTCCTTCAGTCATATCCTCCAAGGACTTGTCTGAGCTGTCCTGAGCAGGATGGGCGGGTATCGCTGCAGGGGCCTGTAGTCCAGAAGAACCCTACAACACAAGACACATGGTTAAGTGCAAGGGAGGGAGAGGAATCTGGATGTAAAATATGTGATCCGTATTTCTCCACTGAACATAGAACAAAGCACCAAGAAAATTACATCACAGGAACAGGCTCTTCGGCCCTCCAAGCCTGTAGCAACCAGACTGCCATCTGATGTGTAACACCCTCCCCTCCCGCAACCTTATGCCTCTATTCTCATCCCGTTCACATAGCTGTAAAGACGCCCCTTAAAGGTCACTCCTGTATCTGCCTCCGCAACCTCCTCTGGCAGTGAGTTCAAGGCACCGACTACCCTGTCTGTGCAAATAAACATGCCTCATTTTCTTTAAACCTTGCTCCTCATGCCCTGAGAAGTTGCCTCAAGGTGAGTGGAGGAATGGCAGGTGCTCACGTCTTAATGGCAGCCTGACCATGCTGTCGCTGACAGCCTCCTTCTCCCCTCCCCTTCAGAGCTCCCAGCACCCGCTCCTCAAAGGGAAGTCTGGCTCACCACCCGCTGTCTTAGCCCTCTTTCTGCTGTTATGGTCGATCTTCTCCTGTGAACATGGAGCCATGAAAGAAATGATGACTACTGCAGAGTGTCACTTGGTGGGCCGTAGAGGTCAAGCACAATGGGGCTCTTGGGGGAGGTGCGGGGATTCTGGATAGAAGAAGGTGAGGTGCGTTGGGGTTAGGGTGCTCTGGATGGGAAGATCTGAAGGAGATTGTGGGAAGATGCTAAATGGCGCTCGCACTGGCTACCCAGATGAGGTCATTGACCTTTTTCTGGCATTGTTTCCCAGTTTGAGGGGGCCTGTACCCTTTGAGGTGACAACTGTCTCCCAGGCCACATTGCCATCAGTCCCCCAGGTCGAAGTCCTCCTGGGGGGAAGAGAGTATCCTGCCTCGCCTCTGCTGCGTTTAGTAGCCTTCCCAGATCACCTTCAGAAAAACAGGGACCTGGTTGTGCGCACGTTGTCCTGGAATGCTGATCTTCCTGTCCACCCTTAAGGTTTTTATAGAGCTGCCCCACATTAGGGAACATTAGCTGCAGGCAGTTTGGCAGAGCACTCCAGTGAATTGCACGCAGTTTGCTTGTTAGCATTGAGGGGCAGGCAAGTGAGCACTTGCAGGTGTGCTGATAGGAGGGTGGGGGAGAGGATCAGTGCCTCAATGATTGGGGATAGGGAGGGAGAAGGAGGTGTCACATAGTTGTTAGCTTCAGGAAGAGATGATGGCCTTATGCAGGAGGGTATGGTATGGGGGAGAGAGGGGAATCACTCTGCCTGATATCAGTGGTGGGGATGGGGTTCCGTTGCCATTCTATCTGAGATCAGTGGGAGAGAAGGAGGGTCCGCTGCCACTCTGCTTGAGATCGGTGGGGGGTGGGGGGAAAGGAGGTCCGTTGCCACTCTGCCTGAAATTGGTGAGGGGGAAGAGGGACTACAGCCACTCTGCCTGAGATCAGTGAAAGGAAAGGGAAGGCCCGCTGCCACTCTGCCTAAGATCAGGGGATATCCATTGCTACTCTGCCTAAAATCGATGGGGGGGAGAGGGGGCTGCAATCTGTCTTGGTGTTGGGAGTGGGGGATAAAGGGGTCAACAATGTTGTGGGACAATATCCGTGGGGGCCAGGGTGATGCATTATGTGACTCAGGAGTTATGTTGTAGGGGAGCGTTGTTCTATAAATTTTTTTCTCTGTGTATGTACAGTTGGAGATGCTGATTGGAGCTTCAGGGTTTCGGGCCTGTTATGACCCGCCCACAGACTTGTGCAGTGCAATTTGGAATTGTTAATATTTTTTTGCAGGCACTGTGCGTACGGGAGTACCTGAGAATGGGTCTAAAAGTCAGATTTGAAACATTCCCAGTTTCAAATCTGCCCAGCACTTAGAATCAAAATGTTAAAATAGGGCCCATAGACTCTGTTTCTACTGACTTTTGAGGAAGACAGTTCCAGTGATTTGAGACTCTCTGAGAGAAATTAATTCTCCTCATGTTCTTAAATAAGTGACCCCATATTTTTAAACAGTGACCCCGAGTATTAGATTCTCCGACAAGAGGAAACATATTCTCCACATCCACCCTGTCATTATCCCTCAGGATCTTCAAAGCTTCAGAATACAACTGAGGTACAATTTTATCAATTCTATTTGCAGTTTGCAATTCCAAATGTACAAATATTGTTTTATTATCATGAATTCTGGCAAGCTTAGACACTCAATATCATGAATCACACTGGGACATTGTGGTTTGCATAGAACAAAGAACAATTACAATAGTCACTTTTTCCCTTAGCAGAACTGAAGCATTTTAGAAAGCATGATCTATAGGGGGTTAAGTAATTGTAAGTTAATAATACCTGGTGATCTTCACACTTAGCGAGGTGAAAAGTCAGCGCTGATTGAAATGCATTTATATCTTGGCCAAGAGATTTGGGGGCATTTTTCTAAGTGCATGCAGGCAACAAGAATCTTGGCTATGTGCAGCAGAACATTGTGGGTACCTACAATCTTCTGTTGTGCACTGAATGTGGATGAAGTTACCTTTTGCCTGCACATAAATTGAAAAATTATCCCTTTAATGTTCTGTGTGTAATGTGACATACTTTTTTGATCTCATAGGAAGAAAATGTTGTTTTGAACAATTAATGGCACTGATTTTTTCCTCTCCTTCTGCTAATGCAATTAAGTATTAATGGTAAAGATTTTTCTTTTTAAACAGTATGTAATTTCTCAAAATACCTTGACACAAAGTTTAAGTAATGCCACTCTTGGTTTATATTCCCAAGTGTACTTTAATTTCCTTACTAGCATAGATTTCTGGAAGGTTTTGCATTTAATTTCCAGAGATATGTTGGTATTTCTGTACAAATTATTGTAAATCTTTCTCTTTTGGATTTCCAGCACAAAGCTTCACGAGCCATGTGTTCTAAAAATCAAAAATATAACTGGGATTTTTTTTTTTTGCATGTGGCCAAGTAAAATTACTAATGACATTGTAGCAATTTCTCTCACTCGGATTCATTGGATATTTTTTCTAGTCAACGAATCAACTAATAAATTGAATCAACTAATCAATTAAATATATTTATTACAAGCAGAGATAAATGCGTTATTTTCAACTCTCAGCAATCTTTGATTATTGCCAATCCTGATATAAGAGAACACACACCTACTCTAAAAATACACTACTGTTGTTCCACCCTTTCTGCAGTCTGTAACTCATCTCAAGATAGGTTGCAGCTATAATCCCATAACTCATTTGTAAATAATCTGTACATCTCAGGAGCTGAGAAATAGTATAATCTTTGCTCCATTCCCTTCATTCTTTCTGAGGAAGGAGTTTCATTCAGAATATTTATTGTCTTGATTTTTTTTATTCTACAGAAATTACAGCAATCTGCCTGTAATAAACAGGAGTGGAAATTCCATGAAGATTCTTTACTCAAAGAGTGATTAGGGAGTGGAATGCCCTGCCTGCAGCTGTTGTAGATGCGCCAAGTTTGGTGGCGTTTAAGAGGTTAATTGATAAGTATATGGAAGAGAAGGGAATGGTTTAGTTTGGAGGGGCATTGCTTTTTATTTTGGTCGGCACAACATCGAAGGCCGAAGGGCCTGTTCTGTGCTGTATTGTTCTATGTTCTATGTTCTATGTTCTATTTCAATAGTTTATGCTGGGGTTATTGTGAGAAACCGTTCATAGCGCTGTGTAATTTCAACAACAGAGTTGTTGCTTTTCTGCTATAGCTTTTTAAACAATAGTAACAATGCTATGAATGGGATTTTCTTTCTGAGTTTGTGCCCCTAACAGTGGACCATGCCCACTGATAGGAGATACAGGAATATTTTGGCACTTGTCCCTGTTGTTCTATTCATTAAAATGGGTGGAACATTATGTCCAGCCTTCCTGTTATGTCCCAATATGCACTGCAAAAGACATAATTTCCCATTAGTTAAACTTGGAAAGTCGTTCCCTGAACTTTATTTTTTTAAGCGTGAACTAGTCAGGTTCAACATCAGATAGTTGTCATAGATAGAGTCGTAAAGAGTGCTTTTGGTACATTGGCCTTTATAGATCGGAATACGGAGTATAAAAGTTGGAGTGTTATGGTAAGGTTATATAAGGCATTGGTGAGGCCGAATTTGGAGCATTGTGTACAGTTTTGGTCACCTAGTTATAGGGAGGATGTAAATAAGGTTGAAAGAGCGCACGCAAGGTTCACAAGGATGTTGCCGGGACTTGAGAAGCTGAGTTACAGAGAGAGATTGAATAGGTTAGGATGTTATTCCCTGGAGTGTAGAAGAAGAGGGGAAATTTTGATGGAGGTGGATAAGATTTTGATGGGTACAGATAGAGTGAATGCAAGCAGGCTTTTTCCACTGAGGGTAGGAGAGGAAAAAAAAACAGAGGGCATGGGTTAAGGGTGAAATGAGAAAAGTTTAAAGGGAATATTTAGTGGGGGGGAATTCTTCACGCAGAAAGTGGTGAGAGTGTGGAATGAGCTGCTAGATAAAGTGATAAATGTGGGGTCACTTCTAACATTTAAGAAAAATTTGGATGGGTTCATGGATGAGAGGGGTGTGGAGAGATATGATCCAAGTCAGGTCAGTGGGGTTAGGCAAAAAATGGTTCAGCAGACTAGAAGGGCCAAAAGGCCTATTTCTGAGCTGTAATTTTCTATGGTTCTATGAGGTAGGGCGGTTAGGAAATAGAACTTGAGGAAAAGATAGAAGACAATAGCTCATTAGGGTTGTTAAAGACCCTTGTTTCAGTTTTTACAGTACAGCATGAGGCCATTCAGCCCATTATGTTCATAACAGTAGACAAGAAGCCATCAGCCTAATTCCACATTCCAACTCTTAATCAATTAACATGAAGGCTATTACAGGTCAAGCACCAGGTACTTAAATATTATGAGGTTTTCTGCCTTTACTATCCTTTCAGTGTGTTCCCAGCCCCCATCATTCTGGGCGAAAAGAATTAACCTATTCAAGTTTTGCATCATTCCAATTTGTTAACAGCTTCAATCCAGTTGGTGAAGTCAAAACCAAGGCACAGAGTTTTATGTTATTAAGAGAGTTCATTTGTTCAGTCTAATAGCTCTCCTCCATCATACCCAGTTTTCCAGCTGTCCCCTGTTTACAGTCTTTTGAGTAGACCAATAAAACAAACTAATTAAGAGACTTGCAGGTGAATTGAGTCTAAGTTCTATCAACAACAATGATAAAGTTTGAATTCATGGCTCCAGAGCCTGGGCATTTGGATAATTACCCCAGTGATATTATCACAACATCACCATTCCCACCCCTCCCCCCTTATTGAAGTTATTCTTTAAATAACTTGAAGAATAGCACTCAAAAAGGCTGGGGCAATACAAGGATGGTAAGACGTCCCACAACACCAGGTTAAAGTCTAACTGTTTTATTTGATAGTAATCCCACAAGCTTTCGGAAACATTGTTCCTTTGTCAGGTGTGTGGAAGGTTCTGCTCAGAGAAGGGCATATAAAGTCATATGCCCTTATATGACTTTATATGCTCTTCTCTGAGCAGAACCTTCCACACACCTGACAAAGGACAATGTTTCCGAAAGCTTGTGGGATTACTATCAAATAAACCGGTTGGACTTTAACCTGGTGTTGTGAGACTTCTTACTGTGTTTACCCCAGTTCAACGCCAGCATCTCTACGGCAATGCAAGGAGACAGGTCTCCATTAACTGCTATAGCCAGTACGTACATTGAACACATGCTGTTGACATTGTACTGCATTACATGGCAGCCAAATGAACTATCCACCATGCTCTTTTTATATTTTGATTAAAGTAAAAACAATTAATTTAATGAATTGCTTCTTAAGGAGGCATTATAACAAACAAAAAAACTTCAAAGAAAACTTAAAAAATTAAATGAAGACATTTCTAGAACTAATGATACACCTCCAACATGCTGTTTTTATACAATTTTAGGCCCAAAATAGAACAAATTAACAAAGTGACAACCCCTTACTGAATTGCTCCTTAAAGGATCACTGTAACAAAACAAAATGATAAAACTTTAAAAGAAACTTATCTATACGAATTAAAGTGTTTTCTTCAGGGGATTGTTCTTGTCCTTTATTTATCTTATTTTTGAAAAAACAAAAATCAATAAATTCACCAAAAAATCAAAATTGAGAGAGAGTGATATCCCCTGATAAGACTCTGTAACAAAGAAGCAAAACTTCAAAGGCAACTTGCAAAATCAAATTAAAATATTGTTCTTGGGTAAAAATGGACCCTCGCCTCTACTGTGTGCACTAATCATGGAAGGTCTCAAGAAGTGGGCAATGTGTGCTCCCTCTCCAGGATCACCCAATCACAAACATAGACGCAGTAAAGAAGCAGTCATTCAGGTTGGATGACGTGCTCAACCACCCACTGCCTGGGTCTGTTGATATCCAACTTGTCCAGCTTAAGAGGACACCTATGAGTCACCCTCCCTCCCCTCCACACTGGCTGACCAAATATCTGGTTGAAGTGCAAACAAAAATTGAAGTGCAGTTCCTTTAGATAATTAAATATGACAACAATCTCGGGCAACATATATACGCATGGAAAACACCTGCAGACTCAACTTAACCGAAAATTACAAGGCAGTATTGCTTGCAGAACCCTCTGCACCAGAAGTCTGCTGGAAAAGAGAGGAATCCCAAATAAAGAGGGACTTATCTCATTGTTAGATAGCTGAACAGAATGCTATAGCATGTCCTAATGGTGGAGGAAAGCAAGGAATTGAAGGGAGTGTGGCAAAACGCCACAGAGGAAACACCTCCTTGCCAAACTGAAAGTCATACAGGGAACTTATGCTAGATGGCTCAAATTGTAGGGTTGCAGCTCTCAAGTAAAGTGTCAGGACCCAGGACTAATGTGAAATTCCTTTCAAATAGGGATTAGTTTGGATGGAAATCCTCCGCATGCTTGAGCCGCCTCGATGCCAGGAGTGCTATCCAGTCTAAGCACCACTGTTTTAAGGCTGTGGGTGGCTTTGGTTATGAGTGAACATTAACAAACGCTATCCATGTTGATGAAGGTACAAATTCGTGAGCTGCAGCTCTCTGAGGATGCAATTGTATCCCTAATTGGTGATACAATATCTCAGCAGTGATCCAGTGGATCCTTTAGTTTCATAGGAGGTCATTGAGCCTCTTCTATATTTTTATGACAAAGTCCAGGGAAGGGATCAAAGTGAGCAGCAATCCTAGTCTTCATAACTATAAACTAGAATTTCTCATGAATTTCTCTAGACAGGCTGTATCATCTCTGTTTATACATCCTATAATAAATACGAAGGCTCAAACCTTCTCTGCGTTGAGATAGTGATCCACCATTCAAGCAATCATATTTAGTGGGGGATATCTGCTCATCCAATACTGGAGGTTGGACAAACAATGTGACAAATTAGAGACTGTAGTCTACCAAGAGACTGAGTGAGGCAGTGGTGAGGTGGAGTTAAGTGTCAACATCAAAATCTTGATGTGTTTTTCAATGATGATCCTGAAGGGCAGTATTTCTCACGTAAGTGAAAAATAAGAAGAGGCTACAGATAGATCACTAGCTTGACAACATTTTGTTTATTACCTTGTTTATTAGAAGTTAAAATTATAAAGATGAGATTGAAATAATGCAGTACAAGTACATGGTATTGAGCAAGGATAATGTGTGACAGACAGTGAGCACCAGTCAGAGACAGAGGAAGAAAAAGAAGATTTTTGCAACTTTCCAACCCAAGCAGACAGAACCTGAAGAGTTATAAAAGGTTTTTCAAAAGATTAAGTACTGACATAACAAAATATTAATTAACAGCATGCAGCTAAGTAGCAGCAATCATGCACTTAGGTGACTAAATAATTACTATTACGTAGAAACATTTCAAATTCTTTTGACATGATCACGAACAAAGTGTTCTAAAAATAAATTTATATTGTCAAATGTGATTCATCTGAGTAGTCTCCTGTATTATATTGATTACTTCATATCAAGCATTTTATATTCTGAAAAATTCTTGCTAATGACACCCATGGGGACTAAATAACTCTGTTAGTTATTGCATGTGCTGAGTGTGTAATGTATGTTAGTATTCAGAGAGCATTAGCACATTTTTGTGCTTTCATCTCAAATTCTTCATATCACCAGATGTAATTAAAATGTATCAAGGCTTAGATCAACTAGTAATGTGTTCCCTCTGGTTTGTTAAGAGTTTATTAGCCACCAATTAATTACAAACATATGGCATTCCAGCTAACGTCATGTTAAGGCTAATGTTAATGCAACATCAGAGTGTTGATAGAAATTTTCACTAGTTCACATTTTCTTCTGGGAAGGCAATTTGCCACCTCTGAAAATTATCTGCTTGACTCTTAATGGTCTTCAACGTAGTTTTGGGATCCAGTCAGTTTTTTCTAGAAACAGAATGCTTATCCAGTTGGGGGGTACTTGTTCTGTATTGGAGATGTGATACATGGGACAGACTATGGTTACAAGCAAGCATGGCTTTTTCTCCTCTGTTTCCTGGGATATGTCTAGTATATCACTTCTGATGCATATATTCATACAGCATAGCTCTGGATGAGTCAACAGAAATAAATAAAAATGCATAACATTTCCTCCCTGAACATCCCCAAACAAGTTCAAACAACTTCAACATGAATAATGATCAATATGTCAATCACTATTAATAAGTCAGATGGTTTGGAGGTCATCTCTTTGGGAGGTTGATAACAAATCTCTGGTGTCTTCTTCACATTGATGGGGACCTTTGGTGTCTTCAGCTTTGCACTGAAATCCTCCATGGTTTAAACAGCATTGATGTAAGAATTAGAGATTGGCTCTGAGTCTGAACAGAGGTGAGGTGTTGCTCTTGTCAATAGTGTCTCGTAGTGTAGGGATTGTAAAAAGATTCAAGTCGGGATTTTGTTACACTGATCTTGAATTTCCAGGCATGTAATGGATCTGTTCTTCCAGCCAATAACTGGTCTGCATGTCTTCTCAAGACAATGTCATCCCTGGTCTCGACAGTATGACAGACAGGTCCAGTCTGTGCCACGACAATTACAGGAATCTATTTCTCAGCTGTAGAGTACTTCTGAGCCAAAACCTCTTATCCTTGGTGGAAAACATTGTGTTTTGCCTTGCCTTCCTGCCATTCCACTTGTGCTTGTTTGTGCCATAGCAACATCTCCTTAGTTTTTGGAAGTTTTAAGAGATCAAATGCAGAATGCATCTGCCTTTTTATCATGGATAAAGCAGAAGAAGTGTTGTTTGCAGAATGTTGGTATTCCGATAAACCATTAGGAGAATTTGTTCGAAAAGCAAACCTCATTTCATGGTTACTTTCAAGGTGTGTTTCAGGCTTTGGATGAAGCGTTCAACTCATCCATTAGTTGTAGGGTAGTATGGCACAGAAGTTCTTGTACGATGTTCTCAGATTCCTGCAAAATAAATTGAGGTTTGTTATTGCTCAGCGGACAGAGCAGAAGGGTCACCCTGACTCAAAATGTTGGCTCTATTCTCTCTCCGCAGATGTTGTCAGACCTGTTGAGATTTTCTGTTTTTGTTTCAGATTCCAGCATCCACTGTATTTTGCTTTTATCTTACCGTTTACCCACTTCCCCTTCTTTTCCAGGAATGCCTATCCTGAAGATGTCCTGCTCTTCTCTCCAACAGAATTTCTGTCTCTTTTACTCTGTCTAATTTCACTGCTTTCCATTTCCCTCTTGCGTGTTAGCAAGATGTTTCCCAAAACTCTGTTTCACAGCCATATTTCCTTCCTCAGTCACTGTCTCCTTCTCTGACTTATCCAAGTGGACTTCAACTGAAATTTAACCCGTCATCTTTCAAATCCAGCCAAGATTACAGGTTTCTCAGGGACATACAACATTCTTCAAACTGTTGTTCTTGGAGCATCATGGGATCCACACCCAGTGCCATGTGTCACCATATGCATACGCTTAACCTCTGTCTCCAGCAGCAACTGACTCACTCCATCTCAAAGCTGTCCTTATCCCCAGTTTTATTTCATACTTTGTCTCATCCAATGTCTTAACAAGAAACTTTTTCCCTTCCTTTCAGGTGTTAAGGAACACAATCTCCAACAACTCATTGATACCAACACCCATCCAGGACCCTCCTCCCCTTCCTGTCCCTTGGACCTATCCCTCCTATAGCCAGCCCTTACCATGTATTCACAATGCCTTCTGACATTTTCAATTTTTTGGCTTCTCTCACCCACTCCAACTAGTCCCCTTTTGAACTTGCTACACTTTGTTCTCTCAGGTCCAACATTGACTTTGTCATCAAACCCATTGACAAGCATGGTGTTATTGTTGCCTGGGGTACCAATTTCTACCTCTGAGACTGAGTACCAACTCCCGGATGCTTCCTCCTACCTCCCCCTGGACAATTAAAGACATATAAAGCTCCGGGGCCTGATGGCATTTACCCCAGGCTGCTAAGGGAGTTGAGGGAAGACTTGGCTGGGCCTCTGACGCAAATCTTTGTCTCTTCCTTGGACACAGGTGAGGTCCCAGAGGACTGGAGGATAGCAAACGTAGTACCGTTGTTTAAAAAAGGTCAGAGGGATCACCCAGGGAACTATAGGCCGGTGAGCTTGACTTCAGTTATAGGTAAGCTAATGGAGAGGATCCTTAGGGACAGGATGTATGAGCATCTGGAGCGCTGCGATCTGATCAGGGATACGCAGCATGGCTTCGTCAAGGGGAAGTCTTGTCTTACAAATCTAGTGGAATTTTTTGAAGAAGTGACAAAAACAGTTGATGAAGGACAGGCTGTTGATGTCGTCTACATGGATTTCAGTAAGGCGTTTGACAAGGTTCCTCATGGTAGACTGAGAGAGAAGGTGAAGGCGCATGGGATACAGGGTCGGGTATGTAGATGGGTCGAGAACTGGCTCGGGAGGAGGAGACAGAGGGTAGTAGTGGAAGGCTCTTTTTCCGGCTGGAAGCCTGTCACTAGTGGAGTGCCACAAGGCTCAGTACTAGGTCCTCTTCTATTTGTGGTCTACATAAACGACTTGGAAGTAGGGGTAGGTGGTGAGATCAGCAAATTTGCTGATGACACCAAGATGCTTGGATTGGCGGGTACAGAAGAGCAGTGTCAGGCAATACAACAGGACATAGACAGGTTGGTAGATTGGGCAGATAGATGGCAAATGGAATTTAATCCGGAAAAATGCGAGGTGATGCATTTTGGCCGGAAAAATGTAGAAGAGAATTATAGGATAAAAGGTAAAACTATACGGAGCATAGAGACGCAGAGAGACTTGGGGGTGCAGGTTCACAAGTCTCTGAAGGTGTCCTCACAGGTGGAGAAGGTGATAAAGAAGGCGTATAGTATGTTAGCTTTCATAGAAAAGGGTATAGAATACAAGAGTAGGAGTTTGATGTTGCAGTTGTATAGAACTTTGGTTAGGCCTCACTTGGAATACTGCGCCCAGTTCTGGTCTCCGTACTATCGGAAGGATGTGGAGTCCTTGGAGAGAGTGCAGAGGAGGTTTACCAGGATGCTGCCTGGTATGGAAGGACTGTCTTATGAGGAACGATTAGATAGACTGGGGTTGTTTTCCCTTGAAAGACGTCGGCTTAGAGGGGATCTCATAGAGGTGTATAAGATTATAAGGGGTATAGATAGAGTAAATGGAGGTAAACTTTTTCCACCTTTAGAAATGGATAGGACGAGGGGTCATGGCCATAGGGTGAGGGGGGCTATGTATAGGACGAATATTAGAGGGCAGTTTTTCACACAAAGGGTAGTGGGGGTGTGGAATGCACTGCCGAGTAAGGTGGTGGGAGCAGGCACGCTGGGGCTGTTTAAGGGTCTCTTGGACAGCCACATGAGCGGTATGCAGATAGAGGGATATATTAGGACTGTTTAACTACGGCTTTTTTCCACAGGTAATTCGGTCCATAATTTGAGCACGCATTCGGCAGGTGGTGCGGGTACAGCTCTTGGATGTTGATTCATGGGTTGCCTGGTACCTCATGTCGTAAATGAGTGCTTTATGTGGACCATCTGAAGGGCACCATGACAGCTCAGAGACTATCGATGTGGCTGTGCAGACACTTGGAATTGGGCCGGTGTCTGTGGGAGTTTGCGCGTTCTCCCCGTGGTTGCGTGGGTTTTCTCCGGGCACTCCGGTTTCCTCCCACAACCCAAAAATTCGCTCTTAGGCTGATTGGGAAACAAATTGTCCCTATGGTGAAAATTTTCCATATTAGGAATAATATATATATTATTATATAGGAATATTAAAATATGATAATGTATTTGCTACTATATAGTATGACGGCGGTGCGGGCTCGTTGGGCCGAAGGGCCTGTTTCCCGTGCTGTGTTGCTTAATAAAAAAAAAAAATTACCCCAGTACTGACCATCAAGCCACTGTTTCTAGGATTGTCATTGATCTCATCTTCTTTGTAGATCTTCCATCCACAGCTTCCAACCTCATAGTCTCCCAATCCCACACAGTCCACTTCTAACTCCTTCCAAAAGAATCATGGAATCCCCGTAGTGCAAAGGAGGCCTTTCAGCCCATCGAGCCTGCACTGACAACAATCCCACCCTGGCCACATCCCCATAACCTCACGCATTTACCCTAGTACACAGACATTTACCATGGCCAATCAACCTAATCTATACATCTTTGGAGTGTAGAAGAAAACCAGAGCATTCAGAGGAAATCCATGCAGACACTGGGAAAACGTGCAAATTCCAACACAGTGACATGAGACTGAAAGTGAACCTGGATCCTTGAAGCTGTGAGACAGCAGTGCTAACCACCGTGCCACCGTGCCGCCCTCAGAATCTACATAAAAGACTGCCCTGATAGGCTCATTGTGTCATTCTGTTCCTGCACCACTGAACTAATTTCTACATTGACTCCATGCTTTCTCCTCTCAACCAGTTCTTTCCCACCTACATCCGTGACTCTCCTGATGTTCTACACCAGGGCTCTGCCGAACATTCACCCTGACTCGAAACGTTGGCTGTATTCTCTCTCCACAGATGCTGTCAGACCTGCTGAGACTTTCCAGTCTTTTCTGTTTTTGTGTAAGGCAAATGCTATGTTGGCCTTCAAAGCAAGTGAATTTAAATATAGGGATTACTGCAATTGTATAGGTCATTGGAATACTATGTGCGTCTGGAGTATTGTGTGCAGTTTTAGTGTCCTTATCTGAGGAAGGATGTCCTTGCTGTAGCGGAAGGCTGATTTGTGGAATGGCAGGTCTTTCACTTGCGATAAAATTGAATCCATTAGAATCACATTAAATGGAGTTTAAAGAGTGAGAGGGGATCTTAAGGAAAATGATAAAATTCTAATAAGATTAGGCAGAGTAGATTCAAAAAGAATCTTCCAGATCGTAGGGAGAGATCAAAACTAGGGGTCACAGCTTGAGGATAAGGGGTAAACCTTTTAGAACTGAGGTGAGGAGGAATTTCTTCACCCAGAGAATAGTGATTTGGGAATTCACTACCATAGAAAGTAGTTGAGGCCAAAAGACTGTAATTTCAAGAAGAAATCAGACAGAGCTCTTGGGGTTAAAAGGATCAAAGGATATGGCAGAAAGGTAGGATTAGGGTATTGAGTTTGATGAATAGCTGTGATCATAATGAATGGAGGAGCAGGCTCAAAGGGCCAAATGGCCTACTCCTGCAAGAGAGATTGGGTAGTTTAGGCCTGTACTCCCTGGAGTGTAGAAGGATGAGAGGAGATCTATTTGAGTTACAAGATGATAAGTGGGGTTGACAAAGTAGAAGGAAAGAGTGCTTCCTCTTGAAGGGTAATCTAGAACAAGAATACATAGTTTTGGTATAAAACGTAGTAGATTTAAAACACAGATGATGAGAAATCATTTCTCTCAAAGCATTGGGAGTCTGTGAAATTCATTACCCCAGTGTTTGGTGGATACTGGGTAAATTTAAGGAAGGGGTGGACAAATTTTTAACTAGTAAGGGTTTGAAGGTTGGTAAATAGCAGCTAAGTGGAGTTGAGATTGAGATGAGATCAGCCATGACCATATTAAATGGCAAGGCAGGCATGAAAGGTTGAATTGTCTACTCCTGCTTCTAGCTCTTGTATTCTTATGAATGCAGGATAGTTTCCTTCACGACATGGAGCAACAAACCTGCTGTTTTCCCGTTCAGTTGCACAGCCACTTAAATGTGGACCTTGTGTATGTCTTTAGCACTATTCCTGATGGCCTTCATAGAATGTGTTTAAGTTTCTCATTATAGATAGTCTTTGGCGCTAGTGACACTGCTGCCCGTGCCAACTTCCTGCCTTACTGGCTGTCCATTGAGCAATGGGTTGACCCAGTATCTGTGCAGTACTAACAATGGCTAGCCCATTAGTGATAACTCCTCTAACTGACTCGCTTTGCTCTTTTTGACCCTGTGTACAGCATGAACATTGCTCCTTTTATTTTGTTTAAAAGCTGTCCCGTTTTTGTTTCTTATTATTTTTATTCATAGTTTGCTTTTTCTTCCTGCAGACATACTCTGTGTCCTTTTTTCCCACAGACTCGAGATTCCATGCATTTACACCAGCATTCAGTGGCAGAATGCCCTGGCTTTGCACACCAGTAACATGTTCGAATTTTGATGGTTTTAGGTGTCGATTCAGCAAATATTTTGTGTATTCAAACTCAATCGCTGAGCTTCCTTTTCATCCAGTTCCATAGAAACAGTGATTTCAATGGCCTTCTGCAGAGTATGATTGCTTTCAGTGGCCGTTTTTGTGTCACTCCACTGCATAGACCCAGGGAGTGAACATCTCTCAACTCTGCCAGGGAAAGCTGGACAGAGCAAGGGAGCTGCAAAGGGGCAGATTTCCCAAAGAGCCATATACAATCCAGAAAACTAGGGAATTGGGACAGAAAGAATGTCTTAAGTGGACTGATGTTTAGAGAACAAGGTACTTTTCAGACGAGAATTCATGGGAAAACAGACAAATGATAGAATTTTCCCATCCCTCCCACCACGGGAGTTGTTGCAGGTGGGGTGAACTATGCAAAGATCTGTTGACCTCAGGCGGGATTTTCCAGTCTTGAAGTGAGCGTAGAATCTATCCTGAATAATGTCATTTAGCACACCTCCAAACTCTCAATATTTTGCAAGCACTGCCATAAATTGCACAATTGACTCCCCCACCCCTCCTCTTGGTTTCTTTTATGGAATCTAAAGCGTTTTCCAGTCACCAAAGTTTTGAAAAATGTAGTTGCAGAATGTAGAACATAGAACATTACAGCGCAGAACAGGGCCTTCGGCCCTCGATGTTGTGCCGACCAATTAAGAAAAAGCAATGACCTTCTAACCTAAACCATTCCCTTTTCGTCCATAAACTTATCTACTAACCTCTTAAACGCCCCCAAACTTGGCGCATCTACAACTGCAGCAGGCAGGGCATTCCATACCCTTACCAAATATGAACATCCACAATCTGTTCATATGTTTTAATATTGAGTTTGTCAGCTTGCATTAAACTGTAGAGGAGAGTAAAAACTTTCCCCCAATCATGCTCATGAAAGTGGGCAGCATATCTTCAGCCATTCTGTTTATCTACACAAAATAATTAAAACGCTCAATATAAGAACTACATTGCTCCCCATTTTTATCAAAAGGTCCCAATGTGCCAAAAACACCTGCTTTTTTTTCTATTTAAGCAAGTTTCCTGTATGCATAATTCTCAGCTACATCTCCAGCAGCTACCTCGATTTTCTACATACAAGGTAGCTAATCTATTCTCAACCTTTTATTTAATGCAGTCAACCCTATAATCTGCTTACAGAGTATCGTTTATTCACATCCACTAAGCCCCTTTGTCTCTGTAGGATGTATAAAAAGTTTCCTTTTTATTTTGACTTGTCCTTGGTTAATTTCTTTTTTCTGGGTGGTTAGCAAGCGCCGTCTGTAGTCCTCATCATCAGATTTTGTTGTGTATTGGAGTTTTGATATGCAGGACAGATTTTTAACCAGAATTGGCACTCATAACAGGCCAAAGGAGACTTACTCATTGACCATGGGCAACTGATTAGTCATTACTATACCACATCAGAGAGTGGAGCACTGTGTTAGCTTAGGTCACTTATCTCATGTACTCCTTATCATCCTTATATGTTACGTTTCTGGGATGCCATCTTAGTTATCTAGATGTGTGTGTTAGCATCTCAGGCACAAGACAATGTTATGATCTCAATAAGTGTTATAACTGGACGGGAAGATCTCAGAATGGAACCTTGGCTCAAAAGACCATAATTTCTATCTTTTTTTTAGGAAACATAGAGAAACAGAGTCACAGAACTGCTAGTTTTAACACGAAAGGTTGGATTATGCTACCATACTTCTTTACTCCCCCTCATCTTAACTAATACACACAGATTTTAAGACTAATATGGATTACCAAGTACAATGGATTTAGTATCACAAAGTCTCTTCAAGCATACAGATTGGCTGTGGTCTAATATACTCTCCATTCTGAACCTAAGTGAACATCTGTGGATTTCTCCTCAAAATCCACCCTCCAGGTGATTATCACATGAGTTACCTAACTCTGTTCCCTAAACACACACTTTAAAATCTTCTTTCATAACAATGCTTTTCATCTTAACTAAGATGGATGTGTTAGAAATTCTCGAGGGTTTGAAGTTGGATAAGTCCCCTGGGCCGGACGGGATTTACCCTAGGATTCTCTGGGAGGCAAGAGAGGAGATTGCAGAGCCTCTGGCTCTGATCTTCAGGTCCTCGTTGGTTACGGGTGTGGTTCCGGAGGACTGGAGGATAGCGAATGTGGTCCCATTGTTTAAGAAGGGGAAGAGAGACCTTCCTGGGAATTATAGGCCAGTGAGTCTTACTTCTGTGGTGGGCAAGGTATTGGAGAGAATTATTAGGGATAGGATTTATAGTTATTTAGAGAGAAATGAATTGATTGGGGATAGTCAGCATGGTTTCGTGAAGGGTAGGTCATGCCTTACTAACCTCATTGAGTTTTTTGAGAAAGTGACCAGAGAGGTGGATGGGGGTAAGGCGGTTGATGTAGTATATATGGACTTTAGTAAGGCGTTTGATAAGGTGGCCCATGGAAGACTTCTACAGAAAATGCAGATGTGTGGAATAGAGGGTGATTTAGCTAATTGGATTAGGAATTGGCTGGCAGATAGAAGACAGAGGGTGGTGGTTGATGGGAGATATTCATCGTGGAGTTCGGTGACAAGTGGTGTACCTCAGGGGTCTGTTTTGGGGCCCCTGCTGTTTGTAATTTTTATAAATGATCTGGATGAGGGTATTGAGGGATGGATCAGTAAATTTGCAGATGACACTAAAGTCGGTGGAGTGGTAGATAGTGAAGAGGGGTGTTATAGTTTACAGAGTGACTTGGACAAGTTGCAGAGCTGGGCCGAGAGGTGGCAAATGGAGTTTAATGTGGAAAAGTGTGAGGTAATGCACTTTGGCAGGAACAATAAATGTGTAGAGTATAGGGCTAATGGTAGGGCTCTTAATAGTGTTGAGGAACAGAAGGATCTTGGTGTATGTGTCAATAGATCCCTGAAAGTAGGCAGTCAAGTGGATAAAGTTGTTAAGAAGGCATATGGAGTCTTAGCTTTTATTGGTAGGGGGATTGAATTTAGGAGCCGCAGCATCATGTTGCAGCTGTACAAAACTCTAGTGCGGCCGCACTTGGAGTATTGTGTGCAGTTCTGGTCGCCACATTATAAGAAAGATGTGGAGGCATTGGAGAGGGTACAGAGGAGGTTTACCAGGATGTTGCCTGGTATGGAGGGCAGGTCCTATGAAGAGAGGTTGAAGGATTTGAGGTTGTTTTCGTTAGAAAGGAGGCGGCTAAGAGGGGATCTTATTGAAGCATATAAGATGATTAGAGGTTTAGATAGGGTGGACAGTGATAGCCTTTTTCCTAGGATGGAGAAAGCTAGCACGAGGGGACACAGCTTTAAATTAAGGGGTATGAGTTATAGGACGGATATCAGAGGTAGGTTCTTTACTCAAAGAGTGATTAGGGAGTGGAATGCCCTGCCTGCAGCTGTTGTAGATGCGCCAAGTTTGGTGGCGTTTAAGAGGTTAGTTGATAAGTATATGGATGAGAAGGGAATGGTTTAGTTAGGAGGGGCATTGCTTTTTATTTTGGTCGGCACAACATCGAAGGCCGAAGGGCCTGTTCTGTGCTGTATTGTTCTATGTTCTATGTTCTATGTTCTATCAGGCCAGGTTTCCCAAATGCCTCTTTCACACAAAATTTCCATTCTACTTTTAACAATGAATCCAGTATCCAGGTTTTACAACTCCTCCTTCAGGACTTCTTTGTCTTGACTGTTATACAAACTGTTAACAATTGCTTCAACTATCAATTCCCATACTCTATTAAGATGCCATCAACCTTTTGATTTGCCTCTGAAGTCTGTTTTCCCACTTTAATTTTGGTTACATAGAACATAGAACACTACAGCACAAACAGGCCCTTCGGCCCACAAGTTGTGCCGAACACATCAAAACCTACCCAGCCATAGACCTATCTATAACCCCAATCCCATTGGATCCCATATACTCATCCAGAAGTCTTTTAAAAGACTCCAGCGAGTTCGCCTCGACCACCACCGATGGCAGCCGATTCCATTCACTCACCACCCTCTGAGTGAAAAACTTTCCCCTAGCATCCCCTCTGTACTTGCTTCCCTCCACCTTAAATCTGTGCCCTCTCGTCGCGACCATTTCAGCCCTGGGAAATAGTCTCTGAGAGCCCACCCTATCTATTCCTCTCAACATCTTGTAAACCTCTATCAGGTCGCCTCTCAACCTTCGTCTCTCCAGGGAGAACAGTCCCAGCTCCCTCAACCTGTCTTCATAAGGCATGCCTCCCAATCCAGGCAACATCCTTGTAAATCTCCTCTGCACCCTTTCAATAGCTTCCACGTCCTTCCTCTAGTGAGGCGACCAGAACTGCGCACAGTACTCCAAGTGTGGTCTGACAAGGGTCCTATAAAGCTGCAGCATTGCCTCCTGACTCCTGAACTCAATCCCTCAATGAATGAAGGCCAGTACACCGTAAGCTTTCTTTACCACATCCTCCACCTGGGAGGCCGGTTACTGCAACTGTCTCTCACAAACATGATAAGCAAGATTTTCTGTCTATGCTTACCTCAAGACTGGAAAATCCTGCCTGAGATCAACAGACCTTTGCTGAGTCCGTCCCCACCCATCATGATTCCAATGGTGGGAGGGATGGGAAAATTTTGCCTTTTGTCCGTTTTTTCATGAATTCTCCTCTGAAAAATATCTTGTTCTCTGAACGTCAGTCCACTTAAGACATTCTTTCTGTCCCAATTCCCTAGTTTTCTGTACTGTATATTGTTCTTTGGAAAGTCTGCCCCTGTGTAGCTCCCTTGCCCTATCCAGCTTCCCCTGCTCAAGTCGAGAGATGTTCACTCCTTGAGTGCTTTATCTTCAACTGCAAACAAATTCAGCTCAATCTAAATTTAAAAGCATTTCTATCATAAAAACTTCCCTGATTGCTAAACAACAATTTTTGATTTGATTTATTGTCATATGCATTGGGATACAGTGGAAAGTATTGTTTCTCGAGTAATATACAGACAAAACATACCACCCATAGAGTACATAGAGGAGAAAGAAAGGAGAGGACGCAGAATATAGTGTTACAGTCATAACTACGGTGTAGCGAAATATCGGCTTTTAATATAAGGTAGGTCCATTCAAATGTCTGATGGCAGCAGAGAAGAAGCCATTTGTGAGTCAGTTGGTACATGATTTCAGATTTTTGTATCTTTTTCCCAGCTCCATCTTCAATCTCAATAGTAGTCCTCTTTTAACATAATACAAACACAATTTGGACTGAACCGGTCTTCACGCATACCTTTGTCCAGTAAAAATCTAATAATAAGTTTTACCCTTACATAGAAACATTAAACTAAACCCACTTAAAACTAGACTTTATTTCTAATGTTTGCTAATACAAATTTAAATCCATTAAAACTACCTTTGTTTTCCAAACAACTGCATTAACCACTCGGTAGGTAGGGCGTAGTTTTCATATTCCAACCTTCATTCTCTTAATTTTTCAATCATTTACGGCTTCACTGTTTAATTTAAGAGAGAAGCAAAAGTCTTTTTCAGAATTCTAATGCAATGGGGGGAGAGATGAGGCTGAGTACAGATCTAACAGGAGGCCCATTTAAAGGACATAATCAAAGGAAGCCAGAGCATGAATAGGAAGTTCAGGAAGAAAGACTCAAAAAATGGCAGTGACTCATCAGGCCTAGAGCATGCCATAAAAGAATTTCTTATTTACAAATGAATGAGAGACAATGTCTCTCTGAGATCTCTGAATTGCCCTGAGATCTGGTACATCACATATAGATCTGATATCACCAGGGATTGGAGCCTATCCCCATACTCTGGCTCTCTTTGATCATGTCCTTCAAACAGGGCCTCATGTTGGAGCTGTCTCAGCTTCACCTCTCCCTCCTTCACCACCTCTATTGTATTAGGATCCTGAAATTTCATAAACGTACAACTGGTATGTGATGATCAGAAGCACAAAACGTTTGGGTCAGGTATCTTTGGAATTGCCATGACTCCTACATCCTGAATCATTCCTAGGTACCTGAGGGGCCTCTACATCAGCATGTATTATTGCATGGGGATAAGGGGCGTCCACTGAAAGGTGGATGATGGTGTCAGTTCATTACTCTCAAGAGTTGTTCTAAGGAGTGGTACAAAACTGCTCATAGTTCCACACACTGCCTTATGCATTTCAGATGCTTGGACCACTCAGGTGTATCCCTATCACATTTTCCCAATAGGGATTCATGCATCATCGCAGTGTGTTGCACCCTTCACAATCTGGCAATGCAAAGAGGTGGTCACTGGCCAGAGGGTGAAATGGTGGAGGATGACAGTTTATTGGAGGATGAAGATCCAACCCCAGGGACCTCAAGGGGCTGAACATGACAATGCCATGGATAAGAAAAGACAGGAAAAGATATGGTCATGATACTTCAATTACTAACAAGTTCCAGGAAGAATAAAGTTAAGGCCATATTTCTCCTAGCCCACAATGCCATTCCTTTTCATCTCAAGAGATGTCCAATCACTTGCAGTGAGAACAAATTCTCACTCGTACATTCTGGCCTTCTGAATTGCAAAACCATGATCTCTGCGTTGGTCCACAATGACCTGTGAATACTCTCACTCTGGGCACTGAGTATATTGAGGAACGAGAGGGTGTGAGAGAAGACTTGAAGCATCTGATGCAAACATTGTGGTCAATGAGATGAGGACCCGCTAGGGATCTCCTCCTCCATGCATGCGAAGTCTTCTGTCACTAACACTGAAGAGACACAAGTCCTGCTACAAAATCAAGGCTGATGAGCTACCCTAATTGAATGGTGGTCCTGGAGGAAAAGGAGCTCCAGCATGAGGCCCTGTTTGAAGGACATGATCAAAGGGAGCCAGAGTATGGGGATAGGCTCCAATCACTGGTGATATCAGGTCTACACGTGATTAACCAGACCTCAGGGCAAGAACATTGTCCCTCATTCATTCATCCAGTTCAAATAAAGATTTAAGCACAATCCCCTGATATCACACAAGGTGCAGAGTCTAGTTCAACTGAGGTAGACACCACAAGAATGTTAACCTCACCATCATCAGTGAGTGGGAAGAAAGCTAAACCTTGACAAAAAAAGTATCCCAATGTACAAAATCACAATGCCTTCGGTTGATCACCTGACCATGAGACTTATTCACAAAAGTGCAATTTATTTATCGTGGGCAACACAGTAGCACAGCGGTCAGCACTTCACAGCTCCAGGGACCTGCGTTCAATTCCTGGTTTGGGTCATTGTCTGTTTGGAGTTTATACATTCTCCTTGTGTCTGTATGGGTTTCCTCCGGGTGCTCCGGTTCCCTCCCACAGCCCAAAGATGTGTGGGTTAGGTTGATTGGCCATGCTTAAAAAATTGTCCTTTAGAGTCGTGAGATGTGTAGATTAGAAAGTAAATATTTAGGGATATGGGGGTTTGGCCTGGGTGGGTTTATGGTTGGTGCAGACTCAATGGGGCAAATGACCTCCTCCTGCACTGTAGGATTTCTATGACAGAGTCATGACCCAAAAGTGAATTCAAAATGTATTAATTTTTCTAATCTTATCACTATACCTGTGTGCAGCCCTAACATCTACAGCAGAGGTGAAAGCTGACATTCTTGACTTTTGCAAAGACCTTGGCAGATGTCCTCTTGTGGACCGAGGCCAGGAGGGTATGTGTATATATACATATATGCACATATGTATATATATTCAGGGTGAGATGCACCCTCTTTCACCTGAGCTGTTAGAGTGAAAAAGGTCACAGAACTCTGAGCAGCTATACACACTTGGAGTATTCTGAGAGGAGTTACCTGGGGTGGCCTGCAGACACTTATCCTCCCAAGGTCTCTGCTGATCCTTGAAGAGATGTTGAACCTGAAGGAGATCAAGATGCCTCATTCACCCGTCAACTACATCCTGATGGTGTTCAAAAGGCTGTGTGGCCGTGGAATGCAGGACTGAGCACAAGATCCGCTGGATCAAGATCTCCATGACACTCAGCAATTTTCCCGTGGTGACCTCAAGGTGCCTGCATATTGTGGTCATGATATCGGACAGAACGCAGATGGACTCCTCCAGCTTTTGCTCCAGACTCCTGAGTGATTGCTGCATGTCGCTGACAGCCCCTGTTATTGCATTGTCAACATGGAGTTGACAGCTGCTTCCAAAGGTCATTATTTGGCTTGGGGGCTAAGCAATTGGCTATTCTTCAACACTCCCAATGCCAAAGACTTAGGCTGTCCCTATCTCTGACTGTTGCAGGGACCTATCAGTGAGATATTCTCAAGAAAGCGACCCCAATCTAGTGCCATGCTCCTTGAGGTGTATGTCTCAGCACTGCTGGAGGATGTTGGTAAGTTCTGTGATGCTTCTTCATAAACCTCCTCTTCAGACATGATCTGGGGCTGGTGCTTGGCTGCTTTGTGGGTTTGATCTGCTGCTGCCTGTAAGATAGAGAGTACTTTCAGGTGACAAGTATGAGCAATATAGGATTGCATGTGATTTACTATAATTGTCAGGGTGCGATGAACTGGCAGAGCTGAGATTTGTATGAGTTTAGTAGAACAAACTAATCTCCCCTTCAACACAGGAGCAATCCTTCTGTGTCCCAGCCAGTTCAGTGCCAGGCTCATCAAACTCAGAGAGCTGTGATGTCAAATGTCCCTTCCCAATCTGTGCTCTTTCTCTTCTATTATGTGCCAACCAACCCTGAATGAAGATGAAAGAAAGGCAAGTGATAAGAAGAGATACAGCAGAGGATGGTAAGATGCATATCCCTTGAGTGTGATGAGCCCTCCCCAGAAGGGCCAGAGGATGGAGTGTGAGAAACATGATAGATGGCATGGTGATGAATTGAAAGCTCCTGTGAGGCAATGAGTGATGATCCCCTGCTAATGGTTGTGTAGGATCCAAAGGGAGTAGCTGTTTGTGTGCATGATGCCATGACACTGAAGGGAGTTGAAGGATGACTTACCCTGGCAGAGTGGATGAGATCATTCATCCTCTTCCTGCACAGGATGGCATTTCTGGCACATTTACCAGCCATGCAGACCTCTTGTGTGATAGCCTATCAGGTTAGAGAGGTGAGGCTGATGTGCTTCTTGGACCCATCCCTGAGATACATGACGTGCCTGTGTCTCCGCATTCCTCTTTGATTTCATTTCATTTATTATTGTCACATGTATTAGTAATCGTTTCTTGCATGCTATACAGACAAGGCACACCCATATATAGGGAAGGAAAAGAGACAGTGCAGAATGAAGCATTATAGTTGTGGCTAAGATATAGTGAAAGATCAACTTAATGTGAAGTAGGTCCATTCAAAGGCTGATGGTAGCAGGGAAGAAACTATTCCTGAGTCAGTTAGTATGTGTCCTCAGATTTTTGTATCTTTTTCCCAGTGGAAGAAGGTGGAAGGCGAGTGGGAACTTTGATTATTCTGGCTGCTTTTCTAAGGCAGCAGGAAGTGCAGACAGTGTCAATGGATGGAAGGCTGGTTGAGTGATGGACTGGGCTTTGTTCACGACCTTTTGTAGTTTATTTTAGTCTTGGATACAGCAAGAGGCATCACAAGCTGTGATACAACTGGAAAGAATGCTTTTGATGGTGCATCTGTAGAGGTTGGTAAGAGTTGAAGCAGACATGCCAAATTTCCTTAGTCTCCTCAGAAAGTAGGGGCATTTTTTAACTAGCGTATGGAGACAAGAACAAATAGTTGGTGATCTGGACACCTAAAAACTTGAAGCTCTCAACCATTTCTATTTTGTCCCATTGATGTAGACAGTCTTATGCCCTCTACTACACTTCCTGAAATCGATGACAATCTCCTTCATTTTGTTGACATTGAGGGAGAGATTATTGTTGATGCACCTGTTCACCAGATTTTCTCTCTCTTTTCTATACTGTTTCTCGTTATAGTTTGAGATTGGACCCACAATGGTGGTATCATCAGCAAACATTAAAATTGAGTTGGGGGGAAACTTGGCCACAAAATCATAGGTGTACGAAGAGTATAATAAGGAGCTGAGAACACAGCCTTGCAGATCACCAGTGTTGAGGTTGAGGATGGAGGAGATGTAGTTCCATCCTTACTGATTGTGGTCAGGGTGGGGAAGTCTCATATCTAATAGCAGAGGGAGGAGCCGAGCCCCGCGCCACAAAGTTTGGAAATGAATCTCAGAAGGAATAATGGTGTTAAAGGCTGAGCTATAGTCTATGAATAGGAGATATTGGTATCTTAGTTATCTAGGTATTCCAGGGTTAAGTGTAGGACCAGGAAATGGCATCTGCAGTAGACATGTTACAGTGATAGGTGAACTGTGGTGTATCCAGGCAGACTGGAAGATAGGAATTGATTTGTGCCATGACTAACCTTTCAAAGCACTCATAATGATGGATGTCAGAGTTACTGGACGATAGTCATTAAGACAAGCTATCTGGCTTTTCTTTGGTACTGAGATGATGGCCCATCTTCTTGAAGCAGAGAGGGATCTCAGCTTGGTGTAAAGAGAGGTTGAAGCTCTTCTGATCAAGAACATAAGGGTCTGTTGGGTGAAGTGAATGCTACTCTTGAGGCTTGCAACCTTGCAACCTTGCGGGTGAAGACATTTGTAACAATCTCTTGGAGGCAGGTGGGCTGGAGGGACTGAGAGGTATGTGTTCGACTGGCATTTAAATATGACACCTGCATTTGCTGAGTGTGAAAAATACAGAGTGATTGTGAAACAATGCTGCATTAACGAAGTGCTAAAGTCAGGAATCTATCACAAGATCTTCAACTCCACTGATGGTGGGCAGACGAATCAACTCCTGACCCAATAGATTATTTGGTCCAATACTCGCCTATGCATAATTATTGAACTTCCAAGTGCGGTATCAGGCACAAGTTTCACCCATTTCAAGAAGCAGGGTGAGCACTGCCAAAACCACACCTAGTCTTATAAATGGAAATTTTTGCTCAGAGCAATAAATTTTTTTCTACCTACATCCGTTTGGTCCTCTGGGATTTTGCTAATGTGTTTATCTTCTCATGCAGCAATCACCTGTTTTTGTGATCTGCTAAATTTCTGCTGAAGTTTTCTTCTTGTCAGTGTAATTCATTTTAAAACTTTCAGAGCCAATAAGACATTTATTTGGTCAATAAAAGCACAAACTCCAGTAACCCTCAACTATTCTAATTAGGGTGCACTAGAAACAAGAATAAAAAGTTAAGTATAGGTATTATCATATCACAGCTAGTGCAGGTTCTAATTTACAGTGTTCTAAAAGTCAATTTTAAAAGACAATGGACTGTGAATTTATGTACAAAGAAATCAAAGAACAGTCAGTCATAAGGCAGAATTTCCCCATCCTGCCCACCATGGGACACGGACCAATGAAAGGTCCACTGAATTTGGGTGGAATTTTCCTGTCTTGGGGCGAATGCAGCCAGAAAATCCCACTTATAGTATATAAGTTAGTTTTCATTCGTTAACAAGAAAAGCAGCATTGTGATTTCCTAGACTTACCAAGGCCCATATTTCCATTTATAAGACTAGGTGTGGTTTTGGCAGTGCTCACCCTGCTTCTTGAAACGGCAGAAACTTGTGCCTGATATCACAATTGGAAGTTCAATAATTATGCACAGGCGAGTATTGGACCAAATAATCTATTGGGTCAGGAGTTGATTTGTCAACAGAGTGCTAAAGTCAGGAATCTATCACAAGTGGGAATTCAGTGTAGAGGGGAAAGGAGATGCTGATTAGCTCCAGTAGCTGGTGAGTGTTTTTCTTTTGTTTCTATGCTAGTGCCTTATTTTATTAAGTTAGTAATTAATTAACTAATCAAATAAATAAGTCAGTTTAAACATACACAGTAGAGCAAGTGGTGTGCCATAGCTGCAATATAAGAAAGTTTATGGGGCAAATTCCAATCTTAGACCATCATATCTGCAGGAGGAGGTTGCAGATTCTGTAATTCCTGTTCAGTTATTGAGCTGGAACTGGCTTTGCAGACATTATAGGGCAACATGGACAGCTAGAATTACCTGGGCACTTTATTCCAGGGAACATATATATCCTTTAACTTAAGCGGAACTTTAGATTGGTCAACAGTCAGAAACAGAAGGGTGTGAGTCAGATAGTGGATTGAAGATGCAGTCATTAAGGAGGCTTGGTCCCTGACATTAACCAATGGTATGAAGAGCTTGCTACCTATGTGGATGGGAATAAAGGATAGGAACAGAAACTGCAAAGTAAATAGGCAAACTGACCATAGCGTCATTAGTTTAGACTGTTGCAGTACATCCTGTGGATGAGTGGAGTATCACTAACAGTAACATATGGATTTCCATGTTTAACTGCATGTTGGAGGTTACTGTCCGTAATAACCTCACTAAGGCCAGTTCTCCTGTGTAACACTGCTTTATTAAAACAAAGGAAAGGTTGCGTCTACAATTCAAAGCCTGCGCTCTGGGCCTACATAACCCTGGTCCAGGATGTGAGTGGGGATTTCAAATTCCCGCCACTCATCTCTCATAGAATCATACAATCTCTACAGTGCAAAAGGAGGCCATTCAGCCCATCGAGTCTGCATCAACCACAATCCCACCCAGGCCCAATCTCCATTATGCCCCATATTTAACCTGCTAATCTTCCGGCACTAGAATCAATTTAGCATGACCAATCATCCCAACCTGCACATCTTTGAACTGTGGGAGGAAACTGGAGCACCCAGAGGAAACCCACGCAGGACAGGGAGAATGTACAAGCTCCACACAGACAGTGACCTGAGGCCAAATTGACGCTGGATCCCTAGCGCTGTGAAGCAGTAGTGGTAACCACTGTGCCACCTTGCTGCCTCCTGTGTCACCGTATACCTCTCATTGGACAAACTCCAGCTCAGTAGGGAAACTCATATTCTATGAAGCCTATGGGAGATCTTTTAATGACGTCCCATCATGCGATTGTGAAACAATGCATTGTCAACAGAGTGCTAAAGTCAGGAATCTAACACAAGTGGAATTTGGTGTAGAGGGAAAAGGAGGGGCTGATTAGCTCCAGTAGCTGATGAGTATCTTTCTTTTGTTTCTATGCCAGTGCCTTATTTTACCAAATTAGTAACTAATTAACTAATCAAATGAATAAATAAGTTCAGACATATGCACGTGGGCTCATGGAAAATACCACATTCTTTTGTTGAGAACATCAAAGTGTTACTGACATGGGTTGCTCTTCAGGATTTGTTTTGCTCAGGACACCTGCTTTCTCAGCTTCCATTTCAAAGTCTGTTTCTTCATCATCTTAAAGAATGAGCTCCGGGTTAGCCTTGAGCTGCTGTCCTGTACATTGCAGTGATCATCTCTATTCTGGAAGCTCTGGGGTGGACTTCTTGCTCCTAAGGTGGTCTAGGTGTATTTTCATGATCTTGTCCTGGGCCTTTACCTTGCAGGACACTGGTTCTATTTTTTCTATTATAATCTCTGGGATTCAGCCAACACCAACCCCAAAGTTCCTCACATAGAGGTGATCACTTATTTCAAACATCCTCTCTGTTTTGTAGAGTTGTCACTTATTTTCCAGGTTTCTTGTCTAAACTCCACCCTTCTCGCCACGTTTGGAAATAGTAGGCTTAGTCTTGTATGACGTCAATGCCCCATTTCTGCTTCTGCTGGAGAGATTCCTGTCATCGCTTGTAAGGTAGTTCTGTAATCAAATAAGAAATATACCAATTTGATCTCAGGACATGTCACAGTTATGAAAGTTTGCACTATTTTTCTGCCAGCTCATTTGAGAATGGATGCATACAAATGCATTTAAATTGCCGTGATCACCAGTTTCGAGCATGGTTCCGATTGCAACCATTTTTGGGTTTTGGAAAAGGGGAACCAGCACGGATTGCACTATTTGCCTCACATCCAACTTTACCAAGTTTTCACGCCTGAAAATGGGCACAATGCCATGGTAAAACTGGGCCCAAGATGTCAGGTTAGCAAACTACATTTTGAAAGCTGCACTAAAATTATTAATTTTCCACTATTCTAGGTGGTTTAATAAGTTATTACAATATGTGTAATTTAAAATTATGAACTTGACTTACAACAGAGCTACTAAATCTCATCAGCACAAGTGATCCACAATCTCACTGGCATCTAAAAACTACAGACCTGATTTTTATGAATAGCTAGCAGATCTCACAGTGAGTCAAACATCACACTTTTACAATGATGTAAGGTGTTGTGTACGATGAGTCATAAATACACATTGGCTAGTAGCATGCAATCTTAGGACACCATTACATAGTAATAATGGACAATCTAACTTAATTCCTTATTGTATGCAATTTTCTGCACATCTGTTTCCAAGCGTTGCAGATTTAAAACACAGCATTCACCTTGCCTGCCACCTACTGTTAGACATGCTGCACTATCAACCCACTATGTTCATTATGCCACAGGGGTTGGAGTTTGCACAGCTCCGTTCCTTGTCCAAAGATTTCGTTTTGTGCCTCCACGTTTTGGCTCTTTCATTTAACCTGCTAATTTGCGCATCGTTAAGGTTTTAAAAAACCTGACAAATATTTAAAAACTGCTTTGCTCCTTTATGTCGCCACTTACTTTTAAGCAGCTACATTTCATCAGATCTTCCTGTAGTTCTGATATCCTGCTTATATATCAGATCCATTGCTAGTTCCTTAGCCAATGCCTACATGGCCTGTTTTTTTATGGGAAGTAGCTCTTGCTGGCTAGGCCAACATTTATTTCCCATTCCTACTTGCCCTTGAGAGGGTGGTGGTGAACTGCCTCTTGAACTGCTGTAGTTCATGGTGATGTAGGTTCACCCACAGAACTATTAGGAAGAGAGTTCCAGTAACAGTGAATATAGTTCAAAGTCAGGATGGTGTGTGGTTTGGAGGGCAACATGCAGGTGGGGTTTACATGCATCATCTGGCCTTCTGCTTCTAGGTGGTAGAGATCATGGGTTTTTAAGAAGTAGTTGAAGGAGCATTGCTGAGTTGTTGTGCCCAATTTTACCATTTTGATTCAAAGTATTGAATCTGGGTGCAATTCAGATCCAACTTAGAAAATTGTTCTCAGACGGCCCCATATGCACTCAGCCTGAAATCAGGTCTGAATTGCGCCATGAGTGGGACTTATCACACCCGAAATGCTGCAACTCCAATCATAGCTTTGAACTGCGCATGTGCAGTGGGAAAAAAGTTGAAAAACGCGCCCGTCACATTGCTCCCGGGCCACAGAAAGCAGATAAAGCGGTCCAGGAACGAAAAGCAGGAGTGGTGGCCCCCCATAGATATCACCCTACCTTCACAACATAACTGTCTTCCTTATCCACCCATCCCACTGCTCAGAACAATTGCAATAGTCTGCCCCCCCTTCCCCCTTACCAATCACCTGCAGAGTGACAGCAGACTTCCCCATATGCACCCTAGAACCAGAGATCCACCTGGTCTCCCCTCCCTCCCCCACAAGTAACCGTTTGTGCCTGCCCCCCTACCAGAGATTCATCTTACCTGCCTCCCTTGCCCCTCCACCAGAAAATGACCAAGCCTTGCCACCACCAGAGAATGATTCCCTTCCCCCAGCCAGAAAATGATTTGGCCTCCTTCCTCTCTCCCCCACTACCAGAGAATGATCTGACCCACTTCCTCATCCCTCAACCTCCCCTCACCCAGAGAATGATCTGGACAACCTGCCTCCTCCATAAGCCCCATCCCCAACCCCCAACTCCCAACCCCACCACCGATCTGAGTTGGAGAGCCATCAGAAGCTCTGAACTCATCTCTTCGGAAGCTGGAGTGCCTGAAACAGACCATTGCCTGGCATGTCTATTTCATGCCAAATCTGGATGCATGAACGCAATGATAAAGGTGAAATGCTAGTAAAGTTGGACGGGCAGCCCATTAATTCATTTTAAATGCATGCAAATGCACAGCAGCACGGTAGCACAATGATTAGCACTGCTGCTTCACATCTCAGGGACCTAGTCCAATTCTCAGCTTGGGTCACTATCTGTGTGCAGTTTGCACATTCTTCTTGTGTCTGCATGGGTTTCCTCCAGGTGTTCCTGTTTTCTCCCACACTCCAAAGATGTACAAGTGAGGTCGATTGGCCATGCTAAAAATTGCCTCTTAATGTCCTGAGATGCGTAGGTTAGATGGATGAGCAGATAAATATGTTGGCATATGGGGTAGGACTTGGGTGGGATTGTGGTTGGTGTAGACTCGATAGGCCTCTTTCTGCACTGTAGGGTTTTTATGATTCTATGAAATGCATTTAAATTGCCTTTGCACCCATTTCAAGTGCAATTTACATTGTGGCCATTTTCAGACCTTGGTAAAGTGGACATCTTCGCGGATGCGGGTGTGGATCATGTTAATTGCCTCAAGTCCGACTTTACCAAGTTTTCACCCCGAAAACAGATGCAACGCAATGGTAAAATCAGGCCGGGGGTTATCTTGTTCTCTTTGTCTTAGATGCTGTTGATTTTCTGGAAACAGGCAAGTGGAAATAGGAAGTATTCCATCACACTCCTAACTTATGTTTTGTCGATGGTAGACAGATTTTGGGGAAATTAAGGTGAGCTACTCTTCAGAAATCTCCAAGAATTTAGTGGGGAGGCAATGGCTTAGTGGTATTATAGCTGGACTATTAATCCAGAAACTCAGCTAATGTTCACGGCAGATGGTGGAATTTGAATTCAATAAAAAATATCTGGAACTAAGAATCTACTGATGACCATGAAACCACTGTCAATTGTCAGAAAAAACCATCTAGTTCACTAATGTCCTTTAGGGAGGTAAGTCTGCCTTCCTTAACTGATCTGGCCTACATGTGACTCCAGAGCCACAGTAAAGTGATTGACTCTGAACTGGGATGGACAATAATGCTGGCCAGCCAGCAATACCCATGTCCCACAAATGAATAATAAAAAAAGTTTCTGGCCTGCTCTTCTAGCTACAGTATTTATATGGCCAATCCATTTCAGTTTCTGGTCAATGGCAACCTTCAGAAATGGGGCATTCAGAGATGGTAATGCCATTCGATGGCTAGATTCTCTCTTGTTGGAGATGGTCATTATTTGGTACTTGTGTGACTCAGATGTTACTTGTTGTCTACCAGCCCAAGCCTAAATGTTGACCATAGGCTGATTCAATACCAGAATGGTCATGAATGATGGTGAACATCATCTGTGAATATCCCCACTTAATAAACTTAAGATAGGCCAGTTTCCTCATTTGATTCAATTGATCACATCATGCTGTGAACAGACTTCATAATCAACCAGTGTGCAACTATCCCAAGAAAATAATACATATTGAATGGTCTCACTTGATCTTCTTCATGTGGAAAAAAATGCCCCACTCTGTTTGCCACACATTTGTATTGTATTACTGGTGTTCTCTTGTCTGTTGAGATTGTCACACACTGCCACTGTGTTTTGTTGTGTGGTTAGGGCCTAGAAGGGATTTTGGGGATTGTCTATTCTCTTAAAAGTATAGTGACCATTAGTCTTTAGTTAAAACAATTGTTTAGATATTTTGAACACCATGTAAGACTGAAGCTTCCCTTTCCATATCTTACTTCACAAGTCATGTGATCTGACAACAACATTACATCAGCATCATATATGCATCCATTGTTAACCTTTTACTCTTCAGATATAGTTGCTGAATCTTCTGATATCACAGTGAAAGGCAGGAGAATAAGTTGTGAAGAGGACAAAAGGAATCTGCAAAGCATTATAAGTTGAGTGAGTGGGCAAAAAAATAACTGATGCCGGAAAATGTAACCTTGTCCGCTTTGGCAGGGAGAGTAGAAAAGCAGTATATTATTAAATTGTAAATGTTCTTAGCCCAGCTAATGTTAGTACTTGACTAGTCAGATTCTAGAGTGGACGCTGGCTTGATAGATCGTAACTTCTTTTCACTGCAGAGGTCAATTCCTGCACAGATTCACACGAGTCTGTTGATGAATTTCTAACAAAAGGGTAAAACATTTATTAAACAAGAAAAAGGAACTACCTTACACTAAACAAAGAGATTGCAAATGTTTTAATCCAGATACCATAAAAGTGCAACATGATGGCACAATAGTTAGCTGCTCCAAAAGACCATATCTTAGATATTCTTTCTCTTGGGATCCACTACCTATCTCATTTTGTGATGCCCACAACATCATATTGGCTTATTTACCTTGTTCCATATACTGCGCACATTTAGGTACAACACTCTCAGTCCTGCATTGACCACCTCCCTCTCAAACTTGTCACCTTTTTTGTTCTGCTTGAGGTTAGATTCCTGCTATCTTCTATACTCTTGTGTTCTATTACATGGTCTGGAAACTTTACTAACCTCTCTTGAGCCCTCGGATCCATTAACCTGCATTTCTACCTTTAGCTTTGATTTTCTAATTCTCCATATAACTGAACCTTTCCTCTCACTATTTAGTTTAAAGCCCTATCTACAGCCCTAGTTATATGATTTGCCAGGATGCTAGTCCAAACACGATTCAGATGAAGATCATCCCATTGGAACAAGTCCCCTCTTCCCAATATTGGTGCCAATTCCCATGAATTCAAATCCATTCCTCTCACACCAATCTTTGAGCTGCGCATTTACCCCCTATATTTTATTGACACTGTGCCAATTAACTCGTGGCTCATGTAGTAAGCCAGAGATTATTACCTTCTTGGTTCTGTTTTTTAATTTCACTCCTAGCTGGTCATACACTCTTTGCAGAACTTTTGTTCCTGTTCTACAAATGTCATTGGTACCTATGTGGACAACAGCAACTGGGTCTTTACCTCTCACTCTAAGTTCCTCTGCAGCCCAGATGGGAATCCCAAACCCCAGCACCAGGCAGACAACACAATCTTTGAGATTTTCTGAATTCTCAGAATCAACTTATCTACTCTGAGTCAGAGTTCCTCAAACAACCAACACTTACTACAGACATGCTCACTGGGAACCACAATGAGGTCTACTAGCTCCAATATCATGCATGAACAACACACCATCTGGCCCTCCATCTCTATTTTATTTAATTAGTTTTTAATTTGGGTTTTAAATTTTATTTAATTTTTTTAAAATTTATATATCTCCTTATCTTGTCAGTCTCAATGCAATGTCTAACCAATAATTTAAATATGATTTTCAAATTTAGTACAACTCCCTGTTAGCCTATCACATCACAGCCCTCATGTGATGTCACTTTTTTTTAGTCTCAACTCTGTCAGTTTCAGAAAATCAAGAGCGACCGTTACTCACCAATCAACACTCTCCCTCACCATCACCAATCAGCACTCTCCCTCACCATCACCAATCAGCACTCTCCCTCACCATCACCAATCAGCACGCTCCCTCACCATCACCAATCAACACTCTCCCTCACCATCACCAATCAGCACTCTCCCTCACCAATCAGCACTCTCCCTCACAATCGCACTCTCCCTCACCATCACCAATCAGCACGCTCCCTCACCATCACCAATCAACACTCTCCCTCACCATCACCAATCAGCACTCCCCTCACCATCACCAATCAGCACGCTCCCTCACCATCACCAATCAGCACTCTCCCTCACCATCACCAATCAGCACTCTCCCTCACCAATCAGCACTCTCCCTCACATCACAATCAGCACGCTCCCTCACCATCACCAATCAACACTCTCCCTCACCATCACCAATCAGCACTCTCCCTCACCATCACCAATCAGCACTCTCCCTCACCAATCAGCACTCTCCCTCACCATCACCAATCAGCACGCTCCCTCACCATCACCAATCAGCACCTCCCTCACCATCACCAATCAGCACTCTCCCTCACCAATCAGCACGCTCCCTCACCAATCAGCACGCTCCCTCACCATCACCAATCAGCACTCTCCCTCACCATCACCAATCAGCACTCTCCCTCACCATCACCAATCAGCACTCTCCATCACCAATCAACACTCTCCCTCACCATCACCAATCAGCCCTCTCCCTCACCAATCAGCACTCTCCCTCACCAATCAGCACTCTCCCTCACCATCACCAATCAGCACTCTCCCTCACCATCACCAATCAGCACTCTCCTTTACTCTCACCAATCAGCACTCTACTGTCACCAATTAGCACTCTCCCTTACTGACCAATCAGCAATCTCTCTCACTCTCACCAATCGGCACTCTTCCTTACTGACCAATCAGCACTCTCCTTTACTCACCAATCAGTACTCTCTCTTACTAACGAATCAGCAGTCTCCTTTACTGACCAATCAGCACTCTCCCTTACTCACCAATCAGCACTCTTCCTTATAGCCTCCGCTGTCTGTTTCACCTAACTCCTTGTTTGCGTCCAATTCCAAAAGCACTCGTCAAAGCTAGGCAGCATTCATCATGAAAATGGAATGTTGGTATTCATTGCAAGAAAAATAGAATTTAAAAGTAAAGAAGGTTTACTATAACTGTACAAGGGCTTTGGTGAGACCACATCGGGAGTACTGTGTACAGTTTTGGTCTCCGTATTTGAAAAAAAAAATCATTTAAATGCATTAGAAGCAGTTCAGAAAAGAATCACTACGGGGAGTCAATTTAAAATTAAAGTTCTCCAGTCTAAAACACAAATTAGGAGAAGTTTTTACTTTCAGGGGATCATCAGTCTGTGGAATTATCTTTCCCAGATTGCAATGGAGGGCGACCCCTGAATATTTTTAAGACTGATTCGATAAATTCATGATTGACAAGGTTTTAATGGGTAGACAGTCATGATAATGTATTAATGGAATCATGTACAAACATATTGAATTTTTAAGAAAGATATGTTTCTTAAAAAGAACATACCAGCAAAATTTATCTTGGAGGCAAAGTAAACAATTACTGAAATTTCTATGTGGATTATTTTCAGTACTGAGAAATACTATGGAATACCTGCCAAAATTGAACAGTAATATCATGTTGAGAACAGAAGGTGTTTACCATCTCAGCAGAAACCAACCCCTGTAAGTTATATCTCAGATATGTCTCTGTTTTTCCCCTACCAGGCATTAAAAACCAACTGCATCCCTAGTCTGTGTGCTGATATAGTGCTCAAGCTCTATTGTGCTGTGCATGCTCTACAGGTCAGAGCTGAAGAACATTGATTGGGCATCCCTGCTGCTTGCAGATATAAAGTCTATCTCTGATTGCTAGAAGCAATTATAGCTCCAAAGTCACAATCAAAAGGAAGCAGGACAACGCCTATGAGCTAATCTGCAGAACCTCAAAACTAACTGCTTGACTGCTGAAGTCACTACTGGAATCACCCAACTTAATAGCCATATTGTTAACCATGAACGATTTTAATCTTCATGCGCATTGGGAAAATCAATTTGGCAGAGGTAAGCATAAGGAAGAATTCATGGAATATATTTGGGATTGTTTCCTGTAACAATATGTTGTGGATCCAACTAGAGATCAGGCTATTTTGGTGTGTGCAATTCGGCAGGATTAATAAACAATCTTGGAGTAAAAGATCTCTAAGAAAACAGTGACAATAACATTGTAGAATATAGCATTCAATTTGAGAGTGAGAAACCTGGAGCAGAAACATTAAATAAGCATAATTACAAAGGAATGAGGGCAGAGTTGGTTAGAATGGACGAGGAAAGGAGTTTAACAGAAAGGATAGTTGATCAGCAATGAAAAATCATCTAAAAATAGTTCATGACTCACAACAAAGATATATCCCAGTGAGGAGGAAGGATTTAAGGAAAGGAATAAATAAACCATTGTTAACCAAGGGAGGTAAGGTTAATATTAAACTGATAAAAAAACATGAGGCAAAGACTGGTGGTAAACCAGAGGATTTATAAAGTTTTCAAAACCATCAAAAGATGACCAAAGATAATAGAGGGAGAAGATAAACTATTAGGTTAAACTGACAGTGATATGAAAACAGATAGTAAGAGCTTCTTTAGGGTAATTCTCCCAAAAAAAAACCAAGTGCCCAACAGCTGGGAAAATGGAAGATTATCCCTCCTGTTTTTTTGGACATACCTAATTTCATAAAACTCCGGCACTCCACAATGTGCATCAATTTATGCTGGTAAGTGGCAGTGCCTCATCCCACTGGAAATACCAGAATAAGCGCGCAGAGTGGGTCACTGTACATGCACCGATGTATCAGTAGCGAGATTGGCGCTTGTGCACAGGCCACCTCATCGCCAGCCTCCTTCTCCTGAATGCTGATTTCCCAACCCCCTGCCAAGCACCAGCCTATCTGACCCACTCCCTCCCTAATTGCTGACTAGGGATCAGACTATTTTGGATATAGTAGAGTGCAATGAGGCAGGATTAATAAACAATCTCCAAGGAAACAGTGACCATAAATCATAGAATTTAGCATTCAATTCAGTGACTGGGAGGGGAGGCAGCCCCAATCATTATCTCCCCATGTACAGCCCCAATCAATCACAATTCTGATCTCATGCTGCAAGCAGCCCAAATCCGCCCCCCCCCACCCCCCCTCCATGTGCAGCCCCAATCACCATTTCCTCCCACTGATCGCACTACAGAGGGCACATTGGGCTTTCCCATGACCACCGATCAGACCCGACCCAGTTGGAACTGGTCCAGTAGCCCCGCCGTTATGGCTTCATCCCTTTGGCACTGCATGGTACATGGAGGGCAATGTCAGGATGCTCAGTGGACATAGGATGTTTGGTGAGCACTGCCAAGGGGCACGCCCCCGCCCCTAATCTCCTGGAGGTGTGTCAATGGCCTCTGTCCTCACCAGTGGGGTGATCATGCCTCGTCCCTGTTGATGAGGACCAGCTGTATTCCCATTGGTGGGAACCTCTCCGAGCAGTGGGGGAAACATTAGCAAACCTGGAGAATACCATCCTGGGCTCGCTAATGATATTGAAATGGCAAATTCGATATTATGATGCGTCTTGTGCTGATTTCCAGCACGAGGCAGACTATGTTGAAAAATATTGCCTGGGAGGCTCATAATCAGCTAGACGCCAGTCGCAAATCCTGCTACAGGCCCCCTGCTGATATCTCCTGGTCTGGTGCGCTACTCGAGCAGCACAGCGGGCTGGGAGAATTGCCCTCATAAAATGGAGAGGGGCCAAAGTGAACGTAGGCTGCTTGGAGAATGAGAATGGGGAAATAATAATGGGGAACTAGGAAATGTGGAGGAGTTAAATAAATACTTTGCATCAATCTTCACAATGGAATTCCAAAAATACTAAAGGGATGAGGAGAAAATAAATACAGTAACTATCATTAGAGAAAAAATACTAGGGAAACGGATAGGGTTAAAGGCCAATATGTCCCCTGGACTGATGGACCATTAAAAATAGGAACAGGAGTAGACCATTCAGCCCCTCGAGCCTGCTCTGATCTCACATTCGTCATTTTTACTTTCCTGTCCTTTACCTGTAACAATTACTAATCAATTACTAATCAAAAATCTATCATCTCAGCCTTAAATATACACAAGTACTCTGCCCCACAGTTCTCAATGACAAGAAGTTCCAAAGACTCACATTTAAGAGAAGAAATTCCTCCTTGTCTCAGTCTTAAATTGACACCCCTTTATTCTGACACTATGCTCTCTGGCCCTAGGCTCTCCCATGAGGGAAACATTCAGCATTTACCCTGTCAAGCCCCTAGTTGCATCCTAATGTATTAAAGGAAGTAAGTGCAGGATGCATTGTAATAATCTTCCAAGAATTAATAAATTCTTGAAAAATTGCCAATGTGATCCACTTATTTAAAAAGGGAGGGGTCAAAAAAACAGACAACTATAGGCCAGTTAGCTTAATATCCCTTATTAGGAAAATATTATAGTCTAAAAAATGTAATAGCAGAGCATTTAGAAATATATATAATAAAGCAGAGTCAGGATGGCATCATGAAGGGAAAATCATGCCTGACAAATATATTAAACTTCTTTGAAGTGTAATGAGCAGGATACATAAAAGGGAACCAGAAGGTGTAAATACTGGAATTTCCAAAAAGCATTTCACAAGATACTGCATAAAAGGCTACTTAATAAGTAAAAGCCCATGATTTGAGGATAGTTTGCTAGCAATGGATAAAGGATTGGCTTATTAATAGAAGAGTTAGGATAAGGAGAGCATATTCAGGATGGCCACAGGGCTACAATTATATATAATGAATATTGATGAATTGGGCAAGGGGAGCAGATGACATAAGGGGTGAGGATGACACAGAAACCCTACAGAGTGATATAGACAGGTTAATTAAGAGGGCAAAAACTTGACAGATGGCATATAATGTAGGAAAATGTGAAGTCATGCACTTTGGTGGGAAGAATAATGAGCTGAATAATATCTAAATGGAGAAAAACTGCGGAAAGCTGCAGCACAGAGGGATTTAGGACTCCTCATGCATAAATCACAAAAACCAGCACTCAAGTTTAACAGGTCATAGGGAAGGCAAATGGGAATGTTTGACTATATCCCAAATACTGTGGACAGATTTGGCCCTGTTATCTAGGAAGGATATGCTGGCATTGGAGGCAGTCTAGACAAGGTTTATTAGATTGATCCTGAGTATGGAGGGATTTTCTTATGAGGAGAGGTTGAGTAGGTTGGATCTGTACTCTTTGGGGTTTAGAAGAATGAGAAGCAATCTTATGAGACATGTGGGATTCTCAGGAACGTTGACAGGGTAGATGCTAAGAGATTGTTTCCAATTCTGGGAGAGCCTAGGATCATAATCTCAGAGTAAGGGGTCATCAGTCTAAGACAGAGATTAGGATGAATTCCTTCTCTCAAAGGGTAGTCAATCTGTGGATTTTTCTTACAGTAAGAAATCTCACAACATCAGATTTAAGTCCAACCAGTTTATTTGATAGTAATCCCACAAGCTTTCAAAACATTGTTCCTTTGTCAGGTGTGTGGAAGGAATGCTGGTAATGGAACAAATGAATGTTTGTGGAAGGGGTAGCAATCAAGTGGGCTGCTTTCTCCTAGATGTTGTTGATGTTCTTGAGTGTTGTCCATGATGCACTCATCCAGGCAAGTGGAGAGTATTCCATCATACGTCTGACTTGTGCCTTATAGATGATGGATAGATATTGAGGATTCAGGAGGTGAGTTACTTTTTGTAGAATTCTTACCCTTTGTTCTCGTAGCCACAGTACTTATATGGATAGGTCATTTCAGTTTCTGGTCAATACCAAGTCCCAGGATGTTGACAGTGGGGTATTCAGTGATGGTAATGCCATTAAATGTCAAGGACAATGATTAGGACCTCTCTTGTTGAAGATAGCCATTGTCTGATACTTTTGTGGTGCACATGTTACTTGCCACTTGCCAGCCCAAGCCTGGATGTTGTCCAGGTCTTGCTGCATTTGAACGTGGACTGCCTCAGTATCTGAGAAGTCATGAATGGTGCTGAACATTGTGTAGTCATCAGTGGATATCTCCACTTCAAACCTTATGATGGAGGAACTTCATTTTCAAGTCTGCTGATGACACCACTGCAGTGGATCAGATCTCAAACAATGATGAGGCGGAATATGGAATCTGGTGAAAAGGTGCAAAGACAATAATTTCTCCCTCAATGTCAGTAAAACAAAGGAGTAAGTCATCAACTTCAGGAAACATAGTGATGGACATTCCCCTGTCTATGTCAATTGGGATGAAGTGGAAATGGTCCAGAACTTTAAGTTTCTAGAAGATACCAACAACCCTGTTCTGGTTCCTCCATGCTGATGCTATAGTTAAGAAAGTGCACCAACACCTTCGCTTTCTCAGGAAGCTAAGAAACTTTGACATATAACTCTCAAATTTTTACAGATGCACCATAGAAAGCATCCTTTCTGATGTCTCACTATTTGGTATGGTTCCTGCTCTGACCAAAACCGCAAGACACTACAAAGTGTTGTGAACGCAACCCAGTCCATCATGCAAATCAGCCTCCCATCCATTGACTCCACCTATATTTCCCATTCCCTCGGAAAAGCAGCCAGAATAATCAAGGACCCCATGCACCCCAGGCATCCTCTGTTGCATCTTCTGCAGGGAAAAAGATACAAAACCCTAGCTATAACTGTAACATTATATTCTGTGCCTTCTCATTTCCTTCTTGATATGTCTTGTCTTTATAGCATGCAAGAAACAATACTTTTCACTGTACTCCAATACATGTAAGGATAATGAATTAAATCAAATCATTGATGAAGCATCAGAAGATGGTTAGGCCGAGTCCAATGCCCTGAGGAACTCCTGCAATGATGTTCTGATGCAGATAATATTGATCTCCAAGCACCATAACCATCTTCCTTTGTGCCAGGTGTGACTCCAGCCAGTGGAAGTTTTTCTCCATGATTCTTATTGGCTCCAGTTCTGCTGGAGCTCCTTGATGCAGTACTCAGTCAAATGCCTCCTTGATATCAAGGTCACTCTCACCTCACCCCTGGAGTTCAGCTTTTTGTCGATGTTTGAACCAAAGCTGCAATGAGATCAGGAGCTGAGTGAACCTGCTGGACTCAAACTGAAGGTAAGTGAGTAGGTTATTGCTGAGTAAGTGCCACTTGATAGCACTGTTGATGAAACCTTTATCACATTTCTAATGATCAAGAGTATACTGGTACTGTTATCAGCAGAAGACCTTTAATTCCAGATATTCTTTTAAAAATTTAATTTTAATTCTGGGTTTGAAACTGGCTGTCCAGAGTATTTGTCAGGGTCTCTAGATTACCAGTCCAGCCAAAATACCACTGCGCCACCATCTCTCTCTCTCTGGGTATGTTATTATTGATACCTAACCCAAATTGTGCCTGGAATTGGCGGTCTGGTCTATGATCATAAGATAAATTGGGGGCTGTTTCAGTATTTTGAATCCACAGACAAATGCGAATGTTGGTACATGACATTAAGGTTGATAAAATTTCCATCATGAATTTTACTATATTGATTGAAAAGGTTTTAATTACTATGACTTTTCTGAAGTGAGAAAATTTATTTTTCTGTGATTTACAACAATTATCCAAGGCTATTTTAACTGCACGAGCCAAAGAGTCAGAGATAGAATTAAAAGTTAGAGCTAAGAAAGATGATATAATTGAGTTAACAGTACAATATGTGGAATAAGAAGGAAAGCCTGACAAAAAAAATTATAAGTGCCAAAACAGTGAGCTGCAAGTCATAATCCAATGCACTTATTACAAAAAAAGTTCTGGAAGTGATTGTCAGCATTTGGCGAGGTGGGGGAGAGGGGCTAAATTCACAGATGAAGCTGGCTGCAGAGCGTTTAGGAGATCTCCTGCCAATCCCCCCATCCCTCACCACAGACCACCTCAGGACAGCCCTCCCACAAACTGTCTCCCCCTCACACTTCCTCACTGATCACCACCATCACTACCAATCACCAATCACCATCCCTGCAAAGATTCCCCCTTCCCCATGACTAATTCCCAGCTAATCTGATTGGCCAGCAGCTCTCAAGACCCTCAGTATAAAAACCAGAGACCCAAGTATGTGCAAGATGTCCCAGGGCAGCGACAGAAGGAAAGGCCAGGGGAAATCACTGAGGTTGGGGGGTGGGGGGGGGAATTGTCTTAGGGCATAGAAAGATTGGGCGTGGGAGAAATCTAGAAATCACTGTACCTTGGAGGGGGAGGGGGGTGGGAGTGGAGGGAAGAGTGGTGCAGACAGAAGTGGGCTTCTGAAGGAGACATTCATTCTCTTGCCAAGATCTAGCACATAGAACACTACAGCACAAACAGGGCCCTTCAGTCCATAAGTTGCGCCAATCATATCAATACCTGCCAGGCCATAGAACTATCTGTAACTCCCAATCCCATTAAATCCCATGTACTCATCCAGAAGTCTTTTAAAAGACCCCAGCGAGTTTGCCTCTACCACCACCGACGGCAGTTGATTCCACTCGCTCACCACCCTCTGAGTGAAAAACTTACCCCTAACATCTTTATCCCTGAAAGTAGGCAGTCAAGTCGATAAGGTTGTTAAGAAGGCATATGGAGTCTTAGCTTTTATTGGTAGGGGGATTGAATTTCGGAGCCGCAACGTCATGTTGCAACTGTACAAAACTCTAGTGCGGCCGCACTTGGAGTATTGTGTGCAGTTCTGGTCCCCACATTATAAGAAAGATGTGGAGGCATTGGAGAGGGTACAGAGGAGGTTTACCAGGATGTTGCCTGGTATGGAGGGCAGGTCCTATGAAGAGAGGTTGAAGGATTTGAGGTTGTTTTCGTTAGAAAGGAGGCGGCTAAGAGGGGATCTTATTGAAGCATATAAGATGATTAGAGGTTTAGATAGGGTGGACAGTGATAGCCTTTTTCCTAGGATGGAGAAAGCTAGCACGAGGGGACACAGCTTTAAATTAAGGGGTGATAGTTATAGGACGGATATCAGAGGTAGGTTCTTTACCCAAAGGGTGGTTCGGGAGTGGAATGCCCTGCCTGCGGCAGTTGTAGATGCGCCAAGTTTGGTGACGTTTAAGAGATTAGTTGATAAGTATATGGAAGAGAAGGGAATTGTTTAGTTTGGAGGGTCATTGCTTTTTATATTGGTTGGCGCAACATCGAAGGCCGAAGGGCCTGTTCTGTGCTGTAATGTTCTATGTTCTATGTTCTATCTCTATACTTGCTCCCCAGCACTTTAAACCTGCGTCCTTTTGTAGCGACCATTTCAGCCCTGGGAAATAGTCTCCAAGAATCCACCCTATCTCTGCCTCTCAACATTTTATAAACCTCTATCAGGTCGCTTCTCAACCTTCGTATCTCCGGAGAGAAGAGACCTAGCTCCCTCAACCTATCTTCATAAGGCATGCCTCCCAATCCAGGCAACATTCTTGTAAATCTCTCTGCACCCTCTCAATAGCTTCCACAACCTTCCTGTATGAGTCAACCAGAACTGCACACAGTACTCCAAGTGGGGTCTGACACAAGGGTCTTATAACTTCCTTTATTGTCAAGTTTTATTTCCCCCAGCAGCCTAAATACTGAGGCAGAGTGGAAAATGGTCTTGCGAGTTTAGGCTCCAGACCCTTTTTTTTGCACTAAGTGCATTGGATTATGACTCACAGCTCACTGCTTGGCACTTATAATTTTTTTTGTAAAATTGTGCCCTCTTGTTTTAGATAAAATTTTGGAGGATTTCAGATGCAAATAAATTGGCCATTAATTGAACGCCTCAATTGGCGCAAAGACAGGCTTCTTGCCCAAGACCTTTCCCACCAAAATGTTAAATTGCTTCAAGGTCAGAGAGGGTGGAATCTGGAGAGAATCCCATCCTTGCAATTTCATACTCCCCATCTAAAAATCCAAGTGTAATTGGCAAGAGTTTGCACTTTTTTTTTAAAGGGACATCATGTTTAATCAATTTATTGGAGCTCTTAGAATTGCATGCACTGTGGATAAAGTGGAGCCTATTGATGTATTGCACTTCGGTATTCTAAAAGGCATTTGATAAGGTGCCACATCAAATGTTTTGCAGAAAATAAAAGCAGATGGTGTAGGAATTAACATATTTGTGAGGATAGAAGATTTTGCTAGCTAGCAGAAAACAGAGAGGTCTTTTTTTGGTTGGCAGTATGTGACAAGTCGAGTCCCACAAGTGTCTATGCTGGGGCCTCAACTTTTTACAATTTATGTAAATGACTTGCACGAAGAGAATGAAGACATGGTAGTTAAAAATCCAGATAACACAAAGATAGGTAGGAAAATATGTTGTGAAGAACACACAAAAAGTTTGCAAATGGATTTCGGTAAGTTGAGTGGGTAAAAATCTGTCAGATTAAGTATAATGGTGGAAAATGCAAAACTGTTCACTTTGGCAGGAAGAATAAAAGAGTATTACTTAAATGGAGAATGACTGCAGAATTCTGAGGTGCAGAGGGATGTTGGTGATCTAGTGCATGAGTTAAAAAAAAGGTCAGTATGCAGGTGCAGTATTTAATCAAGAAGGCTAATGGAATGCTATCCTTTATTATGAGGGGAAATGAACATAAAAGCATATTATTCTTTGGTTATACAGAACGTTGGTGAGATTACATTTCAAATACCATGTACAGTTTTGGTCCCTTTATTAAAGGAAGGATGTAAATACATTGGAGCTGTTTCAGAGGAAGTTTACTCAGTCAATACCTTGAATGAGTGGGCTGTTTTATAAGGAAAGGTAGACAGATTAGGTCTCTTTCTGTATAAGTTTAGAAGAAAAAGCACTGACTAAATTGAAGTATATAAGATCCTGAATAGTCTCAACAAGGTGGATGTGGAAAGGAAGTTTCCATTTGTGGGTGAGTCCAGGACTACTACTCTTTTAGGACAGAGATGAGAAAATTTTTTTTTCTTCAGATTTACGACTCTGGAACTCTCTGCCTCAGAAGGTAGTGTAGGTGGGGTGTGTAAAAAGGGATATGGAAACCTTTGGGATTTTGATGACTGTTAAAACAAAGTAGACTTGTTTAGAATAGGGATCAAAGTGTGCTTTAGATATATCATAAGGAATCAAAGATGCCTTACACATATTTTTGTATATTATACAAAGGTGTTTTCTGCATAAATACATATATAATCATTGGTAGAGAATCTTGAATAAATATTATAGATTTAAAATGTAATTTCAAATGTCTTGTAAGCTTTGGCCAAGATACAGCCTGCCCTAAAGCATAATGGAAAATGGGCAAAACTAGACAGGTGAAAACAATAAGGTGTAAAATATATTTTCTATTATCAGCAGAAAACCATGTAGCTGCACATTATTAAGGTTTTAGAATGAATGGGGGTATTTATCTTTTAGTTGCAGTGACTATAAGTATTCAGCTTCTATTGACAAGGGGATAGCTGGCAGAAAGAGGGAAATGACTCCCTCTCTGTTGCCATAGCTTGCAGGTAGTAAGGGTGATTCTTGAACCTATTGGATTTGCGTAGCTAAGGTTGCTAGCCAATGAAGAAGAACTTCCAGATCCAGGTGACCAATGAATTCCCAATTTTGCTAGAAGGTAGAATGCTATTGGTCAAGGTAAATAATGTGCAATAATGTAACTGGATCATTCAGTATGGTTAAGCGGGAGAAATTAATGCTCAAAGGTATATCCGTTTTATACATGTACTATAATGTCAAAGAAAGAGTGGATTCTTCCAGCTATCTCTCTCCCAATGCATGTTGATCAATAAAGAACATCTTCAACTGCATACTGTCTTTTGTGAGTCTTTGTATTAGCTGAGTTTGGCTCAATACATGGAAGTCACGATGTGGAGATGCCGGTGTTGGACCGGGATAAACACAATAAGAAGTCTCACAATACTAGGTTAAAGTCCAACGGGTTTATTTGGTAGCAAAAGCCACTAGCTTTTGGACCACTGCTCATTTGTCAGGTAAGTGGGATTTCAATGCACATATAAAGACATAAACTCAGTTTACAAAATAATGGTTGGAATGTGAGTCTTTACAGTTTATGCATAGGTTAAAGAGATATATATTGTCTCCAGACAGGACAGTTAGTGAGATTTTGCAAGCCCAGGCAAGTCATGGGGGTTACAGATAGTGTGGCAACAACCCGGTTGAGGCTGTCCTCATGTGTGCAAAACTTGACTGTCAATCTCTGCTCAGAGACTCTTCGTTGTCGTGTGTTGTGAAGGCCACCTTGGAGAACGTTTACGCGAAGATAGAAGCCAAATGCCTTTGACTGCTGAAGTGTTCCTGTGTATGTAGATAGTGTAGTTCCTTTGTCTCGTCTGCTTGGCAGAGTTTTGCAGCTCGTCTGCATCCACTGCGCAAGTTGAGAATATGGACTTTATCTTGGTTTCCAGGAAGCAACATTCACCAAGAACAGGAAACTTGAGAAACTTGGCATCATCACCAGCAGCAACCAAACCTCCCCCAGTATCACAGTAGAAAACAGTACCACTGCAGGGAAATCCATTGTCAACTTGTTGGATTACACACTTCAACCAGATGAAATCAAAGTTCTCAGCCGAGGGCTCAATTTCTACCTCGCCACCAAAATAGACCCATCAGTCTCACAGCAGACACAGAGGAATTCATCAGGCAAATGAGGCTGCAGGAGTTCTTCTACAAACCCCAAGAGCCTACAGCGAACACAATGAGACAGCCAATGAACCGGAACAGCTGACAGAGAGATCCACAATGCAGCAACTGAAGAGAAAAGAGTCGAATTGGATTCTTCCAAAAGGCTGGTGCACTCGACATATATGCCGAAGCTGTCAAGAGGTGCGTCAATACCAGATTCATCAGCTGCACTAACAAAACAGCCCTGAACATCACCCAAGCACAACACAATGCCATCTGCACTCTCAAGAACCACCACAACATTGTCATCAAGCCAGCAGACAAAGGAGGGGCCATCACCATACTGAACAGAACAGATTACTGCAAAGAAGTGTACTAACAATTGAACAATGAGGAACACTAGACAGTTACCCACAGATCCAACAAAGAACACACCTGTCAAGTCAACAGATTGATCAAGATCTTTGATCCAGACTTTCAGAGCACCGTTCCTGCTCTCATCCCATGTACTCTCCGCGTTGGAGATCTCTACTGCCTCCCAAAGATACACAAGGCAAACACACCTGGCCATCCCATTATATTGGGCAATGGGACCCTGTGCAAGAACCTCTCCAGCTACATTCAGGGATTCTGAAACCCATTGTACAAAGAACCCTCCAGCTTTTGTCACGACACTACGGACTTCCTACAGAAACTCAGCACATACATAGCAGTTGAATTAGGAGCACTCTTCGTCACAATGGATGTCTCTGCACCAGCATCCCCCACGATGATGGCATTGCTGCAGCTGCCAGTCTCCAGATGCAATTTTACAACTCATCCGCTTCATCCTGGACCACAATGTCTTCACCTTCAACAACCAGTTCTTCATCGAGACACACAGGACAGCCATTGGGACCAAACTTGCACCTCAATATACAAACATCTTCATACACAGGTTCGAAAAAAATCTCTTCACTGCAGAGGATTTTCAACAGATGCTATGCACTAGATACATCAATGACATTTTCTTCCTTTGGACTCATGGTGAACAATCACTGAAACAACTTTATGATCCTATATAAGTTCAGTCCCACCATCAGACTCACCATGGACTACTCTCTGGAATCAGTTGCATTCTTGGACACACATCTCCATCAAGGACGGTCACCTCAGCACTTCACTGTACCGCAAGCCCACAGATAACCTCACGATGCTCCACTTCTTCAGCTTCCACCCTAAACACGATAAAGAAGCCATTCCCCTATGTACAAGCCCCGTATACACAGGATCTGCTCAGGTGAGGAGGATCGCAACCTCCAGGCGCTGAAAGATGTCCTCGTAAGAACAGGATATGGCTCTTGAATCATTGATCAACAGTTCCAACGTGCCACCACAGTGAAAAACTGCACCGACCTTCTCAGAAGACAAACACGGGACAAGACGGACAGAGTACCCTTCATCGTCCATCCAGTATTTTCCCAGAATGGAGAAGCTACATCATCTTCTCAGGAGCCATCAACATATCGTTGATGAAGATGACCGTCTCACCCAAGGCCATCCCCACACCCCCACTTCTTGCCTTCAAACAAGCGCACAATTTCAAACAGGCCGTTGTCTGCTGCAATCTACCCAGCCTTCAGAACAGTGACCACGACACCACATAACTCTGCCACAACAATCTCTAAGATGTGCAGGATCATCAACATGGATGCCATCATCTCACGTGAGAACACATCCACCAGGTACACGGTACATATTCTTGTAATTTGGCCAACGTCTACCTCATACGCTGCAGGAAAGGATGTCCTGAGGCATGGTACATTAGGGAGACCATGCAGATGCCATGATAACGGATGAATGAACACAGCTCGACAATCACCAGGCAAGAGTATTCGCTTCCTGTTGAGGAATACTTCAGCGGTCATGGACATTTGGCCTCTGATCTTCGGGTAAGCATTCTCCAGGGCAGCCTTCATGATACACAAAGCAGAATCACTGAGCAGAGATTGATAGCCAAGTTCTGCACACATGAGGAAGGCCTCAATTGGGATCTTAGATTCATGTCGCACGATCTGTAACCCCCCACCACTTGCCTAGGCTTGCAAAATCTCACTAACTGTCCTGTCTAGAGACAATACAGATCTCTTCAACCTGTGCTAAATGCTCTCTCCACTCACATTGTCTATACCTTCAAAAGTTGTCCAAACTTGCATTCCAACCATTATTTTGTAAATTGAGTTTGTGTCTTTATATGCCCTCTTTATGAACAGAATTCCCACTTACCTGACGAAGGAGCAGCGTCTGAAAGCTAGTGGCTTGTGCTACCCAATAAATCTATCAGACTTTAACCTGGTGTTGTGAGACTTCTTACTATCAATACATGGAACCAGAGGGAAGCCCCCAGAAAACACCCTTACAGGCCACTGAATATTTTAAAGGCGGAGGTAGATAGATTCTTGTAAGTCGAGAGAATCAAACATTATCAAGGGTAAATGGGAATGTGGAATTCAGAACACAAACAGATCAACCATGATTTTATTAAATGGCAGAACAATCTTGAGGGACTACTTTTGTTCCTATTTCGTATGTCTGTCATAGAGACAGGAGAAATTATGATGGGGAATGAGAAAATGGTGGAAACATTAAATAATATTATGGTCTACATCTTCTAAACCAGCATTGCCATTGCCTACAAGGATTTTCCTGGCCCAATGCCACCAGCCACTTCTTCTGGGGTCTTCTGATTTTACTTGTAGCAGAAATGGGAAATGTAGCATTTCCCCTCCAAGTCCAGTGGATTATGGTAAAGTTGGAGAAAGGACACACCTCTTTTCACAGCACTAGTTGCCATATTCAAATAAATTTTTAGAGGTTCGAGCCTCTAATGAAAGAATGTGGATGAGTGAATGAATGACTTAAGTGACTGAATGAGTATGTAAGTGAGGTGGCAGGTTAATTGGGTACATAGTGGCCAGTTGAGTAAGTAGGTAGTGGATAAAAAAGTGGATAGTTGGATAGATAGTAGGTGAGAAGGTGAGGTGAGTAATCAATCCAGGGGATAAACAGGTATGTTTGAAGATAGATTAAGGGGAATAGGTGGAGGGGAAAAATCAAATGGATGGGGAGTAGCTTGTGGTCAAGAGGTTGTCTGGTGGATCAGGGTAGTTGGGTCAGGAGTAGCAGTGTGGTCAGGGTGCAGTCAGGAGGTTGGGGCTTATCAGATTGGGTCAGGTGGTAGTTGGGTGGTGAGAGCATAGTAGGAGAGTCTGAGAGTAGCCCTTTAGGGGATTAGTCATGTGGTTAAGGAGTAGCCAGTTGGTTGAGGGGCGGTGTGGAATTGGGTTTTCATGGATAGTCAGGGCGGTAGTTGGGTAGTCAGAGAGTAGTCAGGTCAAGCCAGGTGATAATCATGTGGTCAAAGGATGGTCAGCAGTTGAATGGATGGGGTAACTGAGAGATTGGAGGAAGGGGGAAGTTGTGGGGAGGGCAGGTAGGTTTTGCTGTAGAATTACCCAGCAGTTAGGCCAGGTTTAAACTAACATTTCCAGTCAAGCTCCATGAATGTAACCCAAATCCTGATGTGCATCTCATAATGTACATCAGAAACCAGAAGATGTGGGCTCTGGAAGATGTATAAGTCTTCACAGTGGATAAATTTTATAGAGCAAAAATAAAAGGCAATCAAAAGGCCAGAAAGAATGAGGAACTGAAAATTAACATTAGAGAAAAAATGCTGGGGAAACTTGATGGATTAATACCTCACAAATCCCCAAGACCTGATGGCCAACATCCTTAGAATCTTAAAGAGGTAGCTGCAACTGTAGAGAATGCACTGGTTCTGATTTTACAAAATACCTTAATTTTTAGACTTGGTTCCAATGGATTTGAAGGGGAACTATAGGCAGTTAGCTTGATATCAGTACTGATAAGGATCCTGGAATCTGTTAGTAAGGAATTCTTAATAATGCATTCTGAAAATCATAGTATGATCAGACAAAGTCAACACAATTTTACGAAAAATAAATTGTGCAAGAATCTGGTACTGGTGTCTCAGCCACTTACAATCTATATAAATGACACAGATCAAGAGACTTAGAGTAATATATCTAAGTTTGCTGATGGTACAAAATCAGGTGAGAATGTAAACTGTGAGGAGAACACAAAAAGGCTGAAAGAGATGAAGACAGATTGGGTAGAATGTAGCAGATGGAATAATGGGGAATTGAAGATTGTTCACTTTGGCAATACAATTAGAAAAGCAGAACATACTGAAAATGCACCAAGTTTTTAGCTATTGATGTTCGGAAGATTAAGATATACAGTTTGTACCTAGTTATGGCAAGCAATTAAAAAGGCAAATGGCACGTTGGTCTTCATTGTAAAGGGACTGGAGTTCAAGACTATGAAAGTATTGCTACAAATGTATAGGAGTTTTGTGGTAGCGAAGCACTATGTATTTGGTTTCCATATGTAGGGAAGTTCTTGCCTTGGAGGCAACACAGTGAGGATTCACTGGATTAGTTCTTGGGGAGAGGGGTTGTCCTATAATGGGAAGCTGAGTAAATTGCATGCATACTTTCTGGAGTTCAGAAAAAAAAAGTGACCTCAGTGAAACAAACAAGATTCTGAATGGGCTTGACAGGGTAAACACAGGGAGATTGTTTCCCCTGGTTGGAAAATCTAAAATACAGCGGGCAGTCTCAGTTAAAAAGTTGATCATTTAAGACTGAGGATGAAGAGCAATTTCTTCACTCAAAGTATTATGAATCTTTGGAATTCTCTTCCCAAGAGGATTGTGGATGCCTCACTGTTGAGGATATTTAAACATGAGAGACAAATTGTTTGTCTCTCGAGGAATTAAAAGTTATGGCAATTGGGCGGAGAAGTTTTTAAAAAATGTATTCTTTCACACGTTGTGGCTATTGTTGGCTAGGCCAGCATTTATTGCTCATCCCTAAAGTGAATTAAAGGATCAGCCATATTTCCCTTGTAGGAATATAGACCCTAGTGGGGACAGATAAAAAAAAAGGGTAACTCATTTAAAATTGAGATGAAGAGGAATTTCTTCTTTCCATCTTGCCCCCATCCTCCGAGAGCAGTGGAGACTGGATCATTGAATGTATCCAAGGCTGCACTAATCAGATTTTTGATCTACATGGGTGGTCAAGGTTATTGGTGGCAGATGGAAAAATTGAGTTAAGGCTGCAATCCTATTGAATAGGAGAGAACCGGTCAAGGAGTTGCATGGATTACTTTTGTTTCATCCTTCTAGCAGTCATGAAAACACACCATGTTATGTCTTCACTCCATCATACCAACCATAATTTTTACTCTGGGACAGGGTAACTTTTCAGCCAGATGCTCTTCCTGTTGTTAACCTTCCCATTTATCTCAGCTAGGGAACAGCACCAATGGACTGAGACTTGCGTCTTTGATGGACCATGACTGAAACTTGGGATATCCAGCTCAGAAGCAGAGGAGCTACCCAGTAAATTGCTCCAGTTCCCTCCACAATTAATCAATGTTTTTATTGAAAAATGTCACAAAACTGACTTACTTGGATAAATCAAATGTTGCAATGATATAGAAAGTTAAGGCACAACTTTCAAGAATTATTTTTTTTAATTTTAGCTGATGTGGGGATTGTTGACAATGAAACTTGAAACAAAGGTAAAGCAAGTTTCAATTCCTTCACTTTGAGCAGAATATTAAACATTTTTAAAAATATGTATTAATAGCTATTGGGAATAAAATGATGCTTTGATGGAACTGCGTCAAGATAGTACAAACAGTAACAATGCCAATAACCTAAAGAAAGAAAAACAGTATCTATCAATTAAATCCAAAGGGCAGCTAGATTTTTCTGAAAATGTAATTATGGATATGTGTTGTGTCCTTATTCATTTAGAATTTGTACAAAACCGTACACTTCAATTACTTGCAACTTCTCATAAAATATATAATGGTTGCCAGCCAATAGAAAGACAATTAATTCCATACTGAAAAGTTCAAAACAGCTGTATCATCAGTGGGATAATAAAAAAAATTTAAATGCGTGTCATGCAGCAAAATGAGAATCACTTAATAATATGGTAGTGATTCTCACAGACAGCAATTAATTTTTAAACAGCGAAGTTCAAGGATAGGCCCTTGATAATCAATTTGTAGGTTTCCTTGAATTCTCAGTAATTTATTATTTTTAAGGACTCAGGGATGACATAAAGAATTGTGAGTTGGTGGAGGTTGGATGTGAAAATGTGCCAAGTTACATTAGGAAGATCAATAACTCCAATGATTGATCTGAACTGAGCATTTCCATTTTATTATATCTTGCCTGTATGGTACAATAAAAATTAATAATTTTTGACAAACATGGTCAGTGGATATTATCTCCAGTTCTTGATATTAGCATGTCTTTGGATTAAAAGTAAGCAATGTTTATAGATGTGGTAGAAGTTGTAAGAAATTTTTTACAGATTTAGCCACTTATAATAATCATGTTTTGAGTTCCACAATACGAGTGTATTCAAGAAACCAGAGACTGAGAATTCACACGATCTAATTATGGCTACATTGTGGTTTTATCCACTTTTTTTCTGTTAGGAACAGCTGTTTTGGCTTTCTTAAAATGATTCTATTACTACACAGATAAAACAAATTCAGGTGCAATGTTGTTATATTCTTTGGTTCAGTGGAACCATATGTTCCCTTAAGCAGTCAGAATTTCTCAATTTTATGGCTATTAAATCTCACTGCCCTAAATCTGATTAAGCATGCAGGTGGTGAAGAAGGCAAATGATATGTTGGCCTTCATAGTGAGAGAATTTGAGTATAGGAGCAGGGATGTTTGCTATAGTTCCACAGGACCATAGTGAAACCACATCGGGAATGTTATGTGTAATTTTGGTCTCCTTATCTGAGGAACAATGTTCTAGCTATGGATGGAGTGCAAGAATCCCACACTGGTCCCTGGGCTAGTGGGACTGATGTAAGAGGAGGGATTGAATCAGTTAGGATTTATATTCTTTGAGTTTAAAAGAACGAGGGAGAAATCTCATAGAAATCTATTAAATTCAATTAGGATTGGCAGGATAGATGTAGGAAGGATGTTCCCAATCGCCGGGGTACTTGTGGTCAGGATAAAGTATGTATGGCTGAGATAAAGAGAAATTTCTTCATCCAGAGAATGGTGAGCCTGTGGAATTCTCTATTACAAAAAAGCAGACAATTACAGAAAGTACACAAAAAATTGTATATTTTCAAGGAGTTAGTTATAACTCTTCGGGCTAAAGGGAAAAAAAAAGAGAAAAAAGTGGGAACAAGTTACTGTGTTGGGTGATCAACCATGATTATAATGAATGATAGAGCTGGTTCGAAGATCCAACTGAAGCACTCCTGCTCTTATTTTCTATATTTCTATCTATACATATGATGGGATGACTTAAGAATATGAATTGGATACTCATAATTTTCAAATGTATATTTCCTCAAGCTCTCCAAAGCAAACCAATAAAGACTTAGTAAGATGAGACATAATGTCAGTGATTATCAGTTTCATTTTCCCTCAGGAAAATATGAAGAACAGAAATTGCAATCAGATTGATTTCTTTTCATGAAAACTAACATAATAATTTAAAAATAATAAACACATTTCTTTAGTGTCATTTTGTTTGACCAAAAGCTAATTTTCTAACTCATATCTCCTTTATTACATGACCATTAGATCATTTGGTCAGAATTTATTGTCTCCCAGGTGAGTAGACCGGGATGTTGGTGGAGCCTGGCAAAACCGTGAGGGGTCATTTCGGCCAGTTCCTCAGTCCAGCTTCATTTTTCAGTGGAAGGATTGTATATTAGAATCCCTACAGTGCAAAAGGAGCCGTTCAACCCATCGAATCTGCATCAACCTTTTGACACAGCATCCTGTCCAGGTCCTATCCCTGTACCCCATATATCTAGCCCACTAATCCTCCTAAACAACATATCCAGGAACAGTGAGGGGCAATGTAGCATGGCCAATCTGCCTAACTTGCTATTCTTCGGACTGTGGGAGGAAACCGGTTTGCCCAGATGAAACCCATGCCAGACAAAGGGAGAATGTGCAAACTCCACACTCGATGTCGACTGGCTTTTTGCTCTGAGGAGGACATCTGATTAGCACAATTTAAAACCTTATTAGTTTTACTGCATGACCTGCATTTCATCAATGCTGGAATGTTGGCAGGCTGCCAACTTAATGTAAAGAGTATGAACATAGAACATAGAACAATACAGCACAGAACAGGCCCTTCGGCCTTCGATGTTGTGCCGACCAAAATAAAAGCAATGCCCCTCCAAACTAAACCATTCCCTTCTCTTCCATATACTTATCAATTAACCTCTTAAACGCCACCAAACTTGGCGCATCTACAACAGCTGCAGGCAGGGCATTCCACTCCCTAATCACTCTTTGAGTAAAGAACCTACCTCTGATATCCGTCCTATAACTCATACCCCTTAATTTAAAGCTGTGTCCCCTCGTGCTAGCTTTCTCCATCCTAGGAAAAAGGCTATCACTGTCCACCCTATCTAAACCTCTAATCATCTTATATGCTTCAATAAGATCCCCTCTTAGCCGCCTCCTTTCTAACGAAAACAACCTCAAATCCTTCAACCTCTCTTCATAGGACCTGCCCTCCATACCAGGCAACATCCTGGTAAACCTCCTCTGTACCCTCTCCAATGCCTCCACATCTTTCTTATAATGTGGGGACCAGAACTGCACACAATACTCCAAGTGCGGCCGCACTAGAGTTTTGTACAGTTGCAACATGATGCTGCGGCTCCTAAATTCAATCCCCCTACCAATAAAAGCTAAGACTCCATATGCCTTCTTAACAACTTTATCCACTTGACTGCCTACTTTCAGGGATCTATGCACATACACACCAAGATCCTTCTGTTCCTCAACACTATTAAGAGCCCTACCATTAGCCCTATACTCTACACATTTATTGTTCCTGCCAAAGTGCATTACCTCACACTTTTCCACATTAAACTCCATTTGCCACCTCTCGGCCCAGCTCTGCAACTTGTCCAAGTCACTCTGTAAACTAAAACACCCCTCTTCACTATCTACCACTCCACCAACTTTAGTATCATCTGCAAATTTACTGATCCATCCCTCAATACCCTCATCCAGATCATTTATAAAAATTACAAACAGCAGGGGCCCCAAAACAGACCCCTGAGGCACACCACTCGTCACCGAACTCCACGATGAATATCTCCCATCAACCACCACCCTCTGTCTTCTATCTGCCAGCCAATTCCTAATCCAATTAGCTAAATCACCCTCTATTCCACACATCTGCATTTTCTGTAGAAGTCTTCCATGGGCCACTTATCAAACGCCTTACTAAAGTCCATATATACTACATCAACCGCCTTACCCCCATCCACCTCTTTGGTCACTTTCTCAAAAAACTCAATGAGGTTAGTAAGGCATGACCTACCCTTCACGAAACCATGCTGACTATCCCCAATCAATACATTTCTCTCTAAATAACTATAAATCCTATCCCTAATAATTCTCTCCAATACCTTGCCCACAACAGAAGTAAGACTCACTGGCCTATAATTCCCAGGAAGGTCTCTCTTCCCCTTCTTAAACAATGGGACCACATTCGCTATCCTCCAGTCCTCCGGAACCACACCCGTAACCAACGAGGACCTGAAGATCAGAGCCAGAGGCTCTGCAATCTCCTCTCTAGCCTCCCAGAGAATTCTAGGGTAAATCCCGTCCGGCCCAGGGGACTTATCCAACTTCAAACCCTCGAGAATTTCTAACACATCCTCCCTATCTACTACAATACTCAATTTGCAACCCTGTACCTCAGTGCTCTCCATAGCTACATTTCCAGCACTCTGCGTGAATACCGAAGAGAAATATTTATTCAGTGCCTCACCAATCTCTTCAGGCTCCACGCACAACTTCCCACTGCTGTCTATGACTGGCCCTAATCTTGCCCTAACCAATCTTCTATTCTTAACATATCGAAAGAAAGCTTTAGGATTCTCCTTAATCCTATCAGCCAACATCTTCTCGTGTCCCCTCTTAGCTCTCCTCAATTCACTTTTTACCTCCTTCCTGGCTAATCTATAGCTATCCATTGCACTATCTGAGCCTTCAAGCCTCATCCTACATAAGCCTCCTTTTTCTTCTTAACCAGCAAATCAACTTTTTTCGTACACCAAGGCTCTCTTACTCGTCCATTTCCTCCCTGCCTGACAGGGACATACTTATCAAGGACTCGCAGCAGCTGCTCCTTGAATAAGCACCACATTCCAGATGTTCCCAGTCCCTGTAGTTCCCTAGTCCAATCTATGCACCCTAATTCTCTCCTGATGGCCTCATAATTACCCTTCCCCCAGCTATAACTACTGCCCCCAGCTTCATGCCTATCCCTGTCCATCACTAAGGTGAACGTAACCGAATTGTGGTCACTATCACCAAAATGTTCACTAACTTCCAAGCCTAACACCTGGTCTGGCTCATTGCCCAGCACCAAATCCAATGTAGCCTCACCTCTAGTTGGCCTATACATACTGAGTCAAAAAACCTTCCTGCACACTCTGTACGAAAACTGACCCCTCTAACGAGCTAGAGCTATAGCTATTCCAATCAATATTAGCAAAGTTAAAGTCCCCCATCACAATTACCCTACTACTTTCACTCCTAATCAGAATTGACTTCGCAATCCTTTCCTCAACCTCTCTAGAACTATTAGGAGGTCTGTAAAAGACTCCCAACAGGGTGACCTCTCCTCTCCTGTTTCTAATCTCAGCCCATACTACCTCAACAGACAAGTCCTCATCAAACTTCTTTTCTATCACCGTGATACAGTCTTTGACCAATAACGCCACTCCTCCCCCCCTTCTACCTCCTTCTCTACTCCGACTAAAGCATTTGTACCCCGGAACCTGCAACATCCATTCCTGTCCCTGCTCTACCCAAGTCTCTGAAATGGCCACAACATCGAAGTTCCAGGTACTGGTCCAAGCTGCAAGTTCCTCCCCCTTATTGCGAATACTCCTTGCATTAAAGTATACGCATCTCAAACCATGCCCCACCCCACCCGTACACCGCTGTGTTTTACATCTCTCTTCTATAACCCCCTTACTCTCATCCCTCTCAGCACCCCAACTACTTAGGATCCCACCCCCCCCCGAATCAGTTTGATTTTGAATTAATTTATTACTTATAGCATGCAGTGAAAAGAATTATTTCTTGCACGCTATACAAAGCATAATGTTAAAATGCTGCCTCTACTACCTTCCACAGGAGTTCACCTCTGTTATCCTGATGGCAATTTACACCCCACCTCATGCAGACGTGAAGATCGCGCTGGACAAAATATACACCACTACGAATAGCCTTGAGACATAACAACCCAAGGCCTTGTTCATTGTAGCCGGGGACTTCAATCAGGCCAAGCTCAAGAGCTTACTACAAAGTTACAACCAACACATCTCCTGCTCCACCAGAGGCCTAAACATCCTAGATCCCTGCTACACAAATATCAAACATGCCTACCGCTCTCTATCATCTACCCACACTTTGGCAAATCAAACCACAACTTGTGCTCTTACTCCCAGCTTACAAGCAAAAACTAAAACGGGAAAATCTATCAAAGAGAATCATGCAATGTTGGTCTGAGGAACTGGATGATTTCCTATAGGGCCACTTGGAGTCAGTGGACTGCTCAGTATTTAAAAACTCTGCGACCAGCCTGAATGAGTACACCACTACAGTAACTGCCTTCATTAGTAAGTATGTAGAAGTCTGTGTGCCAAAGAAGCAAATCTGAGTGTTCCCCAATCAGAAACCATTGATGAACAGGCATATCCACTGCTTGCTGAATTCCAGGTCTGAGATATTTAAGTCAGGTGACATTGACCTATACAAGAAAACCAGGTATGACCTAAGGAGATCCATCAAAGATGCCAAAAGACAATACCGGACCAAGCTAGAGTCCCAGGCTAGCCAGACTGACACCCGCTGACTATGGCAACATCTGCGAGACGTAACAGGCTACAAGATGAAAGCATATAAAATCGCCGGCTCCAATACTCCCCTCCTTGATGAGCTCAATGCATTCTACTCCCATTTTGAGCAAGAGGTCAGCAAGAGCATGCCCTCCACCCTGGAAGCTCTGGATAAACCTGTGTCTGGGGTCACCATTGTAGATATTAGAGCAGCTTTCTTGAAGGTTAACACACGGAAAGCAACCGGCCCAGATGGAATACCCAGATGTACACTCAGATTTTGCGTGGATCAGTTGGCAGAGGTGTTCACAGACATCTTCAACCTCTCTTTATAACAGAGAGGTCCTTCTCTGCTTCAAGAAGACGACCATCATCCTGGTACTTAAGGAAAACCAAGCAGCATGCCTTAATGACTATTGGCCATGGTTCTGATATCCATCATTATGAAGTGCTTTGAAAGGTCAGCCATGGCACGAATCAATTCCAGACCACCTGGATCCACTGTAGTTTGCCTACTGCCGCAACAGATCCACAGCAGATCCCATTACTGGCCCTGCATTCCATCCTGGAACACCTAGATAACACCTATTTATTGACTACAGCTCAGTCTTCAACATTATTATTCCCACAAAACTCATCTCCAAACTCCATGGCCTGGGCCTCGGCAACTCCCTCTGTGACTGGATCCTGAACTTCCTAATTCACAGACCACAATCAATAAGGATAGGCAACAACACCTCCTCCACAATCATCCTCAACATCAGTGCCCCAAAAGGCTGTATTCTCAGCCCTCTACCATACTCCTGAAATACCTATGATTGTGTGGCCAAATTCCCCTCCAATTCAATTTTCAAGTTTGCTGAAGACACCACCGTAGTGAGTCGGATCTTCAAATAATGACAAGACAGGGTAAAGGAATGAGATAGAGAATCTGGTGAACTGATTCAGGAATAATATTCTCCCCTTCAATATCAACAAAAGGAGATTGTCATTGAGTTCAAGAAGCATAGGGCAGAACATGCCACCGTCTACATCAATGGGGACAAAGTAGAAAGGGTCAAGAGCTTTATACACATCGATAAGCTTTGATCAGACATGCTGATCTTGATCCATGCTGTTAACAGCCCATATGCCTTAATAAACTAGTTTTCAGGTGTCCAGATCACCAACAACCTGTCCTAATCTCTCCAGGCCCACACTATAGTTAAGAAAGCCCATTGACACCTCCACTTTCTCAGAAGACTAAGGAAATTTGGTACGTCCGCCAGGACTCTCTCCAACTTTTACAGATACACCATAGAAACCTTTCTTCCGGGATGGCTCCTGCTCTACCCAAGAAACCAGCCAGAGACCCTCCCCCACGCGCGAGCTGGCCCCGCCCTCCACGCGCGAGCTGGCCCCGCCCCTCCACCCCTCACTGCGAGCTGGTCCCGCCCCCCACTGCGAGCTGGTCCCGCCTCTCCCCTCCTCACCACGAACCGGCATTCCGCTCTTTACCCCCACGCACGAAGCCACTGCGAGCCGGAATCCCGCCCCTCCCCCACTGCGAGCCGGAATCCCGCCCCTCCAGTCGCGCCAGCTCGTGTCCTTACCCTCCGCCACTGCGAACTGGAGTCCGGCCCCTCCCCCACCGCAAGCTGGAGACCCGCCCCTCTCCGCCACCCCGTGCCACGCGAGTCGGCGTCCTGCCCCTCCAAGCAGCGTGAGCTAGAGACCCGCCCCTCCCCCATAGCGAGATCGTCCCGCCCTCCATCACGGTGGACAGGATCCCCGCCCCCCCTTCCCCCCCCCCCCCCCCCGTCGCGGCCGGAGTCCTGCCCCTCCAGCCACGGGAGTTATGGACCCGCCCTCCGCGGTCCCGCCCCTCCCACAGCGCGAGCTTGCGATCTGCCCCTCCTTCACCGCGAGCTGGAATCTCGCCCCTCACCCCGCGCGAGCTTGAGACCAGCCCTTCCTCACAACGAGCCGAAGCCTCGCCCCTCCCGCTGCGCGAGCTGGAGACTAGCTCCGCCCGTATTGGAATCCGGAGGAGGGAACTGTCAGTCAGGTGTTGCTGGTCCAGGATGGCTTGTTTACGACGGCCCAGGCCCGCATTCGGGCAGCGTTAGGAGGCGGAAAGATGTTTGAGAATTTCAAAGAGCGGCTGCTGACTGCGCAGCAGGACCTCAGCAGCGGGTAGGAAAGGATGCAGCACAGAGGTTGGGTTGTTTCCCATAGAAAGCCGGGCCTAGGGCGGGGGACTCGCCTTCGCAATGAGGGAGGCACCGGGTTCAGTCACATTGCCATTGACTTTTTAAACATATATAATTGAAATAAGATCGTCACATTTATTGGTAACAACCAGTCGCTATGACTAACGTATAGATAAAGATATTGGTGTTATTGCGAAATTCATCTACTTTCTGTAAGTTTATTACAAGTTTCAGTTTCATAAAAATTCCATGATTTTCAGTACAATTACAGGAGTGTACCTGGGAAGGGTCTGTGCACATTAAGAGTAAAATATTTATGAACCTGAGTTTCCGAGCTTACGCACTTTCAGCGTGTTTTGTGAATCTTGAGTTAAATCGTGTGATAGTCATGTGAGGGCAGAGCTGTTGGCACAAGCTTTTCCTCTGGATAGCTACTCAGCGAGTGAAACTCCAAAAGCTGCTAGGAAACTTAATTCTAATAGTTGGTCACACTGTACCTCTGTTGACTGCTGAAGGTTTGTGAGCTGCGTGACACGATTGATTGATTTCCTACTGGGTAGAAACTTCCCTATGGCGAGCTAACAAGTTGCGTGGGTAAATTTATTACAAGTTTTATCTTCCATCGTTGCAAAAAAACAAAGCTTATTAAGGCACATGGGCTGTTAACAGCATGGATCAAGATCAGCATGTCTGATCAAAACTTATCGATGTGTATAAAATTCTAAAAGAGATTGATAAAGTAACGTAGACAAAATATTTCCTCTTACGGGACAATATAGAACAAGAAGTCAAAGTTATGGTTGAGAGGCAGTAGATTTAAAACTGAGATGAAGAGGAACTAGTTGCAGAGGGTGGTAAATTTGTGGAACTTGCTGCCCTATAGCATGGTGGAGTCTGAATCGTTGAATGGTTTCAAGAAAGAGATGGGTATATTTCTAATAATAAAAAAGGATAAAGGGTGCATCTGAGACCAGGGAAAGATAGATCTGAATGAGTGGCGGAGCAGATCAAAGGGCTGAATTTGCCAACTTCTCCCAAGTTGTTCGAGCAATGTTTATTCTCTATGAAGGAAACGAATTTTTAAAAAAAATCCTGAGAGAACTTGATAATTGAGCAAAATGTTAGAAGGTAGCAATTTGGCAATATTTCCACGAATGACCATGGAAACAGTATATCAAGTTGCAAATATCCCTGGCTCAAAGTATGGAAAATGTCAGTGGTGTTCTGTGGGTGATATAAAGTGAATATTGACAATCCTGTGGACCCATTACTCTGAGCCTTTGAAAGGAGACAGTGCAATGCTTGTGCAGTCATTTGTTTGATTTCCAAATAGAAATTCCCTACGTAAATACTAAATGTTTGCTAGTTCCCCTTATAACTTATTTTTATAAAGAATGGCAAGTACATAATAAAAGAGAAAAATAACTGCAAGCCTGAGACATGAATCAAATTTGCTTCTGGTACTGTTTTAACATTTGTTGTAGTTATCTGTAGCTTTTATATATTAAATGTTTGTCTTTAATTTCAGTTTAAAGACATTGAGTGACAAATCGAAAGAAGTAAAAATTAAGAAGCCAAGGTAATCATGTCTTCTCCTGGCTACTTTTTGATGTACAGAAACTAGTTTGTTTTTGAATTTGAAAGCAGTCAGTAACACTAATATTTGGCAGAGGCTGTAAGATGTCGTTTTATCTACGTGAGAAAATTCTAATATTTTGAATATTCTAACTTTTATGCCGTGGCAAATTACTTTCACATTAAACACAAGGCATTTAATCAGTCACATTTATAATCATTTCGCACATTTCTGTAAGCTGTGGAAGATATCCAGAAAAAAATTGTAATAGACATTTTACGGCATCATTCCAAAGTTTGCGAAACAAAATGGAAACAAATTCCTAAGAGCTATAATGTACTGTAAATATTGGAATGCCTGACATGTAATTGTAGCAGCAGATCCACATAACAGTGATTATGTGGAACTCTCTTCAGTTATTTTCCTAAATGGAAGGATGGCAATCGTTTGACCTGTTCAATTTGTATAGCATAGCTGGAAGAATATGAAGGGATTCAGTATTGGATTGTATAGAAATTTGTTCTGTTTTTATGAGCTGGTAACAATTTCCCAAACTTGTATTATAAATGGTTTGCTGCTGCGGTATTGACTTTTAGGGTTCAACTCTTTTTTAAAAAAACATATAGTCTGATTGCTTCTTTCTTTTCTCCATGTTCATCAAGCCACTTCCCTGGGATTTTCCCTTTCCTATGGCACTAAACACGCACCTTTCCCTGAGTTTTCTTCTGTCTTCGCTCATGTTCTCTTTGAGCTCACTTCATCCATGAAGTTCCCTGGATCCTATCACCACTAAAATGCTGACCATCCAGTTTCCCTCCTTGGTCCCACTTTTAGCTGGATTGTGGATGTTGCATTTTTTGAGTGAGGTTGAGGAAGTTGATGGCAGTTTTGAAGGGAAGTTGCACAATATCTAAAGCAGAGAGCCATCTACCAAGTTAGCTAGCATGGAAGCCAGAAATCAAATGTTGAATGATCAATTCAGTGAGACTGGTCAAGTAAACACAAAGTAAGTTTTCATGGATTGGATGAGCATGAAGAGGCCATGAGAGCCAATTTTTGGGTATCTAGTTGTTGGATTTACAAATCTGTGTGAACTTCAGGTTTTGGTAATCCAGGGTCTCAAGTTATTTTTATAATTGACTTTATGGCTGGATTCTCCCAAAAAAAAACTAAGTTCCCAACATGCAGGAAAACAGGAGTATTTCCTGCCTTTAGTTTTGGCATACTGACTAGAGTGAATCTCTCTCATACTTGAACATTGCAGAGTCCCTCAGCATGATTCATTCTGCAAAGCAGGGGGCGGAGCCTGTTCCTGCCCGAGAGGCTGGCAGCCTAGTGCTAAGTAGGCCACTGTGCATGCGCCAATTTGTCAGAGTGGAGATCACAGTGACTCCTGATTGTTGGCCTTTCAATCCTCCTAACCCCCTGCCCTGATCGCTGGCCTTCCAGACCTCTCCGGGCCAGGCCCTATGTGTCATCTCCCACTCAATGATCAGCATTAATCTCTGTGTGCACCCTCTGTGGGTTTCAGCATGGAGCTGGAAAAGCACCTGGGAAGCAATTCTCACTACACGTCATCTGGTATCTCCCGCCAGCACAGTGGGTTGGGAGAATCCCAGCCTATTTCTTCAAAAATTTGAACTTTACATTAATAAATCAATTGTGGTCATTTTGTTTCTTTTTGAAATATCCTAATGTTTCTCGTTTATTTTCACAGCAGCACAGATGGCTTGCCAAAGTTTACTGCAGGATCAGAGTTACTAAGCAGGTAAGGTTAATTAAATTTCTTTGAAGTTGAATGTTGTAAAATCCACGTATAATCCACAACATGAATTTATACAACTGTGCAATTTTATTAGTAAGGAATTTTCTGCTTGCTTGTTGTGCCATAAGCAAAAGGGTCGTATAGATTTTTTGTAATGCTAAATACAGCAAAGAAAAAAGTTGAAATTACCAAATTTAGAGTCCTCTGGATATCAGGGAGTGTACGTGGTTGGATAAGACAATAGGAAGCTCATGTCAGAGACAGATTGCAGTACTGCAGAAGACTTGAGTATAGAATGCACAGGAGTGAAATCAAAAAAAGAATTAGAGAAGCAAAGGGATGCCATGAAATAATATTGGCAAGTAAAATCAAGGAAAACCTAAAATTGTTTGATAAATACGTAAAGAGCAAGGTAATAAATTAGGAAAGAGCAGGCTTGATTAAGCAACACTAAGATAAAATGCAAGTGGAGGTAGAAGATGTGGTTATGGTTAACCACATTTGTCTGCACAAATGAGAAAAGTGTGTGAAATATTGGTGTGGAGAAACATGTTGAACATGTTTGAAAATGGATCCAATCATCAAGCTCCAATGAAATCAATCTCGATGTTATTAGAAGCAATGGAGGTAATAGTGGAGGGTCTAACCATGATTTCTCAATTCTCTGTGGCTACTGTTGGTACTAAATCAAAAAATGGAGTAGGGATGGGAGGGACAGCATGGGAAAGAGAAAGGGACAGCTTCCCTCCCTTCATCCCACTCTCCGACTGCTCTCCCTCCCTCCCTACTCCTCTCTTCCTACTCCTCTCTTCCTGTCCCTCTCCCTCCCCCCTTTTCCAATAATTGCAGGTTAGAAAAACCCATTTCCATGTTGTAGCTCTGTCAACTGTCCTGGATTGTCTTTTCTAGAATTACACCTCAGTGTCAGTCCAGGCAAGAATTGTCAGATTATTTGTGGAATGCATCATAGCTGTTTGTGCTTTCACCTGATGTCCAAACATCATTTGTTTGAATCACTACATAGAAATCATGAGCATGAACCATGACTGATTATGTTAAAGTACATAAGTAGTCTAGTAGTCTTTTTAAGACAGAGTATGCAATAATCTGTCTCACATTATTTCTAACATCAACATTTTATGTTTTAAAAGTCAGATACTATTGTCATGTTTGAAATTTGTCATTCCAAGCAGAATTATCTATCAACTTCTTAGATGTCTGTCTACCCCCAAACATTGCCAACTTCTAATTTTACTGTCTCTTAATTAGAACAATGTGTCTAACGTTGGTCTACCAGGAACTCATTGTCTGACTATCGATTGTTAGGCTTTGCTTCTTACAGCATTTTGATGCCAGTTGAATAACCAATACATCTGAAACTTATTTATAGATTTTAGTCGTGCACTTTCTAGAGACAATGGACTGCACAAGAAAAAGTGAACATTTTTGAAGTGCAGTTGAGATGTTTTTAAATCGCTAATCCCTGTATTTTTAATAACTAAATTAATTCTGGTATTTATTTCAGTGCAGCTTCGTATCTGCCACAGCAGCTCAACCCATGATCAAACTTAGATTCCTACAGTTTTAAACTGCAGGTATACAGTCAGTGGGGCACCATGTAAGTTAGTAGTTCTCGTGAATTTTTTTTTGCAATTCCGAGAGGTTTGTTTCCTGTAGTACAATGGTTTCCAAATAGTTGATCGCAATTGACTGATCCTGGAGTCTGAGATGATTGTCATTTACTGCTGAAATGCGCGAATCTCAGGCTTCTTGTGATGACGAGTGAATCAGCTTACTGACTGTTTGACTGTGCCAAGATGCGTGGAACTCAGGCTTCTTGTGATAATGAGCGCATCCACTCATTGACTGTAGATTCGCAGGTGCCAAAAGGTGGACCAAGCTGAGTGAAGACAAAATGATGAGCAAGGAGTCAAGGATCCTCCAAAAAGGAAAAACCCTACTATTTCCAACTGGAAGAAGAAAGTGAATTTCATTTTACAAATGTCAAAGGCATTTGTCATCAGCGTATCCTTGAGTAAAAGAAGTAATTTGGAACAGCATCACAAGATAAGTACATGCAAAATTTCAAGAAAAATTCTTTCTGAATATTTGGATAAAGAAAGTTGAAGAATTAAAAGGAATGTTGCAAGCTTTCAGAACCTGTGGCTAAAGACAAGGCTAGCGAAAAAGCATCTTTTTGCATTAGCCATCTGCTGGCAAAGCATTATTTCAGGATGCTATGATGATTGCTGCCAACACCTTGTTCGATAATTTTAAAACAAAGATGAAATTATGACCGCTATAAAGAGGATGCCGCTTGGTACTTTAGCAATAGCCAGAAGTGTGGAATTGTTGTCCGAAGATGTGCCTGAGCAAATACACCAAGACTCATCAAGCTGTGAGTGTTTCTCACTGCAGTGTAATGAATCAACAGACATGATGGATGTGGTCCAACTAATTGCTTTCATTTGCATGGCATTCAAAAATGCAACAAAGGTGAACCTTCTCCTTTTTTGCCACTCAGGTGAAGTTGGCTACAACAAATTGAAATGGTACATAACTGAGAAGAATGTTCCAATTTCTTGTTTCAGTCACACCTGAAGGTGCCAGGGCTGGGTGTCAATGATCCTGAAGTCTCCATCTTTGTCAGTTACTATTGTATTATCCACCAACAAGCACTAGCGAGCAAGGTTATTGACTTCTCTTGTAATGATGGTTGCTGTCAAGATCATCAGCTCAATTTATGCAGAGCTCTGCAACATCACTTATAGAAGTCATAGAAACCCTATAGTACAGAAAGAGGCCATTCGGCCCATCGAGTCTGCACCAACCACAATCCCACCCAGGCCCTACCCTCCATATCCCTAGACATTTTACTCACTAATCCCTCTAACCTAAACATTGCAGGACACTAAGGCATAATTTCTTAGCATGGCCAATCAGTCTAACCCACACACCTTTGGAGTGTGGGAGGAGACTGGAGCACCCAGAGGAAACCCATTCAGGCATGAGGAGAATGTGCAAACTCTACACAGACAGCGACCCAAGCTGGGAATCAAATCCAGCTCTCTGGAGCTGTGAAGCAGCAGTGCTAACTACTGTGCTACCGTACCACTCACTTCTTCAAATCATTGCTTGATGCCATCTACAGTGAGCAAATCCTCCATGCAATGTGAGGGTAATTAAGTGGAGGTAAAGACCTCCAAAGATTTTTTTTGGATCTGTTCTCTGAAATTGTCATCTTTCTTAAATCCAGAAAAGAGGTGTACAGTGAGTTATCAGATAATGCATGGTTGCTAGTCTTGGCATTTCTTACAGACATAAGTGCAAAATTGAATGAATTGAACCGTGAATTGCAGAATAGGGACAGCGACTGGCAGCTCAATGTTCCAAGGTACAGATGCTGAAGAAAGGATGGAACAGGAGGCAAGAGAGGAGGGAGTGTTGCTTTTTTGATTAGGGAAAATATCACGGCAGTACTGAAAAGGGATATTTCTGAGAGTTCGTCCACTAAGTCTATATGGATAAAACTGAAAAATAAGAAGGGGGAGGTCTTTTTAATAGAATTGTACAGTATAAGTTTCCTAAATAGCCAGTGGGAAATTGAGAAGTAAATATGTAAAGAGATTACAGATAGCTCCAAGAAGAGTATGGTGGTAATAGGAGGGGCCTTTAACTTTCCCAACATATACTGGGACAGCCATAGTATAAGGAACTTGAATGCAGAGAAATTTATTGAGTGTATTCAGGAGGAATTTCTAATTCAGTATGTGGATGGCCTAACTAGTGAGGGGGCAAAACTTGACCTCTTGTGACAGAAGTGTTAGTAAGGGATCACTTTGGGACCAATGACCATTGGATTTAAGATAGCCATAGAGAATCATAGGTTGGACCAAAAGTTAAAAGTCTAAATTGGGACAAGGCCAATTTTGATGATATTAGACAGGAACTTTCAAAAGTTGATTGGGGAAGTCTGTTGGCAGGCAAAGGAATGACTGTTAAATGGGAGGTTTTCACAAGTGTGTAAACTAAGGTTCAGGGTAAACACATTCCTTTTGGTGTGAAGGGCAATGCAGGTACAAGTAGGAAACCCTGTATGACTTGGGATATTGAAGCCCTGGTCAAGGAGGAGGCATATGACATCCATAGGCAGCTGGGATCAAGTGAATCCCTTGAAGTGTATGGAGCATGTAGGAGTAGAATTAAGAGAGAAATCTCTTAAGGAGAGCAAAAATGGAACACGATTGCTTTGGCAGGTAAGGCAAAGGAGGCTCCAAAGATCATCTACAAATACATAAGGGGCAAAAGAATAAGGTCTCTTAAGGATCAACAAGGTTATTTATTTGCAGATCCACATGAGATGGGTAAGATCCAAGCATAGGGGACTTAAGCGTGATTTGATAGGGATCTATAAAATAATGAGATCCCTATTATTTTATGGGATAAAATAATATCCCATATTATTTTATAATAATAGGATATTATCCTCTATATCTCTATAATAATATATCTCTATATATATATATATATAATATAATATATATATAATATATAGAGGATATTATCCTCTATATCTCTATAATAATATATCTCTATATAATATATTATAGATATATCTCTATAATAATAGAGATATCTATATTATTATATAGATCAGTTATATAATCAACATCTTTTCCCAAATGTAGGAGAGTCTAAAACTAGAGGGCGTAAGTTTAAGGTGAGAGGGGAGAGATACAAAAGTATCCAGATGGGCAGTTTGTTCATGCAGAGGGTGTTAACTGTCTGGAATGAACCGCCAGAGGTACAGATGGGTATAGTTTTGTCTTTTAAAAAGCATTTAGACCATTACATGGATAAAAATGGAGTGACATGAGTCAAACGCAGGCAATTGAGACTAGCTTAATGGTAAAAACAGGGCCAAAGGATCTGTTTCCTTGCTGTAAATCCCTATGACTTGTCTCACATGAGCTATCCAGTGAATGTGTTCAGGTTGAAACTGGGTCTGTAGTCTTTCGGATTAAGGAACAATATTATTGCGCGCTTCACAAATCTGCAGAAAATACATGCAAGAACAAGTCAAACAGAACGGATTCCATCAAACAAATTCTGTGACTACCTGAACAAATTAGAAAAGAAAATTCAACAATGATTTCAGGAGTTAGACAAGGTGGAACAAATCATTGTTTGTTTCAAATCCTTTTCTTCAAGTGGATTTAGAGATCTGACAAAATTTCAGCAAGCATTCGAACAAAGCAGCGGACTTGCCGAATGACATGGAGCTGAAAGCTAGGTGAAGAAACAAAGACTTTGGGAATTTGTAAACAGAGAAGTACTTTCTTATGACATTGTGTGCACTCAGGGCGAAGGCCTACTTTGGTTTCATGTACCTCTGTGAGGTGACTTTTTCCCTGATGAAAATCATTAAATCCAAGCATCACATTTGTGTCTCATCTGATGAACTGGCTGTCTCAAACTACAGAAAGAAATCCCACAACACCAGTTTAAAGTCCAAACAAGTTTATTTGTAGCAAAAACCGCAAGCTTTTGGCATAGCCTGTCCCTTTGTCAGGTGGCTGGGAGTTCTGGTCATAAACAGGACACAGACACAAACTCAATTTACATGCATAATAATTGGAATGTGAGTCTTTATAGCTAATCAATTCTTACAGGTACAGATACTGTGAGTGGAGAGAACTTTATGCACAGATTAAAGAGATGTGTATTGTTTCTAGACAGGAAAGTTAGTGAGATTTTGCAAGTCCAGGCGAGTTACAGGTGGTGTGACATGAACCCTGAACCCCGATTTTGAGGCCGTTCTCACGTGTACAGAACTTGGCTGTCAGTTTCTGCTCAGCAACTCAGTGCTGTTGTGTGTCATGAAGGCTGCCTTGGAGAATGCTTGCCCAAAGATCAGAGGTCGAATGCCCATGACTGCTGAAGTGTTCACCAACAGGAAGACAACAGTCTTGCCTGGTGATTGTTGAGCCATGTTCATTCATCTGTTGTAGTAACCTCTGCAAGGTCTCCCTAATGTACCAAGCCTTGGGATATTCTTTCCTGCAGCACCCTGCAGACCTTAATTTTTTTTGAGTAGATTTTGTGCTGTAGTTTGATGCTAAAAGTGATCTTGTGGTTAAAAAGATCAGAGACCACTGCTGCAGTACAAGGGTCTGGCATAAAAAGAGCTAATGTGGGACTGGGTACAATATTGCCCACAGTCTGATGTAAGGGCATGACCTGAGTCTGAAGGACAATCTTGTGGTTGGACAGAGAGGCAAGTCTGGAGACAGTTCCTAACTTAGACTTTAAATTTTGCTTATAGTTATATGTAGCCAATAAGCTTTGGGAGGTGAAATGGGGGAGGGAATTTTCCCATTCTGTCTGCCCAGGAATCATAGCAGACAGGGCAGAAAATTCGATGGATCATACATCGTGCAAAGGTCTGTTGACCACAGGCACAGATTTCCAGCCTTAGGGTGAGCCTTTGTGTTGTCGAGTTTTACAGGTTGGAAAGGGATCCTTTGGCCCATCTTGTCCAAGCTGGTCATCAAGCACCTATCTATTCTAATTCCGTTTTCCAGCACTTGGCCCATTGCCCTGTGTGCCCATCTAAGTACTTCTTAAATGTTGAGGGTTCCTGTCTCTACTATCCTTTCAGGCAGTGAGTTCCAGATTCCCACTATTAAACTATACAGGATTCAGAACTTTTTCATAAGACCTACCAATGTTTGCATAGCGTGTAGTATGGAACAGTTGCCTCTCAATGTTTTGATTGAGAAAAGCACAATGGCTGAACATACACTCTCCATTTGTAGAAAGCAGAACCTTGTGTGTGAATAGATATAGCTTCTAGCATAGGTAAGTGAGCCACATTGAGAGTCTGGCTGACCATTTTAAATTGGTTGTTAGTGTAATTCTTAGCACGGTCAGGGTTGTTTAATAAGTGCTACCCAATGGTGGGATCAGATCTGAAGTTGGGGATCTGTTACAAGCACAAATTGATTGAGTATGGGCAGTACAGCCTGTTGCGAACAGCCAAAGGGTCTTCCATATGAGTTAGCTGAAGGAATAGGCCACTTGGTTCCTGGAGCTTGCACTGTCATTCAATAAGATTGATCTAATGGTAACCTCAATCCCACATTCCTGCCTACTCCCCAGATAACCTTTCATTCCTTGATCAAGGATCTGTCTAGCTCTGCCTTAAAAATATGTAACGATTATCTTCCTCAAAAGCAGTGGAAGCAGACATCCATAAAAAATCTCATCTCTGTCTTAAGTGAGCAACCCTTTAATTTTAAAGAGTGACCCCTAGTTCTTGAATCTTGACGAGGAAAATGCCCTGTCAATATCTCTGTTGCTCCTTACTCTACTAATCTCTAATGTTTACAGATTTAACCTCTGCAACCTTTTCTCTTAAGTTAGCCCATTCATTCCTGGTGTTAGTCTAGGAAACTTTCTCTGAACTGTTTCTAGCACATTTACATATTTCCTTAAATAAGAAGACCAATAGTGTTCACATTTCAGATGTAGTCTAATCATGGCCTTTACAGCTGAAGCATAACCTCCCTACTTTTGTAACCAATAGTCATCACAATAAGCAGTAACATTCGATTAGCTTTCCTAATCACTAGCTGCATCTATATAGTAGCTTTTTGTAACTTGTACACTGGGGCACCCAGATCTCTCTACATCTGTGTCCTGCAATCCCTCACCATTTAGATAATTTTTACTCTTCCTACAAAAATGGACAATTGCACATTTTCCCATGTAGTTCATTTGCCAGATTTCTGTCCACACACTTAACCTATCTATGTCCTTTTTTTTTCATTTGTGGGACACGGATCTCACTGGCCAGCATTTATTGTCTATCCCTAATTGCTCTTGACAAGGTGGTGGTGGTGAACTGCTTCCTTGAATCGCCACAGTCCATGTGCTGTGAGTGGACCTACAATGCCATTAGGGAGGGAATTCCTGGATTTTGAACCAGCTACTGCAAAGGAACGACAATATATTTCCAAGTCAGGATGGTGAGTGGCTTGCAGGGAACATGCAGATGGTGGTGTTATCTTGTGTCTTCACAATTTACTTTGCTACCTCTCTTTGTGTCAACTGCAAATTTATATAAATTGTGAAAAGTTGAGACCCAACACAGACTCCTGTGGTACTTTATTTGTCAGATCCTACCAACTAGAAAAAGATCCATTTATGCCACCTGTTCTATGTTAGCTAGCCATTCTTCAATCCATGCCATTGCATAACCCTAAATTGAGCTTTTATTTTCTGCGGTAACCTTTGATGTGGCATCTTTTCAAATAGTCTCCTAGAAAGCTTTGCTATTTGAAAGAATCTGCTAAGTATTGGGACTGCATTTCAATTAGTTCCCTTTTTGCATGCAGTGTAAATTGGCATTCTCTTTGAAATTTGATATTTGTGACTCTATCCTGACTGCAAGATGAAAAACCTTTATATCAGCAATGCTCAAGTGTTCTGCCTTTCAGCCATTTTTTCTCCACAGCTTTGAATTTGAAGAATGGCTTTTCATATGGGACTTTATCAAGATGCAATATGCCTTATGGCTTGTGGTGTCATTTTAAAGAAGTTGGTCAGGCAGGACATTGCACTTTGGAATCCATGTTGAGTTCTATTTAACTTATTCTTATACAGATAATCAAATTTACATGATAATTGATTTCATTACCTTCTATGAAATAAGATTAATGGATCAGCAGTTAAGTGTTGATCTGATTATCTTCAACAACTATAAGCAGAGCTTTGTATTTCTGATCTATTGCAAATAGTGTCCCAGGACTGTCTTGTTTGTCAATGTCTCAAATTTACTTCCTAATATTGGTTAGAGCTCTAGAGTAAGTATCACCTACTCTTAAGTATTGAATGGTTTTGAATCTTTTTATCCTGTTTAGTTAGAACTTACATCTCGTCATATTAAAGTCAGTATTTTTGATTGAATTATCTCTGGCATAAGTATGTCTCATCTTCTCAATGCTAGCAGGAAATGAGCATTGAGAATGTTTGCTATCGTGTGCAAATCTTTGTTTCTAGTACATTAGTATTCTTTTTATAGTTCTTGTGCTCCCCAACTGTAGTGCACAAGTGATAAATCTGTGGAACTGGTTTCATAAAGTGGAGAAAGCACACAGACGCTTATTCAGCTGTAAATTGTATTTCCTATGGAAAGTATTTTTGGATACAGTAATTAGCGGTGGTATATGGCAAGTATAATGTGCTTGGATGGAACAGATGACTAAATTTAATGTTTCCAAAGCTTTCCACCATTGAGCTATTTTATTTGCATCATGTTCAGGACTGATTGATAAAGATTAAATAGTTAACAAGCTCATTATCAATTTAACACTAAATTATCAGAATGTTGTTCGTCCATTGTCATTGATGAGGACCTTGACACCATTAGTCATTTTGGGGCTGGTTGCAGTATGTCCAAAGATGACTGATCAGGCCAATTCGGGCATGAAATGTCGTGGCACACACAGGACACTGTAGTTGTTGTGCTGATGGCTCTGGGTTTGCGCAGCTCTCGCTTAACTTGTGCTTCAGCAGTACACCTTGCTTCGTAAGCTTGACGGCCTTTGTGGATGAGGCAGCGTCAGGTAGGGTGGTTTTGTGCCAGCGTTTCCAGGGTGGTCGTGTCTATGTCAAGTGACTTAAGAGAGGCCTTGAGTATGCCATTTGAAATGTTTATTCTGGCCTCCATCTGAGCATCTTCCAGCAGAGTTCCCCAAAAACGAGCTGTTTGGGTATGCACTTGTCTGACATACAAATGACATGACCTGCCCACCGGGTCTGTGCTCTCATCAGCAATGTGTAGACTTATGGTAGACTTGCTCTAGAGCGAATTTCAGTGTCTGGTACTTTGTCTTGCCATCTGATAGGTAATATTCTGCGAAGACAAGTCATGTGGAAATGATTGAGCTGCCTTGCATGCCTTTGATACACAATCCACGTTTCACAGGTTATACATGAGGATAGTGGGTATCATGGTGCTGTAGATCTTCAGTTTTGTTGCTGGACTAATTCTTCGATGTTCCCATACAGCTGGGCGCAGTCTACCAAAAGCAGAACTTGCCTTTGCTATTCTGCAGTTAACGTCTGTATCAGTAGTCACTGCTTGGGAGGGTGCTGCCAAGATAAGTGAACTGGTTCACTGCGTGTAGTTTCTGCCCCTTGATTGTGATTGAGTTCTGTGTATGGTGCATGACTTTGATTTTTTTTTAATATTGATAGTGAGTCCAAAGTTGTCACAAGCTGTGGAAAATTTGTCCATACTGATTTGCATCTCTGACTCTGAGCCAGTAAACTCAGTAAAGTTTTGCAACACCAATTTTAAATCCAACCAATTTATTTGATAGTAAATCCGCAAGCTTTCGACACTATGTTGTGCCTTCGTCAGGCAAATGCAGTGTTCTGATCTGCAGAGGCACTCATATCCACACAGACAGTTACAGATTGCTGATTAGAAAGCGAATCCTTACATCTAACCTGCTATTCAAGTGTTAAAGTGGCTAACAATGTGTGTGAAGGGAATCCTGAGCATTGGTTAGAGAATTGTGTATTTTCTCCACACAGCACAGTAAGTGAGGTTTTTTGCTAATCCAGGCAAGTTACGGGGGTTACAGATAGTGTGACATGAAGCCAAGATCCCTGTTAAGACCGTCCTCATGTGTGCGGAACTTGGTTATCAGTCTCTGCTCAGCAACTCTGCGCTGTCGTGTGTCACGAAGGCCCCCTTGAAGAACATTTACCCGCAGGTCGGAGGCCGAATGCCCATGACTGCTGAAGTGTTCGCCCACAGGAAGGGAACTGTTTTGCCTGGTGATTGTTGAGCGATGCTCATTCATCCGCTGTCGTAGTGTCTGCATGGTCTCCCCAATGTACCATGCTTCGGGACATCCTTTCTTGCAACGTATTAGGTAGACAACGTTGGCCGAGTTGCAAGAGTATGTACCGTGTACCTGGTGAATGGTATCCTCACGTTTGATGATGTCGTCCATGTCTATGATCTGGCATGTCTTGCAGAGGTTGCTGTGGCAGGGTTGTGTGGTATTGTGGTCACTGTTCTCCTGAAGGTTGGGTAGTTTGCTGCGAACAATGATCTGTTTAAGGTTGTGCGGTTGTCTGAAAGCAAGAAGTGGGGGGGTGGGGATGGCCCTAGCGAGATGTTCATCGTCATCGATGACATGTTGAAGACTCCGGAGAAGATGTCGTAGCTTCTCTGCTCCGGGGAAGTACTGGACAACAAAGGGTACTCTGTCCACCTTGTCCCGTGTTCGTCTTCTGAGGAGGTCAGTGCGGTTTATCGCTGTGGCACGTTGGAACTGTCGATTGATGAGTCGAGCGCCATATCCTGTTCTCACGAGGGCATCCTTCAGCGTCTGGAGGTGTCTGTCACAATCCTCCTCATCTGAGCAAATTCTGTGTATACGGAGGGCTTGTCCATAGGGAATGGCTTCTTTAACGTGTCTAGGGTGGAAGCTGAAGAAGTGGAGCATTGTGAGGTTGTCTGTCGGTTTGCGGTACAGTGAGGTGTATGCTAGCACGAGGGGACACAGCTTTAAATTAAGGGGTGATAGTTATAGGACGGATATCAGAGGTAGGTTCTTTACCCAAAGGGTGGTTCGGGAGTGGAATGCCCTGCCTGCAGCAGTTGTAGATGCGCCAAGTTTGGTGGCGTTTAAGAGGTTAGTTGATAAGTATATGGAAGAGAAGGGAATGGTTTAGTTTGGAGGGGCATTGCTTTTTATATTGGTCGGCGGCAACATCGAAGGCCGAAGGGCTGTTCTGTGCTGTAATGTTCTATGTGTCTGGATGAAAAGCTGATTGTTGAAGGTGAAGACATTGTGGTCCAAGATGAAGCGGATGAGTTGTAAAATTGCATCCGGAAACTGACAGTTGTTGGCATTGAGTACTGAGGCAGTTGCAGCAATACCATCATCGTGGGGGATGTTGGTGTAGAGCGCCGAGACATCCATTGTGACGAGGAGTGTCCCTGGTTCAACTGCTTCATGCGTGCTGAGTTTCTGTAGGAAGTCCGTAGTGTCAAGACAAAAGCTGGGGGTTCTTTGTACAATGGGTTTCAGGATGCTTTCGATATAGCCGGAGAGGTTCTCACACAAGGGTCCCATTGCCCAATATGATGGGACGGCCGGGTATGTTTGCCTTGTGTATCTTTGGGAGGCAGTAGAGATCTCCAATGCGGGGAGTATGTGGAATGAGAGTCCGGAGGGTGTTCTGAAGGTTTTGATTAGAGTGTTGAGTTGACGAGTGTGTTCTTTGGTCAGATCTGCTGGTAACTGTCTGTGGTGTTTCACATTGTTTAGTTGTCGGTACACTTCTTCACAGTAGTCCATTCTGTTCAGTGACGGTGGCGCCTCCTTTGTCTGCTGGTTTGATGACAATGTTGTGGTTGGTCTTAAGACACGGATGGCCTTGCTTTGTGCTTGGGTGATGTTCGGGACTGTCTTGTAAGTGCGGTTGATGAATCTGGTGTTCACGCACCTCCTGATGGCTTGGGCATACATGTCCATTCGGGGGCAGCGGCCTTCCGGAGGAGTCCAATTGGATTCATTCCTCTTCGGTTGCTGCACTGCGGATCCCTCTGTCGGCTGTTCTGGTTCATTAGCTATCTCATTGAGTCTGCTATTGGCCTCTTGGGGTTTGTGGAAGAACTCACGCAGCCTCATTCGCCTGATGAATTCCTCTGTGTCCACTGCAAGACTGATGGGGTCCATTTTGGTGGTGGGACAGAAATTGAGCCCTCAGCTGAAAACTTCGATTTCGTCTGATTGAAGTGTGTAGTCTGACAGGTTAACAATGGACCTCCCTGCGGTAGTGTTGTTTTCTACTGTGGTGCCAAGGGAGGCTTGGTTGTTGCCGGTGGCGATGCCGAGTTTTTCAAGTTTCCTGTTCTTGGTGTGCATGTAAACGGACACACCAAGAACAGGAAACTTGAAAAACCCGGTATCGCGACCGGCAACAACCAAGCCTCCCTTGGCACTTGCAGCAGACACAGAAATTCATCAGGCGAATGAGGCTGCGTGAGTTCTTCCACAAACCCCAAGAGGCCAATAGCAGACTCAATGAGATAGCTAATGAACCAGAACAGCTGACAGAGGGATCCGCAGTGCAGCAACCGAAGAGGAATGAATCCAATTGGACTCCTCCGGAAGGCCGCTGCCCCCGACTGGACATGTATGCCCAAGCCATCAGGAGGTGCGTGAACACCAGATTCATCAACCGCACTTACAAGACAGTCCCGAACATCACCCAAGCACAAAGCAAGGCCATCCGTGCTCTTAAGACCAACTGCAACATTGTCATCAAACCAGCAGACAAAGGAGGCGCCACCGTCATACTGAACAGAACGGACTACTGTGAAGAAGTGTACCGACAACTAAAAAATGTGAAACACCACAGACAGTTACCAGCGGATCCGACCAAAGAACACACTCGTCAACTCAACACTCTGATCAAAACCTTTGATCTGGACCTTCAGAACACCCTCCGGACTCTCATTCCACATACTCCCCGCATTGGAGATCTCTACTGCCTCCCGAAGATACACAAGGCAAATATACCCGGCCGTTCCATCGTATCGGGCAATGGGACCCTGTGTGAGAACCTCTCTGGCTATATCGAGGGCATCCTGAAACCCATTGTACAAAGAACCCCCAGCTTTTGTCTTGACACTACGGACTTCCTACAGAAACTCAGCACGCGTGAAGCAGTTGAACCAGGGACACTCCTTGTCACAATGGATGTCTCAGCGCTCTACACTGACATCCCCCAAGACGATGGTATTGCTGCAACTGCCTCAGTACTCAATGCCAACAACTGTCAGTTTCCGGATGCAATTTTACAACTCATCCGCTTCATCTTGGACCACAATCAGCTTTTCATCCAGACACATGGAACAGCCATGGGGACCAAATTTGCACCTCAGTATGCCAACATCTTCATGCACAGGTTCGAACAAGACTTCTTCACTACACAGAGATCTTCAACCAAGGTTATATACTAGATACATTGATGACATCTTTTTCCTTTGGACTCATGGTGAACAATCATTGAAACAACTGTATGATGATATCAACAAGTTCCATCCCACCATCAGACTCACCATGGACTATTCTCCAGAATCAGTTGCATTCTTGGACACACGCATCTCCATCAAGGACGGTCACCTCAGCACCTCACTGTACCGCAAACCGACAGACAACCTCACAATGCTCCACTTCTCCAGCTTCCACCCTAGACACGTTAAAGAAGCCATTCCCTATGGACAAGCCCTCCGTATACACAGAATTTGCTCAGATGAGGAGGATCGTGACAGACACCTCCAGACGCTGAAGGATGCCCTCGTGAGAACAGGATATGGCGCTCGACTCATCGATCGACAGTTCCAACGTGCCACAGCGATAAACCGCACTGACCTCCTCAGAAGACGAACACGGGACACGGTGGACAGAGTACCCTTTGTTGTCCAGTACTTCCCCGGAGCGGAGAAGCTACGACATCTTCTCCGGAGTCTTCAACATATCATTGATGACGATGAACATCTCGCTAGGGCCATCCCCACCCCCCCACTTCTGGCTTTCAGACAACCGCACAACCTCAAACAGATCATTGTTCGCAGCAAACTACCCAACCTTCAGGAGAACAGTGACCACAATACCACACAACCCTGCCACAGCAACCTCTGCAAGACATGCCAGATCATAGACATGGACGACATCATCAAACGTGAGGATACCATTCACCAGGTACACGGTACATACTCTTGCAACTCGGCCAACGTTGTCTACCTAATACGTTGCAAGAAAGGATGTCCCGAAGCATGGTACATTGGGGAGACCATGCAGACACTACGACAGCGGATGAATGAGCATCGCTCAACAATCACCAGGCAAAACAGTTCCCTTCCTGTGGGCGAACACTTCAGCAGTCATGGGCATTCGGCCTCCGACCTGCGGGTAAATGTTCTTCAAGGGGGCCTTCGTGACACACAGCGCGGAGTTGCTGAGCAGAGACTGATAGCCAAGTTCCGCACACATGAGGACGGTCTTAACAGGGACCTTGGCTTCATGTCACACTATCTGTAACCCCCATAACTTGCCTGGATCAGCAAAAAACCTCACTTACTGTGCTGTGTGGAGAAAATACACAATTCTCTAACCAATGCTCAGGATTCCCTTCACACACATTGTTAGCCACTTTAACACTTGAATAGCAGGTTAGATGTAAGGATTCGCTTTCTAATCAGCAATCTGTAACTGTCTGTGTGGATATGAGTGCCTCTGCAGATCAGAACACTGCATTTGCCTGACAAAGGCACAACATAGTGTCGAAAGCTTGCGGATTTACTATCAAATAAATTGGTTGGATTTAAAATTGGTGTTGCAAAACTTTACTGAGTTTACCCCAGTCCAACGCCAATATCTCTACATCTGAGCCAGTATACAGGGTGCAGTCATCAGCAAAGAGGAAATCTCTGAGAAGTCTTTTTCACTTTGGTAATAGCTTGAAGTCTCCTCCGGTTGAAGAGCTTCCCATCCACTCTGTACTTGAAGCTGATTCCAGCAACACTGTCCTGGAAGGCATCATTCAGCATAGCAGAACACACCATGCTGAACAGCGTGGTTGCGAACACAGTGCCCTGTTTAAATCATCAAATTGATAAAAGATAAACTACATGATCTTAGCCTTTTTGCATCCATTAATTTTTTTCCTGTGATCTAAGTGTCAAAGCGTTGGAAGAACATCCTTATTGTTATGCTTTACTCCTGCAGTTATATTTTGCTTTTTAAGCTCCCTCCGTACACTTCTTTTGACTTATGTCTGCAGGTTCTTCAATTTTAGTGAACCCCTTTCTCTTCCTGCAGAACTTACAACATTCGCGTGGAATTGAAGTGATTAGCCATTTGATGCTGACCTCTATGAAATTCACATCTTCCATATGAAATTTTAGAACACCATGATACTGAGTATTGATTTTATAATTGTCACTTTTCCTGATGTCCTTTTATAGTTGTCGGTTGTCTAAATGTTTTACCCTCCCTGGAAAATATAGATATAGATGTAGAACATTACAGCACAGAACAGGCCCTTCGGCCTTCGATGTTGTGCCGACCAAAATAAAAAGCAATGCCCCTCCAAACTAAACCATTCCCTTCTCTTCCATATACTTATCAATTAACCTCTTAAACGCCACCAAACTTGGCGCATCTACAACAGCTGCAGGCAGGGCATTCCACTCCCTAATCACTCTTTGAGTAAAGAACCTACCTCTGATATCCGTCCTATAACTCATACCCCTTAATTTAAAGCTGTGTCCCCTCGTGCTAGCTTTCTCCATCCTAGGAAAAAGGCTATCACTGTCCACCCTATCTAAACCTCTAATCATCTTATATGCTTCAATAAGATCCCCTCTTAGCCGCCTCCTTTCTAACGAAAACAACCTCAAATCCTTCAACCTCTCTTCATATATATTACATTATTTTAAGTTGTCACTGATCCATTTATAAATTATGGTGATAGGTTCATTTTATGAGTATTAATTACTGCAGAGTGAAAGGTTTTTGCAAAATGAGGCCTTATAATTGTAATTTTGAATGAATAAATCTGACCCCATTACTCAATTAGACTTGATGTCTCGGTACTATTCATTTATGATGTACTGTTGCTGTCAGTGCCAATTTTGAGGAACTGTGGTACTGAGATTCAAAAACATAGATTGCTATGCAAAATGTGACAGAAGATAAACGTATACTGATTGAATCTTTAGGTTTGATATTTGCCTCGACTATTTAACTAGAATTGCTGGTCAGTGTGGAGATTTTGTAGATAATGCGTTTAAAATAATTTTCTCTGTAAAGGATGGTAACTTTTAATTTAATTGAGCCTAGTAAGGTTTGGTTTCCTGAATATAAATCCTGTCACGAAGCCTAGGTATTATGTTATCACCATGAAAAATAATTAAGTTAGTATGTTTTTATGATACTCTTAATTCATTAGTTGAAATTTTTACTATCGGCAACAGTCTTTTGCACCATTATCTTGTCTGGAGTTGTATTGTTTAGCCTGATATTTGCAAATTGTTTGTTGTTTTCATAATTCATAATAGTGCAATAAAGTTGATTGCCAACATTGTTTCAGTGAAGTCCAAGTTGAAAAACCTACAGTGCACAAAAATTTCACACATTTTCTGTTGTTTTACTGAGTGATGTTGTATTCAGTGAATATTCTAATTTGTTAATGTGGTTTGGAAAATGCACCAAATAATTCTGTTCAGAATATTCAACATATATATGAGACAATAGATGAGCTAAAAGGGAGTTATTGAGTTGGCAGTCTCGATGATGGCCTTGACCATGAAACTGGAGTGCCAACAGAACAATTACTATACTGTCTAATATTTTGCTAATTGCCAAATGCTGCTTTTTCATTCATTCATTCATGCGATGGGGGTGCTGTTTGCTAGTCAATAACTTATTACTCATCCTTAATTATCCTTAAACTGCCATCTTCAATCTTGCAGTTCATGTATTGTAAGCGCATCTGGACTTTGACTCTGTCACAGTGAAAAAACAGCAATATGTTTGAGTTCAGGACGGTGAGTGACTTGGACAGGAACATCCAGATATTGGTGAGTGCTGTCCTTGTCCTAATCTAGATATTAGTGATCGTGGGTTTGGATGAGTTCCTGTGGAGCACCTTAGAGATGGTGAACACTGCTGCCATTGTCCATTGTGGTAGAGGGAGTAAATATTTGTGGATAGGATGCTCGTCAAGCAGGCTGCTTTGTTCTAGATGGTGTGAAGTTTCTTGAGTATTGTTGGAGCTGCACTCATCCAGGCAAGTGGAGAGTATTCCATCACACTCCTGACTTGGGTTTTGTAAATGGTGCAAACTTTGGGAGTCAGAAGAGTGTTATTTGGTGCAGGATTCTTAGTATCTGACCTACTTTTGTAGCCACAATATTTGTATAGGTAGTCCAGGTAAATTTCTGGTCAATGGTAACTTCCAGGATGTTGATAATTGGTGATAATGGCATTGAATGTCATGTGGTGATGGTTAGGTTCTCTCTTGTTGGAGATGATTACTGCCTGGCACTTGGTGGGAATAGAACATAGAACATTACAGCGCAGAACAGGCCCTTCGGCCCTCGATGTTGCACCGACCAATTAAGAAAAAGCAATGACCCTCTAACCTAAACCATTCCCTTTTCATCCATAAACCTATCCATGGAACTCTTAAACGCCCCCAAACTTGGCGCATCTACAACTGCAGCAGGCAGGGCATTCCATACCCTTATCACCCTCTGGGTAAAGAACCTACCTCTGACATCCGTCCTATAACTGCCACCCCTTAATTTAAAGCTATACCCCCTTGTGCTAGCTTTCTCCATCTGAGGAAAAAGGCTATCACTGTCCACCCTATCTAAACCTCTAATCATCTTATATGTTTCAATAAGGTCTCCTCTTAGCCGCCTTCTTTCTAACGAAAACAACCTCAAATCCCTCAGCCTCTCCTCATGGTATTTGCCACTTGTCAACCTGGATATTGGTAAACTGGCTTACCTGGATATTGTCCAGGTCTTGCTGCATTGGACAAATTTGAGAATTCACAAATGACTTTTTATTAATTATGGGGATGTAGTTTTGCTGGCTAAGCCAACATTTATTGCACATGCTTATTTGCCCTTGCGAAGGTGATTATGAGCTTTTTTTTGAACCGCTGAAGTCCGTGTGAAGTAGGTATACCTATGGAGCTTTTAGGGAGGAAGTTCCAGGATTTTGACCCACTGACAGTGAAGGAATATATTTCTAAGTCAGAATGTAAGTGGTTTGGAGAGGAATTTGTACCTGAGGGTGTTCCCATGTGTCTGTTGCTCTTGTCCTTCAAGATGGTAATAGTCGTGGGTTTGGAAGGTGCAGAATATTATGCAATCATAACGAACATCCCAACATCTGATCTTCTGGTGGAATGGAAATTATTGATGAAACAAATGGTTGGGCCTACCCTGAAGAACTCTGTAATGATGTGGTACTGTTAAGATTGACTTCCAACAATCACAGCCATCTTATTTTCTGCTAGATATGACTGAAACCAATGGAGGGTTTTCCTCTGATTCCCTAGGACTCCTTGACATCACATTATCAAATGCTACTTGATGTTGAGGGCAATCTCTCTCTCTCTCGTACACACACACACACACACACACACACACACACACACACACACACACACACACACACACACACACACACACACCCCTCCCAACCTTTATCTGTGTTTGAACTAAGGCTTTAATGAAGTCAGATGTTCAATAGCCATGATGTAACAATAACTGAACATCAGTGAGCAGGATACATAGGCATAGGACATCCCCATCCAGAGTACATTCTGTACTGACCATTGATGTTCATCATGGTGGAGTATTGATTTATCAGTCAAGGAGAGGGATGCTTTGTGGTAATCAGCAGGAGATTGCTGTGCCCATATTTGACCTGATCCTATGAGATTTTGTGGGATCCAGAGATGACATTGAAGGCTCCCAGAGAAACTGCCTCCCAACTCTGTACCATTGTGCTGCCGCCACTTCTGGTGGAACAGGATATACCCACTGATGGTGTATCTGAGACATTATCTGTAAGTTATGATTCTGAGAGTATCATTATGTCAGGCTGATGCTTGACTGGTCTGTTAGACAACTATCCCAATTTTGGCACAAACCTCCAGATGTTAGTAAGGAGAACTTTGCAGAGTCAGCAAGGCTGAGTTTGCTATTGATGGTCTGTCTGGCTTCATTCCTTTGAGACTTAGTGATTTTCTGAATTACTAGGCCATTTCAAAGGGTATTTAAGAGTCACCCACATTGTTGTGAATTTGGAGTCACATGTAGGCCAAACCAACAAAGGATCACAGATTTCCCTCTTAAAAAAAACATTAGTGAACAAGATGAGTTTTTAATGACAATGATTGTCATTGGTAGACTTTAATTCCAGCTTTTTATTGAATTGAAATTGAAGGGATTTAGACCTTGGTTCCCAGAGTATTGGTCTCTGGATTACCAGTCCAATGACTATCACTACTACATAATTGTCTTCCCATATGCTACAAGAGTGAAGCAGTGTTCAAGTTGTTGGCCTTCTGCAAGCTATATTTTCACTCAGTGAACTGAGCACTTTGGAAATTAGTCAATTTATCAAATTAAACCAAAAAATAAGTACCAAGGTAAAATTGGCAATTTTGTTTTCAATGAAATGGAAGAACTAGAAAGCTTAAAAGATTAAAATACGATTAATTGTTAGGATTAGGAAGTGTTTAACTTTGTGTTCTGAGATCTTTTGAAGAAGGTGATGGCAGTACGATTTGTATACATTGACTACTGAGAATCATTGGACAACACAGGTAGCGGGAAATTACATCAGACTGATGTCTTTATTTAAAAAGGATAACAATTCAGACACAGATTTTTCATTTTCAAATGTGTAAAATCATTTAATTGATTTTAAAAAGCAATTTTGAACATTATTTGTACCTAACAAATAGCATTCAGCATTTTTAGAAAGGGAAGATCCTGTCAGACTAACTTTGATTTCTTTGAAGAAATTACAGCACACATGCATTGCAGTGCACTTAAAAAGTATTTTGCCAATAAATCATTGTGTGGAATTTTAATCATTGCTGCAGTTTTAAAATAAAATGTTATTACTTTTGATCTCTTATCACCTCTTTTGTCTTGATTCCTTTCCCTCCCTCTATTTCATTTTCAGTGCATGATTTGACTTTGAATTGAACAATAGTCTAACTGGCACTTCCTTTTTGAGACTTGGCATTGCTTTTTAATGATGTTTCAGTTTGAAGAGATAAGATGACATACAAAGCACTTTCCCATGTCAAAATGGCTTTTGGCATGTAGTAAGTTGCAGTACAAATTCTCAATTCTGCGTGTATGCCGTTTGTTCGCCGCTGTGAGCGAAGTCCAGCAAAGTTTTATATAAAATGATACATTTTCCGACTAACCATGATGGATATCATAAAAGAGCTGCTGGCTTTATATTTTAGAAAATTGCCATGATTTCTTCTGTTGTACTAAAATTTCTGTGTGCTTCATAAATAAATATAAAGAAACAAAGATTTTTTATACAGAATAATGGAGCCTGAGTTGACCTCTATAAATTGACATTTTATTTAACAGCAGTGTGACTTTGCAGTCTTAAAGAACCCACGCCTTGCGCACTTTTGCAGCAAAGTAATCATTTGTTCATTTTCACCATAGCCTTAGTGGAGCCATTGGCATTCTCTGTCTTTTTCTATGCCTTCTTCAAGCCTTCTTGCTGCACATTTCAGTGCTGTTTATCCATCAGGTTTTTCTTCTATCTTTTCTGTTCTACTCTCAATTTCTGCTTCATTTGTTGCTACGGCTGTTGGGTTTTTGTTTCCAAAACTGTATTTGACTATCTTTCTATCTCTAACTGTATTTTGCAGTTCTTTTGGTTTCTGAACTTGTACTCTTGATCAAACCTAATCTTTTGTTTTTCTGTCTGTCTCACTAATTCTGAGCATCCTCTGACATAGCCACATTTGAAAAGCTGTTATAGTCCTTTCTCCCTTCAGAGTCCAACCCTTGCATCCGTTAAATACCACACTCGCACCAGTGACTGTATTAGATGTTTTTTCAGCTTCATGCTAATGCTTTTAGATTACTAGATGCTACAAGGATAATATGATTTTAAATACTGAAATATATCTATTCTTAGCATATATTTTGAGCTGTTGTGAAATGTGTGTGTGTGGTTCTTCACTGAATTATAATTTGTATGTTTTTAAAGGTCCACATTAATGATAGGATTTATTCAGACTATTCATTGGTGAATATTGTAGAAACTAGTGAGTTTTTTGATTAATTGCTTCTGAGTCAAAAACAAATCACTTGCAATGTGCAAGGAACTGGAGAAAAATTGTTGGAGGTCATGTGCATAATTAGCCAAAAATAACTATAAAGGATTTTTTTGAATACGTAATAAGAAATGGAAGGGAGGCCGTGTGGAATGAACTGTGAAATTGAGCTGATCTGCGCTCTGAGTAAGATATGGATCTATGTTCTATAGAGTTTTGATTAAACTGCTTTTTTCAGAGAAAATTAAAGCAATTTTACTTGTTTAATTGTAATAGATCAATATCATCTCTATTAAGAACATTTCATAATTCTTTATCAAACTGAATTAGGAACAGGATTAATCCATTCAGTCTTTTGAGATTCAGCAGCCCTGTGAGGCAGAAAATTCCAAAAATTCACGATCCTCTGTAAAGAAATTTCTCTTCGTCTCAGTCCTAAGTGGCTTACCTCTCATTTTGAAGTTTTGCCACTGATTTCAGACTCCTCAACCAAGGGAAACTTGCATATACCTTGTCTAATCCTTTAAGTATTTTGTACATTTCAGTGGGATTATTGTTACTCTTTGAAATGCTATAAAATACAGGCTTAGGTTGCCCAATCTCTCATCATAAGACAGTTCCACCATTGCCAGAACTAATCTAGTGAATCTTCATTGCACTCCCTTCCCAGTAAAACGAAAAAGATAGCCTTTAACTTCAGGAAGCATAGTAGAGAACATGCCCTTGTCGACATAGATGGTAATGAAGTGAAAATGGTCATGAGCTTCAAGCTCCAACAACTTGTCCTGGTCCCTCTACACTAACAGTGTAGTTAAGAAAGCCCACCAATATCACCGGTCTCTCAGAAGGCTAAGGAAATGCAACATGTTTGCTGTGACTCCAATTTTTATGGATGCACCACAGAAAGCATCTTTTCTGAATATATCAGTTTGATATGGCTCCTATTCTGACCAAGACAGCAAGAAACTACAAAGAGTTGTAAATGTAGCCCAGTCCTTCATGCAACCCAGCAACCATCCATTGACTTTGTCTATACTTCCTGCTGCTTTGGCAAAGCAGCTAGCATAACTAAGGACCCCAGGTCATAATCTCTTCCACCTTCTTCCATCAGGAAAAAGATATGAATGTCTGAGGTCACATGCCAACTGACTCACAATAGCTTCTTTCTTGCTGCCATCATACTTTTGAATGGATCTACCATATTTAAGTTCCTCTTTCTCTGTACAGCCTAGCTATGACTGTAACATTATATTCTGCAGCCTCTCCTTTCCGCATTTCCTATGCACTCTGAGTCATAGAGGTTTATATCGTGGAAACAGGTCCTTCAGCCTAACTTGTCCATGCTGACCTTTTTTTTTTAAAACCCTTAAGCTAGGTCCAATTGCCCCTGTTGGCTCATATCCCTCTGTACATATCTTACCCATGTAACTGTCTAAATGCATATTAAAAGACCACCTCTACTCTGGCAGCCTGTTCCAGACACACACCTCTGTGTGTGTGTGGAAAAAATTGCTCTCTGGACCCTTTTGTACCTGTTCCCTCTCTCCTTAACCGTATGCCCTCAAGTTTTAGACTCCCTGACCTTTGAGAGAAGATATTGACTATCTAGCTGGTCTATGCCCCTCATTATTTTATAGACCACTAAGATACTCCTAAGCCTCCTACATTCCAGAGGAAAAAGATCCCAGTCTATCCAGCTTCTCCTTGTAACTCAAATCAAGTGCCAGTAGCATTCTAGTAAATCTTTTCTGCACTCTGTCTAGTTTAATATTCTTTCTACAATAGGGTGACCAGAACTGAATTCCAAGTGTGACTGTACCAATATGTTGTGCAACTTCAAGATGTCCCAACTCCTGTATTCAATGTTCTGACCAATGAAACCAAGCATGCTGAATGTGCCTTCACCTTGTCCACCTATGACTCCACTTTGAAGGAGCAATGAATCTGTATTCCAAGATCTCTTTGTTCTACAAAAGCTCCCCAACACCCTACCATTAATTAAGTCTGCTCTGATTGATCTACCAAAATGCATTGCTTCGCATTTATCAAAATTAAACTCATCTACCAGTCATCAGCCCAGTAGCCCAATTGAACAAGATCTTGTTGCAATCCTAGATAACCTATGCCATCAATCTTGCTGTCATCTGCAAACTTACTAACCATGTCTCCTAAATTCTCATCTTAATCATTAATATAAATGACAAATAATATTGGACCCAGCATCAGTCCCTGAGGCATACTGCTATGGATAGATAGTATATTTGTCTGTATAGCGCACAAGAAACAGTACTTTTCTTTGTATGCCAATACATGTGACAATAATAAATAAAACACATATTTCTTCCTATCCCATGTGCTGTTATTTTGTTAATCTCCTGTGGGAGAACTTTATCAAAACCTTTCTGAAAATTCAAATATACTATCTTCATCGACTCTCATTTATCAGTTTTTTGTTAGTAACATGTTCAAAAAACTCGAAGTTCTTCAAGCATGTAAATCCATGCTGACTATGCCCAATCAGATCACAACTTCCTAACTGTGCATTTATCACAACATTTATAATAGATTCTAGTATTTTCACTACTACAGATGGACTGCGCACCTATTTGCCTGACGTGTTTTCTCTCTCCCCCCTTTAAATAGTGGGGTGACATTTGCTACCTTTCAATCTTCAGGAATTATTCCAGGAGCTATAGAATTTTGGAAAATGATCACAGTGCATTTAGTTCTGTATAGTAACTTCTTTCAACACTCTGGAGTGCATAATATCAAGCCCTGGGAACTTAACTTTCAGTCCATTAATTTTTCCAATGCAACCTTCTTTCTTATATTAATTTCCTTCATTGTTCTATGTTCTAAGTCCTTTGGATCTCTGTATCTGGGAGATTTCCTGTATTTTCCTTAGTGAAAAGAAACACAAAGCAATTAGTTAGCTTCTATACCAGGTCTCTATTCCCCAATTATTTAAACTGCCTATAATAGACCCACACTGATGCTATACTTCTGAGCAGGTGGTCATAAAATCATTTGACATGCTCAACCATACAACATAAATCCATTAAATCTTTATCCACTGTTTTTATTATTGGTATGAAATGAATAAATTTTTCCACATCCGGACAAGAGCATGAAACAGCACCAATAGAATATTGATGTAATGGAGGAAGATTCATGGAAGGAGGCCTGAGTAGCACTTGAACAAGAAATTTTCTACACAGCCCACAAATGACAGTCATAACTGGGATCCAGGCTATCCGTAACCTCAACTTTTCTTTGCAGAAAGTGAGACAAGAATAATTGAGTGAGAACAAGTTCAGCTGGGCTAAGGAGAGTAGACCACCCTAGTGTGAAATGGAACTGTAGAGCGATTGGACATCTATACTGCAGATGTTAAGGCCGGAGAACTGGAAATCATTGGTATGACATAGCAAATGCAAGTGGGAAAACTGAGGTTGGAAGCTATGGAGCAGATTAAGTCGATCATGATCCTGGAAACAATGGCATGATAGATGTTCAGTGGTGTGATATTGGTCTGGGGGAAATAGGAAAATGTGTCAGAGGGTGGGCAACTCGGCCTTTGGAAGGCAGAGATCAGTATGCGAGATAACAGCAACACCTATTTATTCAGCAGAAGGCTGAATGTTTTTTAAGTGAAAAGAATAAGGTGAATTAGTGATGCTAGAAATTGGAGGAACTAGGCTTGTAGCAGAGAATTGGTTTCATTTTCATTTTAAACAAAGGACAGTTGCAACCTAGAACTGGTAGAAACAAGAGGCTCTCTCTCACTCTCCAGATATTTTCTCAGAGCTCCATGACTATTAGAACAAAGAAAATTATAAAGGAACAAACATGCACCAACCATGCTGCCCAACTGAACTAAAATCCCAAAAAGTATTAACAAAGGTTAAAGTTTTGCTAACTGTTTAAAATGGATTTTAAGCATATAAGAGAAATATTGCTTGATTGGAACTGATATAGTGAGAAGTTAGAACTTAGAATTGTTTCCTTTCACTGTAATTATCGTTTAACTGTTAAGGGTTAAGCTAATTTGTTTGGTATTGTTAAAGTACGTTATATGAAATTTGTTTTGATAAAAGCTTCCTAGTTTGTCAATAGAATCCTGGCTGGAGCGAAACATCCTATTCTCGCATTTATGCCAAAATAGAAAAATTATTGGGGTCTAGTTTGGCTTCCCTTGGGGTTTTGATCTGGCATCCACAGGATGGGAATGGGAGGACGGGGGGTTGTGGTAACTGGAAAGTATCAGTTTAGTATTATGTAACAGCCCCAAGTCTCTGACACTGCGGTCAGTGTTGGGATATTTTTGGAGGAATCCAGGCATCTGAAAACTGCTCCATAGGACGTTTGAAGTTCTCAGTAATTACTATATGTGCACTGGTCGTGACTTTTAAAGGGACCTGAAGTGCACAAGTGTCAAATATCTCAGCAATCACAGCTGTTGGCATTGGAAGATCTGTGAGTATGTTTTTCTGTCTGTCTATCTTGCTCTAGCACTCTCCCATCTGTGTGCTTTTTTTTTCAATCTTAAAACCAGGCTAATTTTTTATTTGCTTATGTGCTGATTTCATATAGTTACCACTTGCCAAATTTATATAGACCTTTATTATTACAAGTGGGATGAGAAACTACATTTTAATTTGTTAAAGAATAAGTAATTTTCAAAACATTATGACTTGGTTAAAATTTATTGTATTATTGACGTAGTAACATACATTTGCCAATAACTATTTCAAATAATTAGTGGTGAATTTGGGATCTAGTTATGAATTAGCAAGTAGGTGCTAATTGTTCCTAAGTTGCTCCAAGTTGCACCAATGTTTCACAAATGATTGGAGGGAAGGAAACAAAAATATTTTGCCAAACAGTGTTAGGAAATATTCCAAGATGACACATTTTGCACTTAGGTAACATATTATATCTGTCTGTGATTGTACATTAACTGTTGAATTGTTTGGATGTTCACTGGATAAGAGTCACTTAGTTGCATTAAAGGTTGATATTTTTGGTGAATTTTTAATCTCATTGCAGAAGAAATATCTGGGAATCATCTTTAGCAGCTTTGGTCATTGTGTTTTTATGTTAAAATACAACTGGTGCGATATAAGTGATTCTTCTATCTATTTGTATTGTTAGTATTTATGATGCAGCTTTTGACCTGGCAGGGCCTGTGACTTATTTTGGTTTTGTTAACTACTGCCTGATTTTCTCTTCTAACTCTGGCCTGCTAAACATTTGATTGAGAGTTTCTGTTTTTGATGCAATCGATGATGCAAGAGCACATTGTGCTGGTTTTTAGAAGTGATTATCTTGTTCATATTTCTACTTAAACTCATTTTCATATGCTGCACTTCAGAATGTAATTTAAACAAATAGTTTTACGTTAAAAATATTCATTGACATATTTCAATGGCAAGCTTATTTTGCAGCTTTATTAGCACAGCTGAAAGTCCATTTTTACAAAACAAAACTATAATTGATGTCTAGTTCATTATCTGAGTAGCCTGCATTTAGATAACTGAAAATAGTTTTAACAAGCTGCAAGAATCATTTACTAGCTGCACTGATGTGAATTTGTTAATTTCTTAATTCAGAGATCCATTGATTCTTTTGCAGCTGGAAAATAAAGCTTAATTTTAGCAGCCTCTTTGAAAAGACAGTTAGTGGAATCTTGCCATTTTGAAACAAGGTGCTAACAAATTGCAAGATAAAATTAGCTTATTGCTGCTGACAAATTCAAGGAAACAACTTGTTGGCATTTTCTTCTACTTATGCAGTATGATGCTGAAAGAAATGTCAATTATAGCAATAAAGTATTCCAAATGCCAGGAGAAACTTCTTTTGTAAATAATTAACACAAAAATTTTATTTCCAATTCTAAACTCTGTCTTTACTGATGTTGTGTTCTGTTTTTTTTCACTGGTTTCTTCTGCTTTTGCTGCTGTATTTTTGTAGCCTATTTATTTGGATTTGATTTTTATTATTAAAAAATAAACCTTTTATGTTCAAAACCAAAAGAGAAAATGCTGGAAAATCTCAGCAGACCTGGCAGCATCTGTAAAGAGAGAAAAGAGCTAATGTTTCGAGTCCAGATGGACCTTTGTCAAAGTTAAAAAACATTGAAAGTGGGAAATATTTATACTGTGGGGTGAGGGAATGAAAGATGAGGCACAGCCACAAAAACAAGGAAAAAGGTTGCAAATGGCAGTTCACAGAGAGAATAAAAGGTGTGAATGGCCAAATGGCAGAGAAGCTGAAATCAGAGAGTGAACTGTGACAGATGAAAATGTGATGGGAGTGGAGGTAGGGGTGGGGGGAATGGATGGGAGAGAGATAAAATGGAGAAAAGGGTGAAGGAAAGATAAGGAAAGGGTCTGTCTTTTATTTTTCTTTCCCCTACTTTTCTCCCTATGTTAGCTCCTTTTCTCCCCCTTTGTTTCCCTTTTTATCTCTCTCCCATCTATCTCTACTCACCCTCTCCAGCCCCCCCACACATCTTCATCTGCCACCGTTTACTCTCTGATTTCATCTTTTCTGCCATTTGGCCATTCAGACCTTTTATTATCTCTATGGATTGCTATTAGCAGTCTTTCCCTTGTTTTTGAGCCAATGACTCATCTTTCTTTCCTTCATCCTGCAGTATAAAAATTTCCCACTTTCTATGTTTCTAGCTTTGATAAAGGATCATCTGAACTCTCTCTCAATTCTTTTCTGTTCTTACCAACTCTGCCAAACCTGCTGAGATTTTCCAGCATTTTCTCCTTTGATTTTGGATTCCAGCATCTGCAGTAATTTGCTGTTATTGTCCGAATCTAACTTTAAAACTTTCTTTCTTCTTTGCCTCCTTGCTTCATTACCCATTTTAAGAGTGATGGAAATTGTTTTTTTTAAAAATGTATTCTTACTGACAGTGCGCTCTGTAGCACATCAAAATGTTTGAAGCAGAAGATGGTTAATGCTATTATTTTATCTTTGGGCAGTTAATTAATTTGAAAAAGAAATGGGAAAATTTTATTGTTTTGTATCTTTTTTAAAGGTATGAGAATACATGGGCAGCGCTGCACAAACAAGCGGAAGAGTGCGCTAAAGTTGGAGAGGTATGATATCAAAGTAAATTAGAAAATGCTCATTTTCATGTATCCTTCCATAATTAATGTTCAAATAATTTTTTTACCTTTATTGAATATCCTGTGATACTAAATTTGGTTTCTAAACTTTATTGCTTCTACAACAAGAGTTGTTGTCAGTTGGAAACTAATTAAACAAATTAAATCTCTTCTCAATCTTATATTCCAATGGGAAAAACTTCTAATTTTTTTCATAACTTAAGTATCAGCACAGTTTACTCTGTCTCTAATCTGAGTTATCACTCGGTAACGGGACTGCTGCTGGTCATCACTAAAATGTAAGATTTTAAAATATACTTACCTGAATGTAGTGTTGGGACGAGCAAAAGTTTTTCCTCTTGGATCCATTTTAAAACCATACAAACAGTTGATTTACGTTTTTACACAATGAATAAACAGCTATTGCATTGAGGCTACAGGAGGCACCACAGTGAGTATCCAAATATACTTCTGGACCACAAAAAAACACCACTGAAAATAACCTTGTGTCATTGAAATTTTGGGAGAAGTATACTAAAATTGTAATGTTGTGGATGCTTTTTGTTCATGGTCAAATTTTAATGTATGCATTTATCATCATTGACCTGGACTTTGCTGTTCTGTTGACAACAAAACTGTCTTTGCTGTCATTTCTTTGCTGAAACTGATGGTGTATTTGAGAGTTTGGATAACCTTGGGGCAATTTGGAAATCCAGAAGTTGCTGTCAGTGAGGTAATGCTCCTAAATAGAATAGGCATAATGTGTAAGTTTGTGTGACTGAGACCTCCCTTGTAACTGGGAGTCTTGTGGTCCTTGACTGTTATCTGAGTCTGCTTGGAATTAAGGTCCCTGGTTTCTTTGTGTGACTGAGTTCTAATGGCTAGCAGATTGATTTTTAAACGTATAATTATTAACCCTTTCAGTGCCAACAGTTTGTTTATCTTATTTCAAATGCTTTGTGCATTAAGATACAAATTGTTTAGGCATGCATTTTTGCCATTTTTAATCATCCTTTTCTTTGTACTATGGCCCTATTTGGCTCTCTCTTGATTATTCTGTCCATTGTTTTTGTGTTTTATTGTTTTTACTATCTTTGTTTCTCTTTCTCTTGTCACCCTGCTTAGAGTCCCATCCTCCTTTCCGTTCTAGTTTAAACCCTATCCGACCACACTAGCAAATACTCGCCCTAGGACATCAGTTCCAGACCTGCTCATGTGTAACCTGTTCCATTTGTACTGGTCCCACATTCCCCAAAACCAGTCCCAATATCCCAGAAAACTGTAACATTTCTCCTTGCATCATCTTTCCAGCTATGTATTCATCAGATGTATTCTGGTATTTCTACTCTGACTAGCATGTGTCACTGGTAATAATCCTGAGGCTACTAGCTTTGAGGCCCTGCTTTTCAGTTTTGTTCCTCACTCTCTCTATATTCGCCTTTTAGGACCTCATCCTTTTTTTCACTTATGTCATTGGTACCAATGCATACCATGATCACTGGCTGCCTCCCACCGCCCCCCAACTTCCAGAGTGTCCTGTAGCTGTTTTGAGACATCTTTGACCCTAGCATCAGAGAGGCAACATACCATCCTGAAATCTCGTTTGCTGTGACAGAAATGCCTATCTATTCCCCTTACAATTGAATGCACTAAAACTATTGCATTCTCAAGCTTCCTGTTCTTCTCCTGTGAAGCAGAGCAAACCGTGGTGAAATGAATTGGCTGTTACTGCTTTTCTGCAACAATATCCAAAACAATTCTTTAGGGGAATAGCCACAGAATTCCTGCACTGCCTGCCTACTCTTACTCTACCTTGTGAGTTGCCTACTCCCTTTCTGCCTGTGGAGTCTTTAGACTGCAGTGTGACCACCTCTTTTGTATATGTTATCTACAATACTCTTCAGCTACATGGATGCTCTACAGTGTCTCTCTCACTGCCATTCCAGGTCTGAAACCTGACCTTTCAGGAGCTGCAGCTGGAGATGTTTCCTGTATGCATGCCAACCCAGGCACAGGAAATGTTCCTAGCTTCCTACATGAGTATTAGAAGCACATCATGGCTTTGAGCTCTCCTGCCATGACTTAACCCTTTAAAGTGCACTTGCTGCAGGCCATTTCTTTAGATTAATTTTTGACATTTGGACCACCTTTTCTGCCAGACCATTAGACAATGGATGATCTGGCACTGTCTTAATAAGTTGCATTCTGTTGAGCTTCGTATAGTAAGTGAATTCGTGGCTGATACAGGATGGTCCAGTCTCGTAAGCCAGCACCTCCAGGTGCAGAAAAGGTGCCAACTTTCTTGTGTTTGATTAATTCACATATACCCATCCATTTTGTGTGGGCAATTGCTATTACCAGGAACATTGAACACATGAATGGACCAGTGTAGCCGATATGTAGCCAAGTCCACGCCCTACCTGGCCATTCCCGTAGGTGCAGAGCAGCTGTTGGTGATCACTTCTGCTCTTGTTGGCATTGACTCACAAGCATGGCTATATCTGTATCCATTCCTGGCCACCATTCATAGCTTCTTGTAAGCATTTTCATTTTTGTCACTCTTACATGGTCATGGTGAAGTTCAGCAACCTTGTCTGAGGATGACTACTCTGCAGTCCTTAGGAGTGTGTCATCTTTTAGGCTCAGCTGCTGTCTCTGGCTCCAGTATGGATGGAATGTAGGGTGTAATGAATGGTCATTTTGTTTCCCAGTTAGTACTAGCTGTTCCAATTTCGCAAGGACTGGGGTCTTTTTGTGTTCATATCCAAATATTATTTGCCATCACTGGGAGAGTTTCCAAAAGTTTAATTGTCATCATCGTCTGTTCCATTGGGGCTGTCTACTAACGATGGCCAACTGCATGGGCTACTCAGCTGCCTGAAGATGTAGATTAATAATTGTAGGTGGCCAGTAATAGAGCCCATTGTTAGATTCATGCTGATGCGATTGGGTAGCACCACCTTCTCCTTTAGTAGTCCTAGTAGTGGCTTGTGTTCTGTGCCAATGAATTTTCACCCATAGAGGTACTGGTGGAATTTCTTAACCCTGAGTATCACTGCCAACCCTTCTTTTCAATGATATAGCGAAGGTCCTGGAGGCATATGCGATTAGGCATTCCTTTCCATTTGGCCAGTTTGGTACCAATATTGCCCCAATTTCATACGGGGATGTATTGCAGGTCAATAGAGGCTCTTTCCTGGGATTGTAACGTGCCAGAATATTTGACAAGGAAAATTATTTCTTTATGGAAAGTCAATGATTGATTGGAAGCTCATTCCCTATGCTTAGTTGTTTGTGTAATGGGGCGTGAAAGAGGCAAGAGTGGGTATAAACTTTCCTCAATGTGGAGATGCCAGTGTTGAATTGGGGTGGGCGCAATAAGAAGTCTCAATAGATTAAAGTCCAACAAGTTTATTTGGAATCTCAAGTTTTCAGAACACTGGTCCTTCTTCAAGTGAGTGGAGAGATGGATTTCACAAACATGGCATATCTAGACAAAGACACAGTTGCAAGATAGTGGTTGGAATGCGAATTTTTACAGGTACCAACAGTGCGAATGGAGCCATCTCTCTCTCTCGTATTCCAACCATTATCTTGCAATTGTGTCTTTATCCATATGACAGTTCGTGAAACCTACCTCTCCACTCACCCAATGATGAAACAGCAGTGCTCCAAAAGCTCGTGATTCCAAATAAACCTATTGGACTTTAACCTGGTGTTCTGCGACTTCTTACTATAAATTTCCCCCATAGGTTACCAACCCCAGAAATTGTCTTAGGTAGAATCATAGAAATCATAGAAACCCTACAGTGCAGAAGGAGGGCATTTGGCCCATCAAGTATGCACTGACCACAATCCCACACAGGCCCCGCTCCCTTATCCCTACATATTTGCCCACTAATCCCTCTAAACTATACATCTTGGGACACTAAGGGGCAATTTTAGTATAGCCAATCAACCTAACCTGCATATCTTTGGACTGTGGGATGAAACTGGAGCACCTGGAGGAAACCCAGGCAGAAACAAGGAGAATGTGCAAACTCCACACAGACAGTGACCCAAGCCAGGAATCCAACACAGGTCCCTGGAGCTGTGAAGAAGCAGTGCTAACTACTGTGCTGCCCTGTTTCTGGATAGACATGGGAGCCAGGGTGCTTTTTAATCTTTCAAAAGGTGTAGACTAGACTTGTACCGTACAACTCATAACTCACTTGGGAGCCTGGAATACATATTTCTCCTGTCTTGGCAAATACCTATCTTAGAAAATCAACTTAGAACTTCCTCAGATATTCCTTATTTGTTTTTCCTGTTTTGAGGATGTCATCCAGGTAAATAGCCACCTGCGGTAGAGCGTGTAAGTTCTCATTCACGGAAAACTATGCAGGCTGACAATACCCCAATTAGTGGTCTTACGTCTAGGTATGTGGTGGGAAAATCTCCACTTGGAGTCAGACTTAAAGATTCAACATGCAGTTTATCAGACAAAGCTTTGGGAGAAGCACTGGGCTCTCTGCATTACTTGCAGTCACCTTCTCAACTTTAAAATGACAGCTGAGCTTTTATACATTTTCAAATAGTGGACAAGTCAGGACATTAGCAGTTAGCACATCGTTATACGTTTCGGAAAATGGTCATTCTGGAGCTAAAAGATGTTGAACCAATTTAGATGGATGTATCGCAATGAAGTTCACCCCATTAGACTTGATTAAAGTTAAGGGTTGGAGTCCAGAGCAAATTTTATGGAACACTGATTCTCTGACCACTGATACGGCTACATCTGTATCGATCTCCATTAGTATTGGATATCCATTTAACCATACAATTATCTTGATTGAATCTGATTTGGACATGAATATGCAATTTAGTTATTTTAAATCAGGTGTAGGCAGATCTTTCAGGGTGTGAACTCTCTTGGATACCAATATACAAATTGTTTTTCTGTCTCTAGGTCTTGTAGGGGTCTTCTGACTTTGCGTACTGGCAACAATTATGATGCACTATCGGGCAGGATTCTGAAGGGATTTGTAGCTTTTGGACTCAGTTTGGCTTTGCTTTGGAGCTGTGCTGTGGGCAGTCCTGGAGTTGTGTGTATCTGCATATCTCCTGAATGAGGCTATGTAATTGCCTGATCTCGAGCAGTGGTCCCCAAACGCAGTAGAACTGGAATGGCTGTCCACTTCAATTGGGATATCTTGCAACTTGAGTGCCCATCTTGCAGTATATTCCTGTGATAAGGTCAGCTGTAGTGCTGTTTGAAGTTCAGTTGAGCTTCGGCTAATAGGTATTTTTGAACAGTTGCATGATTAATTCTACATAACAGTCTCTAAACACCATAAGTTAAGGAAGAAACCAAATTTACATGTTTTCACCAGTTATCTTAAATACATAACACATTTCCTTGGCTTTCAGATTGTTAAGTAAAAATGATAACATCTCAGAGGTGACTTGGGTCATAGTATTCTCTAACTAGTTCAGTAAATGTTTGAAAGTTTTCATATCCGGTGCCTCAAAATTAAACACTGAATGAAGCAAATGTTGAAACTCTACAGGCAGTTAGGAGAATTATCCGTTGTTTCTTGTCTGCCATAATGTAACCCCCAAAAAAAGATAATGCATGTGTTTTATGTATTGGGCCCAATCCTCGATGGCAGGGTCGAACAGGTCGTACACAAATTCCTTCACAGTCATGCTTTACCACGTTGATACTGAAATAACACCATTGAGGCTGTTGTCTCTTCACCAAACTTGGGATTACTTAAAATACCAACAGTCAGGCAAATACTTCTCAGTACAGAGTATACATCCTGAATTGTAATGCATGCTTTAGTGCATTCTGCGGTTTTTACTGTGGTTATTTCCTGAATCAAATACTGCAAGAAAATTGAAAATCTTAATTTTTGACCGGAAAATTCCATTTTAATGCATAAATAGATTACAACAGGTGTCGGCTTTGGCTGTCATATCTGAATGAGAAAGTCATGTGTTATACCCCTCTCCAGAGACATAACACATAATCTGTGCTAACAGTTCAGAATTATACTGTCAAAGATTTTACATTAAGGGTCATGTCTGCTGTAAAAGATCCATGGCATTATTTTAGTTGATTGGAGGTGTACTGCTGGTGTACTAGCCAGTATGCATTCTGCTTTTTTTAAAATAATTAAAACAGAATAATAGGGTGTTATTACATTGCTGTTTGAGAAATTGATGTATCTATGTGATTGCCACATTCCCTACGTTACAAAAGTGATTTTACTTCTAATAACATTCTTTAACCTGCAGCACAAAATGGCCTATATAAATACAGTTTAATTATTTTCAAATGAGTATGTACCTTAATTGCTATCCAATGTCTATTCTGTGCTTAAACAGGCAAATTTTATTAGCTTTGATTCTGAAACCTTCATATGGTTGCTATGTTTTAAATTGTTATCTGGGATATTTCCATTTAAATGCTAAATATCTCTCATTTACAATAATTCCATGTGGCCACCAAGCCCTTGTGGCATTGCTTATGGTAAATGGATAAACTCAAGATTGTTTTGGAAAATAAAGCAAAGGAGAATCTAAAGAGCTTCTAAAAATATATAAAGGGCAAAAGAGTAACAAGGGAGGGAATAGGGCCTCTTAAAGATCACCAAAGTCATCTATATGCAGATCCACAAGAGATGGGTGAGATCCTAAATGAATATTTCTCATCAGTATTTACTGTTGAGAAAAGCACAAACGTTAGGGAAGTAGGGGAAATAAATAATGATGCCTTGAGGAGTGTACATGTTACAGAGAAGGAGGTGCTGGAAGTCTTAAAGCTCATCAAGGTAGATAAATACCTGGGACTGATGAAATGTATCCCAGGACATTGTAGGAGGCTAGGAGGAAATTGTGTCCCCGGTAGAGATATTTGAATCATCGAAAATCACAGGTGAAGTGCCTGAAGATTGGAAGATGGCAAATGTTGTGCCTTTGTTTAAAAAGGGCTGCAGGAAACTACAGGCCAGTGAGCATCACATCTGTGATAGGTAAGTTGTTGGAAAATATTTTGAGAGACAGGATCTACAGGCATTTAAAGACACTTGGACTAATTAGCTTTGTCTTTGTGAGTGGAAAATCATGCCTCAGAAATTTGTTTACTTTTTTTTGAAAAGGTAACCAAGAATGTAGATGAGGGCAGTGCAGTTGATATTGTCTACGTGGACTTTAGCAAGGCCTTTGACAAGGTAGGTTGTTGCATCAGGTTAAATCTCACAGGATCCAGGACGAGATACTAAATGGATACGTAAATTGGCTTGATGACAGAAACCAGAAGGTGGTTGTAGAGAGTTGCTTTTCAAACTGGAGGCCTGTGACGAGAGGTGTGTCTTAAGTGTCAGTGCTCGCCCACTGTTGTCATTTTATATTAATGATTGGATGAGAATATAGGAAGCATGGTTAGTAAATTTGCAAATGACACCAAGATTGGTGGTATAGTGGATAGTGAAGGAAGTTATCTTGGATTGCAATAGCATCTTGATCAACTGGGCCAGTGGGCTGACAAATGGCAGATTGAGTTTAATTTAGATAAATGCAAGGTGACTCCTTTTGGTAGATTAAGACAGGGCAGGACTTACTCAGTTAATGGTAGTGCATTGGGGAGAGTTACAGAACAAGGAAATCTAGGGATACGTGTTCATAGTTCCTTGAAAATGGAGTCACAGGTGGACACTGGTGAAGAAGGTGTTCAGCATGCTTGGTTTCATCAATCAGAACATTGAATACAGGAGTTGGGACATATTGTTAAAGTTGTTCAGGATGTTGGTAAGGCCACAGGAATACTATGTGCAATTCTGGTCATTCTGTTATAGAATGGATGTTATTAGAGTGCAGAAAAGATTTACTAGGATGCTACCAGGACTTGATGAATTGACTTATAAGGAGAGGCTGAATAGACTGGGACTTTTTTTTTCCTGGAGCATAGGAGGCTGAGGGGGGTGACTTTATAGAGATCTATAAAATAATGAAGAGCGTAGACAAGATAAATAGTCAATATCTTTTTCCAAAGGTACGGGAGTCTAAAACTAGAGAGCATAGGTTTAAGGTGAGAGGGGAGAGATAGAAAAGTGTCCGGGGGGGCAATTTTTTTCACACCAAGGGTGGTGAGTGTCAGGAACAAACTGTCAGAGGTATTAATAGAAGCGGTGTTGTAGGTAAAATACTGTTACTGATAGTGAGTCAAAATACAGTGGTTTTTACTTCAAAGCTTTGGCGTTTATTTCAGAGCTTTCGGAGAACTGGTAACAATGGACTGCCAGACTTCTCTCAGAACACAAACACAAGTAGGCATTTATACATTATGATCTCTAGCAGTAATTACAATTCAAAGTTCCAGTTCTGGCCAGACCTCCAGGTCTTTCTTCCTTGGTCATGATTTAGCTTCCAAATTGACCAGAGATTACTGTCCAGCTGGCAGCTGTAGTCATGACACAGGCTTAATCCAGTCGCGATTCAAAACCCTTTTGCAGCAGTACCAGCATCCCTGTCTTTGAAGTTACTTGTGCGATCATGGCTGCCACAGCAGGACTTTTCCTGTTAAAAGCCGGTATCGTGATCTGCCATCAGTCGCTGTCAAAAGCCGGTATCATAAACTACCACCTGTGTAACTATGTCCAACTCACACAAATAGGTAAGATTTGCAAGGTCTACAAAATAACAGCCACATTAAACTATCTGTCTTTATAAAAATGAGAGTTAAAGCATGTAAGACATGAACAAATAACTTATATTACTACCAGGAGCAGTATAAGCTTGCGATCAGTCATGATGAAGGGTTATGTTTGTGACCTATTCTAGGTACAAAATCCATTAACCCTTTCCTTCAGGTACAAAACGCATTCCCCTTTCCCTACTTTACTCCCCCCTTTTGGTCTGGGGCAGGCCTGAGCATGGCTCCATGACCAATCCAAAACCAAATGTTACCAGTGTATGGTTCCACCCTCAATTTAAAAAAACAGAAGACAACTTGTGATTCTTTGTGCCCACACAATGAATAAGCACCCACTCAACCAACAATAAGTTACCTTGTAGGAAAATACCAAAGGTCAAGTCCAATACGAGACCCTGACTTAACCTTGCATGAGAGGCAAGTACCCAAGCAATCACTGGCATTTACCTGTGCATTGGTCTCGGTCATCCTCTGCATGCTATAGCTCTTTGGTCTGGCCTGGCACTTTGGCATTGGTTTTCTTCCCTTCTTTCTCGAATCTGGTGACTCTCCAACTGCTAGTCATTGCTGGCAATGGTCACTTGTTGTAACCCATTCCTGGTTAAGTTTCACGCTCCTTTTGGTCATTGCAAATCAATCAATCAGGATTTGATCCCCCTTATCAATAAGAGACCAGTCAGGTGTTGCCACACTGTTCTCTGGGTATGTCTGTAGGTGCTCGAGACACACAGGTCACATACCTTCCATGCTGAATGTAAAGCATGACGGATCATAAACTCAAGATCAGTGTCTGTCAGGAATTCCCTAGTCACTCAACAGTCAAGCAAGGCCCAGACATTGGCATGTACGATAATAATACATCCCCTCAACACATTGATATTCCACAAACTATAGACAACAACACACTACAAATACAAATACATCTGAAATGTGGAGCTTATTCAAGGAGCAGCTGCTGCGAGTCCTTGATAAGTATGTCCCTGTCAGGCAAGGAGGAAGTGGTCGAGTAAGGGAACCTTGGTGTACGAAAAAAGTTTTTTCGCTGGTTAAAAGAAAAAAGGAGGCTTATGTCAGGATGAGGCTTGAAGGCTCGGTTAGTGCAGTGGATAGCTATAGATTAGCCAGGAGGGAGCTAAAGAGTGAGTTGATGAGAGCTAAGAGAGGACACGAGAAGACTTTGGCTGATAGTATTAAGGAGAATCCTAAAGCTTTCTTTAGATATGTTAAGAATAGAAGATTGGTTAGGGCAAGATTAGGGCCAGTCATAGACAGCAGTGGGAAGTTGTGCGTGGAGCCTGAAGAGATTGGAGAGGCGCTGAATAAATATTTCTCTTCAGTATTCACGCAGGGAGATGTAAATGTAGATGTGGAGAACACTGGGATACAGGGTTGCAAACTGGAAAGTATTGAAGTAGATAGGGAGGATGTGCTAGATATTCTTGAGAGTTTGAAGTTGGATAAGTCCCCTTGGCCGGATGGGATTTACCCTAGGATTCTCTGGGAGGATCTTCAGGTCGTCGTTGGTTACGGGTATAGTTCCGGAAGACTGGAGGATAGCGAATGTGGTCCCATTGTTCAAGAAGGAGAAGAGAGATTTCCAGGGAATTATAGGCCAGTGAGTCTTACTTCTGTTGTGGGTAAAGTATTGGAGAGAATTATTAGGGATAGGATTTATAGTTATTTAGAGAGAAATAAATTGATTGGGGATAGTCAGCATGGTTTTGTGAAGGGTAGGTCATGCCTTACTAACCTTATTGAGTTTTTTGAAAAAGTGACCAAAGAGGTGGATGGGGGTAAGGCGGTTGATGTGGTATATATGGACTTTAGTAAGGCGTTCGATAAGGTGCCCCATGGAAGGCTTCTGCAGAAAATGCAGATGTATGGGATTGAGGGTGATTTAGCTAATTGGATTAGGAATTGGCTAGCGGATAGAAGACAGAGGGTGGTGGTTGATGGGAGATATTCATCGTGGAGTTCGGTTACAAGTGGTGTACCTCAGGGGTCTGTTTTGGGGCCCCTGCTGTTTGTAATTTTTATAAATGATCTGGATGAGGGTATTGAAGGATGGATTAGTAAATTTGCAGATGACACTAAAGTCGGTGGAGTGGTAGATAGCGAAGAGGGGTGTTATAGTTTGCAGAGAGACTTGGACAAGTTGCAGAGCTGGGCCGAGAGGTGGCAAATGGAGTTTAATGTGGAAAAGTGTGAGGTAATGCACTTTGGCAGGAATAATAAATGTGTAGAGTATAGGGCTAATGGTAGGATTCTTAATAGTGTTGATGAACAGAGGGATCTTGGTGTATTTGTGCATAGATCCCTGAAAGTAGGCAGTCAAGTCGATAAGGTTGTTAAGAAGGCATACGGAGTCTTAGCTCTTATTGGTAGGGGGATTGAATTTCGGAGCCGCAACGTCATGTTGCAACTGTACAAAACTCTAGTGCAGTCGCACTTGGAGTATTGTGTACAGTTCTGGTCCCCACATTATAAGAAAGATGTGGAGGCATTGGAGAGGGTACAGAGGAGGTTTACCAGGATGTTGCCTGGTATGGAGGGCAGGTCTTATGAAGAGAGGCTGAGGGATTTGAGGTTGTTTTCGTTAGAAAGGAGGCGGCTAAGAGGGGACCTTATCGAAACATATAAGATGATTAGAGGTTTAGATAGGGTGGACAGTGATAGCCTTTTTCCTAGGATGGAGAAAGCTAGCACGAGGGGACACAGCTTTAAATTAAGGGGTGATAGTTATAGGACGGATATCAGAGGTAGGTTCTTTACCCAGAGGGTGGTTAGGGAGTGGAATGCCCTGCCTGCGGCAGTTGTAGATGCGCCAAGTTTGGTGGTGTTTAAGAGGTTAATTGATAAGTTTATGGAAGAGAAGGGAATGGTTTAGTTTGGAGAGTCATTGCTTTTTTCATAATTGGTCGGCGCAACATCGGAGGCCGAAGGGCCTGTTCTGCGCTGTAATGTTCTATGTTCTAAATAATCACATATTCTAAACACCATTTTAAGTTCAGAGTTTGCACAGGACAATAATAAATCATTGATACAAATGCAAAGGAAACAACATTTAAATTTGCACCCAAGTGCTGAAGAGGTAAGTTTAACTCTCCAAAGTATTCATTTAAAAATGATCCAAATTTGTATAATAAACACCTTTTTGCCACCATTTAGATTTAAACTTCCACAGTCAAATGTCAAAATCTGTCCCCCTCTGGCATGCACATACTATACTCATCTATGATCCAATTAACACCGTGTAACCAAAGTACAAGCTAAAAGTAATTCAAAAGTTTTCCTTCAGTTTTACAAATTATAAAGGAAACTCCTCCATTATTTTACCTACTTTACTAATTTATTTATGAATAACATAACTTGCACAAATGGTTTATGTGTCCCCTTTAAGCATTTTAACTCTTGTAACCCCAAACAACTAAGTACTAGGAAAAGTCCCATCTGTTGTAAAGTCATTGATGCTGTCCAGAGTTCTTAACTTTTCAGAAAAATTAACCCCCAATGTATTAGTATTTACATACTGAACAAACTTTGCACGTGAACATGAGGATTACCACAGATAACATTTACTCAGTATAGGAAAGTCACAAAACATGTTACTTTGTAACATTATCTCACATTCAAATGGTTACTTCATGAACTGAGAATATGTTTCAATGCATCTTTCTCTGTATTACAAAACCCATAAGACTTTATTTCCATTACCTTTTATTTGTCAAAACTAAACTTATTTACTTTAGGTAACTTCCCATTTATAAGTTGGTTATTTTGTGCACTCAATTTTTTCTATCAATTAAATGTCAGAAACTATAATACTTAAGCATAACCAATGAGTTTAATTCAAAAGTTTTTTTATTTTTGTTCTAATTCAATCCAATCAAATACAATTCAGAGTCTCAACAAGTTGAGACATTCCTGATCCAAGCTGACAAGAGAGGGCTGTCACCTCCTCCTGTCTTGGGCTTGAACTACATGATCCAAGCTGATTGGAGCAGGAATACCCCGTCCTCCAAGGCTTGATCTCATTTGCATGTTAGCCAAATGGTGGAGAATCCACTTTTAAAAATTGCTTCAAATGAAACTAAAATGTAACCTAATGACTTCAACAAGCATAGAATATCAAACTTGATCTTAGCCAAAAGGCTGCGAAGTTAACAATGAGAAAATCTGAATGAACCAAACTCTTCAAGTCTCAATTATCACTAGGTTGTGATAAACAATCTTGGAGTCTTGAAGCTGTTTGACTTGTCATTCATGAACCATCTACTTAAAACAAAACACAAATACTTTCGGCTAGCAGCCAAATGAATTAATTTAGTCTCAAACCACCTGGAGTCTTCTACTCTCCCATCTCGCTCTCCCACTCCTAGGCTGCTCTTATCAGAGTCTGGTGATAAGACTAGAACAAATAACTTATATTACTGCCAGGAGCAGTATAAGCTTGAGAAGGTCAGTCATGATGAAGGGTAATGTTTATGACATATTCTAGATACAAATTCCATTAACCTTTCCCTTTTTCAAGCAGGTACAATTTTGTCTCTTAAAAAACATTTAGAGAGTTACATGGATAAGATGGGTGTAGAGGGGTATGGGCCAAATGTGGGCAATTGGGGCCAGTTTGGGGTTTAAAAAAAGGGCAGTATGGATAAGTTGGGCTGAAGGGCCTGTTCCCATGCTGTAAACTTCTATGACTCTGACTCTAAGCTGTATTGATGCATTATTGTGCTTAGATGGGTCAGTGTTTAAATAGAACTGTGCTTTTAAGATTACAAAGACTTGTGGTCTGTGACTAATAGTCAGGTGGAATCAAAGAGCAAATGCTTGCCAATTTCTGGCTCCAGAATAAAACATATATTTTTTTCGGACCAAATTGTAAGAACTGAACTCTGAAGGATGCTATCAACATGAAATAATTCTTGTTCACCAGTTAAGGGAAAAACAACACCAGTTATTTACAACTAAAGGCTATTGTACAGAAGCTTGCAACCACATCACTGCATCCAACTCCCTGAAAAGGTTTAGGAACAGAAACCTGAGCTCACTTAGGTGATTCCCCGAGCCTGGTTCCGTGGGTCATGTGACCCTTATTCTGCAGATTGATCCTTAAAGGGACAATTGCCACATCCCTATGCTCTCCAAGCACAACAATACAAATGTCAATACTCAATATACGTAGTCCAAGATCATTAAACATTCTAAATTAAGTTGAGAGTTTCCAGATCTTTGTGGAGCAGTGTAACTGTTCTTTCCACAGGATTGCTGAAATTGCAATGACAGGTGGCTCTCCAGGCACAGGCCATTCAGTTCTATTTACGTGGAGATGTCGGCATTCCAAAATGCTTGGAAAATTGACAGCAGTGCCAGATGGCAGTATGCTGGCTGTCGGGACAACACTCGCTCTCTTAAATCATCTACATGTTTCCGGGTGATCCTTTCTTCTATGCCCACTTGATAAAACAAATGTCCCAGTTTTGGACATAACGCAGATACCCAACGTGACCTATTTCCAAAATTCCCCTCATATGCTGCTTCCTCCATTGAAAAAGACCATGTTGATTTGCATGAAATATTCTTTGTTTTCTGACTGCTTTGACTGGCCTCTTCCTTCCCAGCAAATTTGGAAACATGAGGCTCAGTCTCATTCTGAGATGACAGTTCATTTACAACTCTGCTGGCAGAGCTCCCATTGTGGCATGTGGAGTGGTCCTGTAGCCCAGGAGAAATTGTGATATTCTGGTCTGCTGGGTCCATCCTGACAGCTTCTTCAGGCCAGACCTAAAAGTTTGGATGCTTTGTTCAGCTATTCCATTCGTTGCTGGGTGGTAAGGTGCAGTCCTAATTTGCTTGATACTATTGAGGGCAGTGAAATTCTGAGACTCAGCATTTGTGAAGGCTGTTCCGTTATTAGACACTGACTTCAGGTATTCCATGGTTGGAAAACCATGGGTGTAATTTCTCAACTACGATGCCAGAGGACTTCATTTCAAACACTTGCGCCACTTTGTGCATTGAAAAGGAGCAAAAGCATCGTGGTCATGAATAGACCAACATAATCATTATGGACTTGTACCCATAGCTGGTCAGACCACTCACAAGAGTGCAACAGGGCTGCAGCAGGCAACTTTCAAGAGTGTTGGTTAGGTTCTCAATGTTGGCATCAATGTCAGGCCTCCATACACAGTTTCTGGTGAGCATCTTCATTTTGGATATTCCCAAATGGGTGCAGTGTAGTTCATTTAGGAGCAACTTCTCTTGATACAGGAATGCCTAACGACTCTTGCTTCCCAAAGTCTGATGCTTTCTTGATAATTCAACCCATCTTTTTGAATAAAATATCATTTTATCTCTTTGGAAACTGGTTCATTGGCCCAATCCATTAGTTTCCTGTGCATCACTTTGAATAGCAGTGACTCCTGACTGTTCCAGTATTTGATTTGTTTCTTAATATGCCAAAGAAATTCATCGGCACAGACGATCTGGAGGAGGGGGACTGAGTGTAGTTTGACACGAAGATGAGTGGAAAAGCGAATTGTGTGGAGGGCGCGGAAAGTCTGCAAAGAGATTTGGATAGGCTGAATGAGTGGGCGAGGATTTGGCTGATGGAGTATATCATTAGCAAATATGAGGTTATTCACTTTGGTAGAAATAATAGTAGGAGGAATTATTATTTAAAAAGTGAAAATCTGCAGCATGCTACAGTGCAGAGGGACCTGGGGGTCCTTGTGCACAAATCACAAAAACTCAGTTTACACCTGCAGCAGGTGATCAAGAAGGTGAATGGAAAGTTGGTCTTTATAGCGAGGGGTATAGAATATAAAAGCAGGGAAGTCTTGCTGCAACTCTACAAGGCACTGGTGAGGCCACAACTGGAGTACTGTATGCAGTTTTGGTTCCGCGTTTGCGAAAGGATATATTGGTCTTGAAGGGAGTACAGAGAAGGTTCACCAGGCTGATACCGGAGATGAGGGTGTTAGCTTATGAGGAGAGATTAAATAGACTGGGCCTGTACTCGTTAGAGTTTAGAAGGCTGAGAAGAATCTTATAGAGACTTGTAAGATAATGAAGGGGCTAGATAGGGTACAGGTAGAGATTCTTTCGGCTTAGAAAGAAAAACAGAACTAGAGGGCACAGGCTCAAAATAAGGCGGGGGAGCGGGTGTGGCAGTTTAGAACGAAGTTGAGGAGGAACTTCTCCACTCAACCGGTGGTGAATCTCTGGAATTCTCTGCCCATTGGAGTGGTGGAGGCTACCTCAAATATATTTAAGTCACGGGTAGATAGATTAGGGAATTAAGGGTTATGAGGAGAAAGTGGGAAGGTGGAACTGATCTACTTCAGATCAGCCATGATCTTGAATGGCGGGGTAGGCTTGAAGGGCTAGATGGCCTACTCTTATTTCTTATGTTCTTATGTTTATGTTGTTATGACATGACAATTTTTTTCGGTACTGGGGCAAGTGCATCAGTCCCTTACAAAGGGAGGCAACTAAATGTATCTGCATTCACTACTCCAGGCCAGTACTTAAAGGTATATTTGTAGACTTTTTTAAAAAGATCCAAACCTGATTTGTGACCAGAAACAATGGTAAGGTGCCTACTTTACAAACAATGGTGGAATTTCTTGACACCAAAAATTATTGATAATCCCTCTATTGCCATTTTTGAGTAGCCCTTTTCAGCTTCTGGGACATACCACATTGGTCTTTCAGATCCATTATCCATCTCATGGGACCACATTGGCATCAACACCATATGGAGAGGCATAGCAGGTTGTTATTAATTTCTTAGATGGGTTGAAATGTACTGACATGTTCAAAGAATAAGCAATTACTTTCCTCTGTTAAAAGCTTCTTTCAGAACCAATGCTCGTGTTGCTTTTGCAGCATATGCAAGGGGGCTAATAACTTTAACAGATTCAGTTTTTAAAAAATACCCATAGTAGTTTATCGCTACCTAAAACTGACTTGAGCTTGGATGTGTTTTTGGGGGCCAATGCCTCTTATGGTTCTAATCTTGTATGGTATGGGGTATAATCATTGTGCATCTACATGTTCCTGCAGGTAGGCTATCTCGGTAGCTTGAAAAGTTTAATTCTCCTTGAGATGAATTCTGGGCGTTTGAAATCTCTTGAGAGCCTCTAAGTTAACTACGTGCTCGTCTTCTGTCAATCCAGTTGTAAGAACATCATCAAGGCATACCATAATTTGTGGCAGCCCTTCCAACATTGTCCTTTGGAAAATAGCACATGCTGATGACACATCAAAGGGCAGGCACGTAGAGCAAACCTTTGTGTAGGTTTATCATGACATGACCTCAGGAAGCATTGTCTAATTCAAGTTACTGATTCATATGCAGTTTTTTATAAGATTGACTTCCAGTCAGCATTCAATACTGGTCTTCAATCTTTGGGATTGGATACTTATCCAAATTGGCAGCCTGATAAACTGTTAACTTGTAGTCCCCACAAATGTGGATGGTTTTGTCTGCCTTCACCACGGACTATGGATGATGCTCATTACGTAAACTAAACTGGCTGGATAATGACCAATTCTTCCCTTCTCTTTAATTCAGTATCCACCTTTTCTGCCAAGGCATATAATACTCTTCTTAGCCAAAAAAATCGAAGTGTTGCCGCGGCATCCACGTTGATCTTTGCCTGCAAGCCTTTTGTCTTGTTTAACTCAATACTGAAGACACTCCTATTTCTTCATTAGCTTGAGCAGTCTTCCTTCCTGCACTTGGAAAATCTAATTTAATTTGATTTCTTTAGGCTAATAGTGGCCCAGTAGGCTTTGTCCTTTGCTTCACTATTATTACTAGGACATAAAAAGACTTTTGCCCATAACTTATAAGTACTGCTATTGTGCCCATTATTTTTATGGCTTCAAGTTGTTAACTTTGCTGCAGTACTCTTTAAATTCATTGATTGGATCCCTTCTCTCAATGTATGTTGACCTATCACAGTAGCAGATTCACCAGTGTCTACTTCCATCTTAAGAAGTTTTCCATTTGCTACAGGCATTACAGTACTGCAGGCTATTTTGCCCCTCTTTCACAATAAACAGGGAGTGAACATCTAAGTTGGTGACACTAGCTTGTTTCACATTATGTACTTGTGACACTGTACTTAGTAGACAACTGGGTAGACTTGTTTTTGCACCGAGGCCTTAAAAAGCCTTTCCTGTGCCAGAAAAAAATATTCAGCTGCTTTATACCAGCAAAATTGAAGTGTGTAGTTCCCCTCACAACAGTAACATTCTATTTCAATCTTTATTGATTTATTTCCTCTTCTAAATCTTATTTTATTTGTAGCTGAATTGCATCCCACTTCACTATTACATTTTTCTTGGTGCCACTGCTGACTGCAGTTTCCCATCCTAACTTGTGAATGCTACCATTTTACATGCTTGTAACATTTTTTCAATGCTGTGCAGTGTTATCTCCAAAGCTCATTTAAAATATATATTTGCCTTTGCTGGTAACTTCCATTCAAAAGCCTTATTCATCCCACAGACTAATCTGTTCCATAGTGTATTATTCAAAAGTGCCTCTAAAGTCACAGTGCTCCAAGATTTGCTTCAATTTGATACAAGACATAAGTTTCCCCTGGGGCTTCTCCCTTTTAAATAAAAGAATCTCTACAAAATGACCAATGTTTTCAAATGGAAATGTGACTTTACCAATTCAACAATCTCGCTAAACGATATGGAGTTGGGAATTCTTGGGGTTGTGAAACTGCAATGCAAATTGCAAGCCTGAGTCCCACCCACAGTCAGGATGATTGCCTTTCTCAATTCCCCTCTCCTTTATTCTATTGGCCTGAAAATAATAGTCTTTCATGGAAATATCAAATAGTGACATTTTTATAATTACTTTTATCTCAAGTTCACTCAACGTCAATGGAAACTGTATGCCCACAGTTCAAGGTTTGTTTTAAACCTTGTTGCCAATGTAGTAAATCTTGTTCACCAACTAAGGGAAAAACAATTTATAAGTTCTGGCTATACAAAGACTTACAGCCTCCTAGCTGCAGCCAGCTCCACTGAGAAGGTACTGAAACCCAGCTCATCACGGTGATTCACTCCACCACACCACACGCCCACCCCCCCACCCCCCAAACACACTCAGATTGATGCGTAAAGGGACAGTGATCATACACAAATAAGTGTCAGCTGGTACTAGTGCTAGGAAGAAGATCTTACAAAATTATTGGTGCACAGTAAGAGGGGGGGGTGGGCAATTAGAAAATTAAGACAGTAATTTTTAAAATTATCTTAGTTGTCATAGTATGTTATTGTAATAGTGTATGAAACATAATCATGAAAATAGTTAATTTAATAACTAATTGACACCGATGTTGAGATTTAGGCCCCCAACGATTATTACATTTCAACATGCAATAAACCAGCATGTTTATTAACAACATTTCATAATGTGACTTTTAAAATAGCAGAAGCTCCATCTAGTGGCTGCATTGTGATTGTGTTCCTGTGTGATCACTGATGTTTTTCTTGAGCATTTGTTTTAATTTTGGATTTCAGTCGGTGCATGAAAATGTTTTGCTTGTCTGGTAATTTCAATTTATGCAAAGTGCTTTAAAAAATTTGGCAAGCAGACACAGACTTTTTTAAAAGAAAATGTCCTTGCATTTACTTGGTCCTTTTCGTGATCTTAGGATATCACAAAGCATTCACGGCCATTGATGTACTTTTTAGCATGGAGTCACTATTGTAATTCAGAAGTACAAGATCATAAACAATAGCAGCAGGAATGGGCCATTTGGCACATCAGGTCTTCCTCCAATTTGATAAATCATGGCTAAGTTCTGGGAGCCCAGGTTAAGATCCCACCACGGCAGATGGTGGAATTGAATTCATAGAACATAGAACACTACAGCACAAACAGGCCCTTCGGCCCACGAGTTGCGCCGATCACATCTATACCTACCAAGCCATAGACCTATCTATAACCCCCTATCCCATAAATTCCCATATACTCATCCAGAAGTCTTTTAAAAGACCCCAGTGAGTTTGCCTCTACCACCACTGACGGCAGCCGATTCCATTCACTCACCACCCTCTGAGTGAAAAACTTACCTCTAACATCTCTATTTGCTTCCCTGCACCTTAAGTCTGTGTCCTCTCGTAGCGACCATTTCAGCCTGGGGAAATAGCCTCTGAGAATCCACCCTATCTATTCCTCTCAACATTTTATAAATCTCTATCAGGTTGCCTCTCAACCTTCGTCTCTCCAGGGAGAAGAGTCCCAGCTCCCTCAGCGTACCTTCATAAGACATGCCTCCCAATCCAGGCAATATGCTTATAAATCTCCTCTGCACTCTTTCAATAACTTCCATATCCTTCCTATAGTGAGGCGACCAGAACTTGTGCACAGTGGGGTCTGACAAGGGTCTTATAAAGCTGCATCATTACCTCCCGACTCCTAAACTCAATCCCTCGATTAACGAAGGCCAGTACACCATACGCCTTCTTGACCATATCCTCCACCTGCGAGGCCGATTTAAGAGCCCTATGGACCCGGACCTCAAGATCCTTCTGCTCTTCAACACAGCTAAGACTCCTACCCTTGATATTGTACTCCTTCATCCAGTTATTCCTGCCAAAATGGACCACTACATGTTTATCCACTTGAAGTCCATTTGCCACTTCTCCGCCCAGTCTTGCATCCTGTCTATGTCCTGCTGTAACTTTTGACATCTCTCCAGACCATCCACAACACCACAGACCTTTGTATCGTCGGCGAACTTACTAACCCATCCCTCCACTTCCTTATCCAGGTCATTTATGAAAATGACAAACAGCAAGGGTCCCAGAACAGATCCCTGGGGCACTCCACTGGTGATCGAATTCAGTAAAATAAATCTGGAATTAAGAATCCATTGACGATCATGAAACCATTGTCGATTGTCAGAATTATATTTAAACTTGCCTGATTTTATTGTAATGCAGTCCATCCATTTCAGAGTGCCATTCAAAATTGCTATCATGAGAAATCTAGTTTGTAATTCTTTGTAAATAATGGCCTATTTTTGAAACATCTTTGTATTTAACTTTTTATATTCTCATAATAGATGTTTATTTTCATTATTTTCAGAGTCACATCCTGATTGCAGAACTGCAGCAATGTGGTTGACTCTTAACTACCCTTGGGCAACTCGAGTTGGGCAATAAATGCTGGCCAGTCAGTAATGCCCATGTCCTATGAATGAATTTAAAAAAAAACTTTCCAGGGATGCTGCAGACTTGCTCAGTCTTTCCTGCATTTTCTGTTTTAATTTCTTATTTCTGGCCACCCTTCTATTCCATTTGTTGTCTTAGTTATGTTCTGAGCCTGCACAGTTCATGTACAAGGACACCCAGATCCCTCTGTACTGAAGTATTCTCTATTTGAATTTTTTTATTCTTCCAACCAGCCTGGATACCTGGGAATGGAGGGGTACAAACGAATAGTCCAGTTGGAAGCATGAGTAGTGCAGGCTTGGAGGGCTGAAGGGCCTGTTTCCTGTGCTGTATTGTTCTTTGGACACCTTAGATTTTCCTGTATCATTATCCCATCTGCCAGTTTTATTTTTGCCCACTCACTTGAAGTATTTGTATGTCTTCAGACACTCTTCCCTTCTTAGCAAATTTGGTAACAAAATGGGTTAGCTCTTCATCCAAGTTTAGATTGTAAATAGTTGAGGCCCCACCACTGATTCTTGTGGCACTCTCCAAGTAACAGATTACCAACCCTAAAATGACCACCTATCATACCTGTTAGATATTAGTTAGCAAATCCTTATACGTGTGAATATAGTACCTCAAAATCATGAGTTCTTGTCATTTGCAGTATTCTTATGTGTCACTCTTTTAAGTACCTTTTCGAATTCCAAGTACAGCACATCCGGTCAATCCCCTTTATACACTCTTTATTTCTGCAGCCTACTCTTGCCCAAAAAATTCAATAAATTTGTCAAATGTGATTTTCATTTCACAAAGCAATGTTGATTCTGCCTGATTATATTATGATTTTATTAAATGTCTTGCAACTATTTACTAATAGTGAAATTTAGTATTTTCCAAATAATACAAGTTAGAGTAACTGCTCCATAATTTCCTTCTCTTTCCCCCTTTTCCCTTTTTTTCTGTTTTCCCTGCTTTTCATAGTTCATAGAACCCTACAGTGCAGAACGAAGCCCTCTTGGCCCATCAGGACTGTACCAAACACAATCCCACCCAAACGCTACCCCCATATCGCCACATGTTATATCCACTGATCCCTCCAACCTACGCATCCCTGAACGTTAAGGGGCAATTTCTTAGCATGGCCAATCAATCTAACCCGCACATCTTTGAACTATGGGAGGAAACTGGAGCACTCAGAGGAAACCCACGCAGACGTGAGAACGTGTAAACTCCACACAAACAGTGACCCAAGCTGGGAATTGAACCCAGGACCTGGAGCTGTGAAGTAGCAGTGCTAACCGCTATGCTACCATGCCACTCCTCACCCTCCACCCCAACTTTCTCCCCCTCTCCTGCTGCCTCTCCTGCTCTATCTCCCACCCCACTCTCTCCCCTCCCTTGCCGCCTCCCCTTCCACTCTCTCTTCCCCTCCTGCTCTATCTCCCACCCGCTCTCTCCCCCCACCCTCTGTTGCCTCCCTCTTGCTCTCCCCACCCCCGCCCCTGAATCCTTATTGCCTGCTCTCTTCCAAGCACCTGCTCCCTGTTTGCTGTCTCTCTCTTCCCCCCGCCTGCTCGCTGTCTCTCTCTTCCCCCGCCCACCGCTCACTGTCTCTCTCTCTCTCCTCCTCCTTCCTCCTCCTCCTCCTCCTCCTCCTCCTCCTCCTCCTCCTCCTCCACTCGCTGTCTCTCTCTCTTTGCCCCCCCACCCCCATCTCACCTCTGAATCAGAAGGTTGTGGGTCTAAGTTCCACAATTTGAGTGAAGGAGTGAGAAAAGGCCAGGCTTGAAGCACTAAAGACAGAGGGACCTGGGGGTGCAAGTGAACAAGTCTCTGAAGGTGGCAGAACAAGTGGAGAAGGTTGTGAAGAAAGCATATAGTATGTTAGCCTTTATAGGAAGGGTATAGAGTACAAGAGCTGGCCTTTAATGTTGCAGTTGTATAAAACGTTGGTTAGAAAGACGTAGACTTAGAGGAGATCTAATAGAAGTGTACAAGATTGAGGGGTATAGATAGAGTAAACAGGGTTAAGCTTTTTCCTAGGATGGACTTGAATAGCACGAGGGGTAACGGGCTTAGGATGAGGGGAGTAAGGTATAATTTGGATGCTAGAGGGAGTTTTTTCACACGGAGGGTGGTGGGGGTATGGAATGCGCTGCCAAGTAAAGTAGTGGAAGCAGGCACTCTGGAGTTATTTAAGAAATACTTAAATGGGCACATGAACAGCAAGTACAGAAGGGATGCTTGGGGAAAGTTTTTCACTGAGGGTGGTGAATGAATGGAATCGGCTGCCGTCGGTGGTGGTCGAGGCGAACTCGCTGGGGTCTTTTAAAAGACTTCTGGATGAGTATATGGGATCCAATGGGATTGGGGGTTATAGATAGGTCTATGGCTGGGTAGGTTTTGATGTGTTCGGCACAACTTGTGGGCCGAAGGGCCTGTTTGTGCTGTAGTGTTCTATGTTCTAACAGAATGGGAATGGAGGGGTATAGAAAACTGATTTAAAATAGGGATCATGAGACTTGGGAGTCCCTGGCAAGTGAGTAAATAGATGATGATATTGATGTACTCGTTTTTATCCTACAGGTGCTTTGGTCCACCTTGTTGTCTAATGAGGAGCATACACGCGATGGGTCGTGAGAGGGCTGCTCTTGGATTTTTTTCGAGAGTATCTTGTGCTTCACGTCGTTGGTGTACGCTTGACCTGAACCATTTGATGCGCAGCATGACAGCTCAGTGACTATTGCTGTGCTGTGCAGATACGTGGATTTGGGCCTGTGTCTGTGGGAGTTTGTGCATTCTCCCCGTGCTTGCGTGGGTTTTCTCCGGGTGCTCTGGTTTCCTCTTGCATCCCAAAGATGTGCTCTTAGGCTAATTGGCAAAACAAATTCTCCCTAAATTGTCTCAAATTTGGTTTTTAATCCACAGATCTATAAACATGGACAGGGATCGCGGGTAGAGGTGGGAATATCGGGGTGGCGGCGCGGGCTCATTGGGCCGAAGGGCCTGTTTCCCTTGCTGTTTTGTTCTTTGCTCTTTGAAGGAGATGCAGGGGTTAAGGCTGGAGTAAGCTGTAGAAATGGGTAAGGTTCAAAAATTATTTTAAGATAATTTTAAATTTAATGCATTGAAAAACAGAAAGCCAGTGTAGATCAGATGCAAGCTACTGATTTTCAGGTAAGTTTCTATTCATGGAGTACGGAAGGCCATCAAGTAGGCCACTAGGGAGGTGACAATTAGTATCAGCTGCAGCAGCAAGGGTGAAGTACAGGCAGAGAGGAAGGTGATACTGCAGTGGCAGATGTAACAGTTTTGGTTGTGGGTTGAAATGGGCGTCAGATTTTTGCATGATCTGGTTGCTTAGATGAAAAGAAAGATTATTTAAGTGATTGGGCAGTCATTGAGTGGGTGGTATCCATGTAAACTTTTCACTGAGGAGAGCAGTTAGGAGATATGAGTGGCTAGAACATGGAGTGGTTGGGGTAGAGGTTGTGCTTAATGAAAATAAAATTAACTTTTGAAGGTACAATACAGGCTGTGGAGAGGAAGCAGGCCAATGGGATTAATTTTGGACTTCTCTTGCATAAGAAACTGGCCCACCCATGATGGGAAAGCAGGACTCATGAAACTTCTCAAGAATCCCAGTTTTAAACTCCTGTGATTCCACAATAACAGATGAGCACCTTGTCCCTGGATTTGGGCCCAGTTGTATTGCTGACTCAAATGCATGGGCAGCACACTAGCACAGTGGTTAACACTGCTGCTTCACAGCTCCAGGGACCTGGGTTTGATTCCTGACTTGGGTCACTCTGTGTGGAATTTGCACATTCTCCTTGTTTCTTCATGAGTTTTCTCTGGGTGCTCTGGTTTCTTTCTACAGTCCAAAGATGTCTGGGTTGGGTTGATTGGCCATGTTAAAATTGCTGTTAGTGTCCTGAGATACATAGGTTAGAAGGATTAGTGGGTAGAATATGTAGGGATGCGGGGGTAGAGCCTGAGTGGGAGACTTGATGGGCTGAATGGCCTCTTTTTATACTGTAGGGTTTCTATGATTTCGAAGAGGCACTGCTCAATTTCCATCTGCTTGTTTCATGCCCAGAGCAGATTTTGCATTCATAGTCTTAGAGGTTTACTTCATAGAAACAGGCCTTTCGGCCCAACTTGTCCATGCCACTTTTTTTTTAAACCCTGAAGCTAATCCCAATTGACTGCACTTAGAACATAGAACATTACAGCGCAGTACAGGCCCTTCGGCCCTCGATGTTGCGCCGGCCAGTGGACCCTCTAACCTAAACTATTCCAATATCATCCATATGCCTATCCACCGACCATTTGAATGCCCCCAAAGTAGGCGAGTCCACAACTGCTGCAGGTAGGGCATTCCACGCCCTCACCACCCTCTGTGTAAAGAACCTGCCTCTGACATCCGTCCTATAACTACCACCTCTTAATTTAAAGTTATGTCCCCTCGTGTTGGTCATCACCATCCGAGGAAAAAGGCTCTCACTATCCACCCTATCCAGTCCTTTGATCATCTTATACGCCTCAATTAGGTCACCGCGTAACCTTCTTCTCTCTAATGAAAATAACCTCAGGTCCCTCAGCCTTTCCTCATAAGGCCTTCCCACCATACCAGGCAACATCCTGGTAAACCTCCTCTGCACCCTTTCCAATGCTTCCACATCTTTCTTATAATGCGGCGACCAGAACTGTACGCAATACTCCAAGTGCGGCCGCACCAGAGTTTTGTACAGTTGTAACATAACCTCACGGCTCCTAAATTCAATCCCTCTACCAATAAAAGCTAACACACCGTACGCCTTCTTAACAACTTTTATCAACCTGGGTGCCAACTTTCAAAGAGCTATGTACTTGTACCTCAAGATCCCTCTGCTCGACAACACTATTAAGGGTCCTTCCATTAGCCCTATATTTCATATGCCTGTTATTCCTACCAAAGTGAATCACCTCACACTTATCCGTATTGAATTCCATTTGCCACCTCACGGCCCAGCTCTGCAACCTATCTATGTCCCTCTGCAAACTGTAACATCCATCCTCGCTGTCTACAACTCCCCCCACTTTGGTATCGTCAGCAAATTTACTAATCCAACCCTCTACACCCTCATCTAGGTCATTTATAAAAATGACAAACAGCAGTGGCCCCAAAACAGATCCTTGAGGTACACCACTTGTAACTGCACTCCAGGTTGAATATTTCCCATCAACCACCACCCTCTGTCTTCTATCAGCTAGCCAATTCCTAATCCAAACTGCTAAATCACCTTCAATCCCATGCATCTGCACTTTCTGCAGTAGCCTACCATGGGGAACCTTATCAAACGCTTTGCTAAAATCCGTATACACTACATCAACTGCCTTACCCTTATCTGCCTCTTTGGTCACCTCCTCAAAAAACTCAGTAAGGTTTGTGAGGCATGACCTATCCTTCACAAAACCATGCTGACTATCCCTAATCAATTTATTTCTCTCTAGATGCTTATAAATCCTATCCCTTATAATTCTTTCCAAGACTTTGCCCACAACAGAAGTCAGGCTCACCAGTCTATAATTTCCAGGATGGTCCCTACTCCCCTTTTTGAACAAAGGGACAACATTTGCCATCCTCCAGTCTTCCGGCACTATACCTGTAGCCAACGACGACATGAAGATCAAAGCCAAAGGCTCTGCAATCTCCTCTCTAGCCTCCCAGAGAATCCTAGGGTAAATCCCATCTGGCCCAGGGGACTTATCAATTTTCATACCCTCAAGATTCGCTAACACCTCCTCCTTATGAACCTCAATCCTGCCCAGTCTACAACCTAGTATCGCAGTATTCTCCCCGACAACATTGTCTTTCTCCTGCGTGAATACTGACGAAAAATACTCATTCAGTGTCTCTCCTATCTCCTCAGGCTCCACGCACAACTTCCCACTGCTATCTCTGACTGGCCCTAATCTTGCCCTAACCAATCTTTTATTATTTATATACCTGTAAAAAGCTTTAGGATTCTCCTTAATCCTATCTGCCAAAGTCTTCTCGTGTCCTCTTCTAGCTCTTCTCAACTCCCTCTTTAGCTCCTTCCTGGCTAATTTATAGCTCTCCATTGTCCTAACTGAGCCTTCACGTCTCATCATTATATAAGCCTCCTCCTTCCTCTTCACCAGAGATTCAACTTCCCTAGTACACCATGGTTCCCTCACTCGACCACTTCCTCCCTGCCTGGCAGGTACATATTTATTACGGACATGCAGAAGCTGTTCCTTAAATATGCTCCACATTTCAGATGTCCCCAGCCCCTGCAATATCCTGCTCCACCCTATGCATCCTAAATCTCTCCTAATAGCCTCATAATTACCTTTCCCCCAGCTATAACTACTGTTATTCGGTACGTGCCCATCCCTTTCCATCACTAAGGTAAACGTAACCGAATTGTGGTCACTATCACCAAAGTGCTCACCCACCTCCAAGTCTAACACCTGGTCTGGTTCATTACCCAGTACCAAATCCAATATAGCCTCACCTCTTGTTGGCCTATCTACATACTGAGTCATGAAACCTTCCTGCACACATTGAACAAAAACTGACCCCTCTAACGTACTTGAACTATAGCTTTTCCAATCGATATTAGAAAAGTTAAAGTCCCCCATTACAACTACCCTGTTACTTTCACACCTATCCAGGATCAACTTTGCAATCCCTTCCTCTACTTCTCTGGAACTTTTTGGAGGCCTATAAAAAACTCCCAACAGTGTGACCTCTCCTTTCTTGTTTCTAATCTCAGCCCACACTACCTCAGCAGACAAGTCCACATCAAACGTCTTTTCTGCCACCGTAATGCTGTCCTTAACTAACAATGCCACTCCTCCCCCTCTTCTACCACCACCTCTGCTCTGACTGAAACATCTGAACCCCGGAACCTGCAACAACCATTCCTGCCCCTGCTCTATCCACGTCTCTGAAATGGCCACAACATCGAAGTCCCAAGCACCAATCCAGGCTGCAAGTTCATCCACCTTATTGCTTATGCTCCTCGCATTAAAGTATACACACTTCAAACCACCCTCCCGTTTGCCACTAGACTGCTGTGACCTAGAAACCTTATCTGTGACCTCCCTATTCACATCCTCCTGTATACTGGCACAACAATTCAGGCTCCCATTCTCTCTCTCTCTCTCTCTCTCTCTCTCTCTCTCTCTCTCTCTCTCTCTCTCTCTCTCTCTCTCCCTCCCCCCCCCCCGAATCAGTTTAAACCCCTCTGAGTAGCACTGGCAAATTTACACTTTTTTTTTATTAAGCAACACAGCACGGGAAACAGGCCCTTCGGCCCAACGAGCCCGCGCCGCCGTCATACCAAATACATTATCCTATTTTAATATTCCTATATAATAATATATATATTATTCCTAATATGGAAAATTTTCACCATAGGGACAATTTGTTACCCAATCAGCCTAAGAGCGAATTTTTGGGTTGTGGGAGGAAACCGGAGTGCCCGGAGAAAACCCACGCAACCACGGGGAGAACGCGCAAACTCCCGCAGACACCGGCCCAATTCCAAGTGTCTGCACAGCCACATCGATAGTCTCTGAGCTGTCATGGTGCCCTTCAGATGGTCCACATAAAGCACTCATATACGACATGAGGTACCAGGCAACCCATGAATCAACATCCAAGAGCTGTACCCGCACCACCTGCCGAATGCGTGCTCAAATTATGGACCGAATTACCTGTGGAAAAAAGCCGTAGTTAAACAGTCCTAATATATCCCTCTATCTGCATACCGCTCATGTGGCTGTCCAAGAGACCCTTAAACAGCCCCAGCGTGCCTGCTCCCACCACCTTACTCGGCAGTGCATTCCACACCCCCACTACCCTTTGTGTGAAAAACTGCCCTCTAATATTCGTCCTATACATAGCCCCCCTCACCCTATGGCCATGACCTCTCGTCCTATCCATTTCTAAAGGTGGAAAAAGTTTACCTCCATTTACTCTATCTATACCCCTTATAATCTTATACACCTCTATGAGATCCCCTCTAAGCCGACGTCTTTCAAGGGAAAACAACCCCAGTCTATCTAATCGTTCCTCATAGGACAGTCCTTCCATACCAGGCAGCATCCTGGTAAACCTCCTCTGCACTCTCTCCAAGGACTCCACATCCTTCCGATAGTACGGAGACCAGAACTGGGCGCAGTATTCCAAGTGAGGCCTAACCAAAGTTGTATACAACTGCAACATCAAACTCCTACTCTTATATTCTATACCCTTTTCTATGAAAGCTAACATACTATACGCCTTCTTTGTCACCTTCTCCACCTGTGAGGACACCTTCAGAGACTTGTGAACCTGCACCCCTAAGTCTCTCTGCGTCTCTATGCTCCTTATAGTTTTACCTTTTATCCTATAATTCTCTTCTACATTTTTCCGGCCAAAATGCATCACCTCGCATTTTTCCGGATTAAATTCCATTTGCCATCTATCTGCCCAATCTACCAACCTGTCTATGTCCTGTTGTATTGCCTGACACTGCTCTTCTGTACCCGCCAATCCAAGCATCTTGGTGTCATCAGCAAATTTGCTGATCTCACCACCTACCCCTACTTCCAAGTCGTTTATGTAGACCACAAATAGAAGAGGACCTAGTACTGAGCCTTGTGGCACTCCACTAGTGACAGGCTTCCAGCTGGAAAAAGAGCCTTCCACTACTACCCTCTGTCTCCTCCTTCCGAGCCAGTTTTCGACCCATCTACATACCCGACCCTGTATCCCATGCGCCTTCACCTTCTCTATCAGTCTACCATGAGGAACCTTGTCAAACGCCTTACTGAAATCCATGTAGACGACATCAACAGCCTGTCCTTCATCAACTGTTTTTGTCACTTCTTCAAAAAATTCCACCAGATTCGTAAGACAAGACTTCCCCTTGACGAAGCCATGCTGCGTATCCCTGATCAGATCGCAGCGCTCCAGATGCTCATACATCCTGTCCCTAAGGATCCTCTCCATTAGCTTACCTATAACTGAAGTCAAGCTCACCGGCCTATAGTTCCCTGGGTGATCCCTCTGACCTTTTTTAAACAACGGTACTACGTTTGCTATCCTCCAGTCCTCTGGGACCTCACCTGTGTCCAAGGAAGAGACAAAGATTTGCGTCAGAGGCCCAGCCAAGTCTTCCCTCAACTCCCTTAGCAGCCTGGGGTAAATGCCATCAGGCCCCGGAGCTTTATATGTCTTTAAGCTGCCTAACAGCCCCAACACCTCTTTCCTCGTAATCCTTATTTCCCTCAACCAATCCTCAACTTTGTCAACATCAGGCACAGACATCTGTCCAGTCTCCTGCGTGAATACCGACGCAAAGTATTCATTCAGGATCTCCCCCATTCCCTCAGGCTCTAAGCATAGATCCCCTCCACTGTCCCTAAGAGGTCCAATCTTGCCTCTAACCTAGAACTAGAACATAGAACAATACGCACAGAACAGCCCTTCGGCCCTCGATGTTGTGCCCGACCAAAATAAAAAGCAATGCCCCTCCTAACTAAACAATTCCCTTCTCATCATATACTTATCAACTACCTCTTACAAACGCCCCCCAACTTGGCGCATCCACAACAGCTGCAGGCAGGGCATTCCACTCCCTAATCACTCTTTGAGTAAAGAACCTACCTCTGATATCCGTCCTATAACTCATACCCCTTAATTTAAAGTTGTGTCCCCTCGTGCTAGCTTTCTCCATCCTAGGAAAAAGGCTATCACTGTTCACCCTATCCAAACC